>CM066044.1:28373246-28671899 GCA_033557465.1 Ichthyophis bannanicus
GAAATTCTTCCAATATCCTAAAGCTCCTAAGGAGGCAGCCACTCTGCCTATCCATGAAATTCTGCATAGCTTGATTGCTCAGAATGTGGGAGACACCTCTGACTGCTTCTCCTCACTCTAGGAGACTTGATACTATGTATCGAGTTCCACCATGTCCTGGATTTCAGAAAACTCAGCTGCCACACCATTCAATGGTAGTGGAATCAGCCAAGCGTAGTGATGAAAAAGTGCAAAGAGGCATGCATCCAATCCTCCAGGTCATGAATGCAGGACTCTGGATGCTTTTGGATGCAGAACTTTTCAAGCTTCTATGCTTTCAGCTAGGATCAGTTCATATATCCTGTATACGGGAATGTTCCTCAAGGAAGTCACAGGAGACTTGTAACTTATGAGCCCATTTCTCCCAGATGATAAGAGACAAGATTTTCTTGCTCTAGTTAAGCATGCTCAAGATGTCTCCAAAGTTTGTCAATCGTGCCAGCCTTTGACTGCTTCGAATGCATCAGCAGAACCTCTGTTATTGCCATTGGCGCACAACGGATTGCCTGGCTTACAGGCATCAGACTTGGAGACTTGGGTACAGGACAACTTAGGCAACATTCCTTGCACGGGGGAGATCTCTTCGGCAAGAACGGCAGGAAAAGGCTAATGAGTTAGATGCTGACAATTCTACCTTAGATTGTCAAAGTCTACAGCCACTCCAGCCACAAGGAAGCCTTATAAAAAACCCTCTTTTAACAAAGAGGAAGGAGGAGTGGCCTAGTGGTTGGGGCAAGGTACTACAGGCCGGAAGGTTGGTGGTTCAAATCCCACTAGAGGACAGCAACCTTGGGCCGGAAGGCCTGGGGTTTCTAGTCCCACAGGTGCTCCTTGTGGTCTTGGGCAAGCCACTTAAACCTCCATTGCCCATGTTCCCTGTAAGTATTAGTATATGTCTCATATCCCCTCGTGTTAAATGTATCCCCCAACCGCTTTGACCCGGTGAAAAGCGGGATATAAATGCAGATAAATAAATAAAAAAGAGGAAGTTTTATCCTTCCTATACCCAGCAGAGTCAAACTACAGGTCAGGTTGCCCAAAAGGGACAAACTAGACGGCAAAAGAAGCCAAAAGGCCCGAGAGCCCAACCAGCTCTCCAGGTTCAGCCCCCTCAAGGGTTTGACTCCTTCCTAGAGAGCTTTGCCTCCCTGCTGCTGAAGGGTCCCCAACCCCCCAATATTCCGGGCAGGTTATGCCACTTTGTCAAGAGATGGCATCAGATAACAGCAGAAGATTGGACTTTGTCCATTGTAGGAAAGGGGTACAAGCTTCATTTTCACAGCATGCCCCCTCCTACGTTTCTCAAGCAATTCAATTCACAAACCTCTGCAGATAATCTGCTAGATTACGAGGTCGCCACACGTCTTGCCCAAGGGGCAATAGAGGAAGTATCCATTCTTCAACAGGGTGCAGGGTTCTACTCCCCCTATTTTCTTATTCCAAAGAAAACAGGAGGACACGGACCCATTCTAGACCTCAGGGAATTGAACAAATATCTGTTACGTGAGAAATTCAAAATGATTTCTCTTGGAACTCTTCTGCCATACCTTCAAAGCCAGGATTGGCTTTGCTCTCTAGACTTAAAAGATGCATACACTCACATTCTGATCCATCCAGATCACAGGAAATGTTTACGTTTCCTTTTCAGAGGAAAACATTTCCAGTACAGGGTTCTTCCTTTTGGTCTCGCTTCAGCTCCAAGGGTATTAACGAAATGCATGGCATTAGTAGTTGCGTTTCTACGAACCCTGGGGATTTTCGTCTTCCCCTACTTAGACTGGCTCATTCGAGCCCCTACAATTGCAGAGGCCAGCACTGGCACTGTCCCATACAATGCGAATCCTCCAATACTTGGGATTGGTAATACATTTCCCAAAATCTCAACTAGTTCCTTCCCAATGCCTAGAATTCATAGGACACAAACGTTGTAGATCCAAAAACTTTAGAGTAATGTCACTGTTTAGCCAATATATATCCAATTACTCCAACCCGTGAATATTTCCTTAATTAAATGGCTCAATAAATTGCTCAATACACAGCTTAGACTAACATCAATTCTTCTGTTTCTAACCGGGTCTCAGACTCGTGGGCGTTTTTCTACTATCCAGAGCTAGGTTTGATCTATGACGAATCAGTTGAGATAATTGATATTGTAAGCCTATCTATGAAAAAATCCCCTGAAGAAACAAAGAGACTGAAACGCAGAGGCGCCCAGTCTGGCGTTGGGACATTGAAGATAAGTCATAAGATACGCTTGATTATTATCATACTTTATACTATCTAACTGGATTTTTGAAAAAAGAAAAAAAACGTTAAGAAAAAGTCATATTATCTAAATGGATTTTTGAAAAAAAAACGTTAAGCAAAAGTTATAAAAAGAATTATAAAAATAATTTAAAATGGGTCGTTGATGCAAAGAAGGAGCACTACGTGATATTTATCACAAATTGCTGCCCACGAGTCTGAGACCCGGTTAGAAACAGAAGAATTGATGTTAGTCTAAGCTGTGTATTGAGCAATTTATTGAGCCATTTAATTAAGGAAATATTCACGGGTTGGAGTAATTGGATATATATTGGCTAGAATTCATAGGAGCCTGTCTGGATACCAGACAGGCAGGGGCTTTCCTTCCACAAGCCCGGTGTCTTCGCATAATGCAACTAGCTTCTCAAGCAGCAGGCAAATGCTCCCTCATTGCTCGAGAGCTACTGTAGTTACTGGGACATATGGCATCCACAGTTCATGTAGTCCCATATGCTCGCCTCCACATGCGAGCAGCTCAGTGGACCCAGCCCATGGACCATTTGTTGGACAAAATAACAATCTCTCAACGACTAATTTTGTCCCTCCAATGGTGGCAATCACTAGAAGATCTGACAGTGGGGTCTCCTTTCCATCAACCCCTCTTTCAGGCCACCCTAACAGATGCATCACAGGTGGGTTGGGGAGCACACCTGAATCATCTCTACCCAGGGCACCTGGACTCCACATCATCTGAGAAACACCAATCACATGAAGGGAATACCCACCCGTCACGGGGTTCCCTGCAGTGAAAGATATCAGTGTCAAAATCCTAACCAATCAACTTCTCGATTCAAACCTTCAGGAGAAACAGTTTGTAAAGTGAATATCCAACGCTGCTCCAATCTACGTAGCTTTGCTACTCGATCCCCTCCTCTAGGATCCATTGGAACATGATCAATCGCTGTCCATTTCAATTGCTCAAGAACGTGGTGCCGATCTAGACAATGTACAATTGGAGCCGTCTGCACTGATTGACGGAGACGTGAAGGTACTCGGACTTAATCTTAGCAGCCTTCTCGGTCATATGCTTGCCAAAGAGGTTTTCATACCGGCAAGGGACATCGACCAACTTGTCCTGCACCCATGGCTCCAGGTCAGACGACTGTAGCCATGCCTGGCAGCATGCACCAATGCCGGCCGCAGCTACCCGGGCCAAAGCCTTGAAGCAGTCATAGGCTGCTCGAGTCATAAACGTCGAGCACTCACGGATCCCAGTGCACAAAACCTGGAAGCGCTGCAAATGTCCCTCAGAGACCAGCTGAGAATCCGGCAATCTCCTTTGCCAGGTCTCGCAGGTACAGGCCCATGTACAGCTGGTATGTCTGGATTTGGCATGACAGCATTGAACCCTGGTAGCACTTCTTAACGAGGGCGTTGTCAGACGGCTGCCTGGGTGAGAATCTTCACACTCTTGGCAAGTGCATATTTCTATATGATTTGCAAGGTATTGTGGGCAATGTAGTTCATTCACACCAGACACAGCTGCTGACAATTTAGTTGTGCTCTTGGGTAAAGCCAATAAGATATTTATTTATGGGGTTATTTCTCCCAACACAGATATGCTTGGTAGCACATAAATTAGGTTACTTGCTTTCAGTGTTAACTTGGAAAAACAAAGTCAAAATCACGAAAACAACAAATGAAAAGCCACAAAGCAAGAAACAAACTGTTCTTTTCAGGTTAACTTCTGATTACTTCCCACATAGATACAGAAGTGATTCTCTCCTAGCTCACAAGCAATTAGATAAGGCTTAATTGCTAGCAGTTACCAGCGGAAACCCCTGAGCTGGCTTGCCTTCCACTGTGGGTCAAATCCTGCTTCAGGAGCTTTTCTGAGTAGATTAAAGAACAAATTTGTATTTCTTTGTGATGGTTGCTGTACTTTATAACAGAAAGTTACCAACTGAGTTTAGGTAGAGAGCAGTCCATATAAACAGGATCCTCATCTGCTGCTATTCCCCCTTGTTCAACAAGCATGGGTTCAATATCATGGATTGGCACAGATGAATCTCTCAATGGAGCATTTTCAGGAGAATACTTGTTTCTCTGCTGTCTTTCAAGGTTATAGCTAGGGCATAGATCAGCGTTCAAACCTGAGCTTCCATTGCTGCTAGAGTTCCTCTCTATATAGCCTGGCCAGTATGTAGTCCAGTTCTTATGTCCAGCCTTCCAATCCAGATCCCTGGACACTGGATCTCTCTTCACATACCTTCTGGCACAGGTCTTAGGGTCCCTTCCACGTGCAGCCGTCTCCCTCACAGGTAGCCTCTGGTGATTCCTAGCTCTGCAGCACCAGTCCTCTGGCTTTCCCCAGTCCAATGGTGTATGCTGGCCCTTGGAATACCTCCCAGTATACTTACTGCTTTGGACTCTTCTAGACCTCTCAAAGGCTTTTCTCTTCCTTCTTCCAAAGGGTCTCTTTCCCTCTCGGTCCGTCCGGTTTGGCTTCTGCTTCTGATGATCCTTCAGATGAAACTGATGATCAAACTCAAGCTGATTCTCAGGATACTGAGGACAATTCTCTGGATATCCAAGGTGATCATGAAGATGGTCATCTGTAGAATAAACTCTACTCTTATTCTGCTTAGATGAGTTCTCCTCCCTAATACAGCGCAGCTGTGCTGAATCAGGCCCTGCCCTTTGAGATGAGTACTTAGGGATTACCTCATAGCCCTCCTGATTGAACACACGTTTCCCCACTTCAGCTCCTCTAATGGCTGTTGGAAACCTGGTGCATTCTGGGACTGGTAGTATTTTATGAGAAAATTCTGTTTTCTTATTTCTACCAGAACTGACAGGTTGCTTGTTCAGAGTCACTTCACCTTTTCTATAGCTCCTTCCTGAGCTATGATAAGTTTCCTTATCACAGCGTCCATGTTGCGGGCCTCCCTGCCAGGAGGCACTGAGGAGTGTGTCTTCTGGCTCTTGAGCCGGCGCATGGCCGATTCCACAACCATGGAAGGACTAGAAAGGGGGACTGTTACTTCTGGAGAGAAATCTGCAACTGAGTATATACTTCTGGTAATTTTCTAAAAAGAATTCTTTGTATTAAAGCTACTTAATCTGTGAACCCACTGTTTTTTGTTGGATCAGTTAGGGCCTAGTAGCAGCAATTAAAGTTTGAATTTAAAACACAGAGGAGAACTTTCTGGTTACATTTTATACCCAGCAGAGAGCTTGTAGTGTACATTTAATAGTCACTCAGGGCCAAGTAACAGCAAAGTACTTTTAGTTTTAAAACACAGAAGAGAGCTTTCTGATTACATTTGGAACCCAGCAGAGAGCTTGTAGTTTAAATTTCATAAGAAGTTAGAGCCTAGCAGCAGCTAAGAGCTATAATTTTAAATCAAATCAGAATTTAGCTCAGCAGCACAAGACAGGGTACTGTGTAGCAGCCCTCTTTTAATAAGTGTTATTTCCCTCCCTCCCCACACCCACCCACCTCTGGGATAATCATAGCTTTATAGGTACTTACACATCTTAAAAGACAAGAGGTGCTTTCAGGTGAAGCTCATTACCCAAATCAGTCATACACTAAGGACCTGAGATTAATTAAGCTTCAGGTGAACAAGGTATATTAAACGTATTAGGTACAGTTTTATTGGTATAAATACCCATAGCAACCCCTAGTAAGTAAGAACTTAAAGATCTAGACACAAACTTAAAACTAAGATGCAGACAGCAGTCCAGCAGCGGGATGGGGGCTTTCCAGTCTTTTGCATTGAGTGTCACATGTATGATTTTCTCCCAGTTGGTGAGAGGTCTTACGTGTGCACTAGGTGCAAGGAGCTCTTTAGCCTCAAGAGAACGGACTTGTTCCCTGAGAGCAAAGTATCAGACTTGGAAAACATAAGACAGACAGAGGTACATAGACGAGACCTACAGGGATATAGTCCTGAAGTCCCACCTCCAGTCTGGCAGCACCCCTGTTGCCATGGAGGAGAGAGGTCACGTGGGAGGAGAGAGGTCACGTGACAGGAGAGCATCACCCTGGTGTGGCAGGAAGTGATCCTGTAACTAGGACCTGTCTTCCAGGTGATGTAAAACCCTCTCGCACCGAGGATGTTTCTCCAGGGCCATGTGCCCATGAGGGAAGGGTTAGGACAGCTGTTACAGTTGGTGATTCAATCATTAGGCATGTAGATAGCTGGGTGGCTGGTGGACGTGAGGATCGCCTGGTAACATGCCTGCCTGGTGCGAAGGTAGCGGACCTCACGCGCCACCTAGATAAGGTCTTAGATAGTGCTGGGGAGGAGTCTGCTGTCTTGGTACATGTCGGTACCAATGACATAGGAAAATGTGGTAGGGAGGTTCTGGAGGCAAAATTTAGGCTTTTAGGTAGGAAGTTGAAATCCAGAACCTCCATGGTAGCATTCTCCGAAATGCTTCCTGTTCCACACGCAGGACCCAAAAGGCAGGCAGAGCTCCGGAGTCTCAATGCGTGGATGAGACAATGGTGCAGAGATGAGGGTTTTGGATTTGTTAGGAACTGGGGAACATTCTGGGGAAAGGAGGGGCTCTTCCGAAGGGATGGGCTTCACCTTAACCGGGATGGAACCAGGCTGCTGGCATTAACCTTTAAAAAGGAGCTAGAGCAGCTTTTAAACTAGATATTAGGGGAAAGCCGACAGTCGCCCAAGAGCAGATGGTTCGGAAGAATGTATCCTTGAAGGATACTACCAAAAGCAGAGAGGTTCCACAAAAGAGTAAAGTAGCCCAACTGCCCTCAAGTATGGAGCAGACAGAGCTTAAAGATCCCAATTTACCCATGTCTAACAATAGCCAAATTAACATGAATAAAATACATTCTCTAAAATGCTTGTATGCAAATGCTAGAAGTCTAAAGAATAAGATGGGAGAGTTAGAATATATAGCACTAAATGAAAGTTTAGATATGATTGGAATATCAGAGACATGGTGGAAGGAGGACAACCAGTGGGACACTGATACTTGGGTACAAACTATATCGTAAAGATAGAGCTGATCAAATTGGTGGAGGGGTTGCGCTCTGTTAGAGAGGGCATTGACTCAGAAAGGATTAAAGTTTTGCAGGAAACAAAATCTACTGTAGAATCTATATGGATTGAAATTCCATATAAAAGGGGGAAGGCAATGGCAGTGGGGGTGTACTATCGAGCACCTGGCCAGAATGACCAAATGGATGATGAAATGCTCAAAGAAATCAAGGAAGCTAACAAAAGTTACAGCGCAGTAATAATAATGGGTGATTTCAATTACCCCGGTATCGACTGGGTCAGTGTCACGTCAGGACGTGCTAGGGAGATAAAGTTCCTAGATGAAATAAATGACTGCTTCTTGGAGCAGCTGGTTCATGAACCAACCAGAGGGGAAGCCATATTAGACCTAGTCCTTAGTGGAACACCAGATCTAGTGCAAGAGATAAGGGTGTTGGGGCCACTTGGCAATGGTGATCATAGCATGATCGCCTTTGATTTAATTAGTGGAGGAGGGGATAGTAAGGAAATCCACAGTACTACCTTTTAACTTTCGAAAGGGAGACTATGATAAAATGAGGAAAACAGTTAAGAAAAAACTAAAAGGAGCAGTTGCAAAGGTTAAAGACGTACATCAAGCTTGGGTGTTGTTGAAAAATACTATCTTGGAAGCCCAGACCAGCTATATTCCATGCTTTAAGAAAAGTGGAAGGAAGTCCAAAAAACTGCCAGCATGGTTTAAAGGTGAGGTCAGAGGCTGTTGCCAAAAAAGCATCTTTCAGGAAATGGAAAAAAGAGCCAAACGAAGAAACCTGGAAACAGCACAAGCACTGGCAAGTCAAATGCAAGGCATTGATAAGGCAGGCAAAGAGAGAATTTGAGAAGAAGCTTGCTGCGGAAGCCAAAACGCGAAATAAAGACCTTTTCAAGTACATTCGTAGCAAAAAACCTGTGAGAGAGTCAGTTGGTCCATTAGATGATAAAAGGGTTAAAGGAGCACTAAGAGGCGATAAGGCGATAGCGGAGAGACTGAATGAATTCTTTGCTTCGGTCTTTACTGAGGAAGATGTAGGGATGTTACCCATGACTGAAGTGGTATTTAAAGGTGAGGAAGAATTGAAGGAAATATCGATACATCGGGAAGATGTCTTACAACTATTAGATAAACTGAAGAGTAGCAAATCACCTGGGCCGGATGGTATACATCCAAGGGTGTTGAAAGAACTGAAATATGAGATTGCAGACCTGCCATCAGTAATCTGTGAACTATCATTAAAATCATCTCTAATACCTGAAGATTGGAGGATCGCCAATGTAACACCAATTTTTAAAAAGGGTTCCAGGGGTGATCCGGGAAACTACAGACCGGTGAGCCTGACGTCAGTACCGGGAAAAATGGTAGAAACCATCATAAAGAATAAAATTACTCAGCATGTAGATAGTCACAACCTAATGGGAGACAGCCAACATGGCTTTAGACAAGGAAGATCGTGTCTTACTAATCTGTTATGTTTTTTTGAAGGAGTGAATAAACAGGTGGACAAAGGTGAGTCGGTTGATATTGTGTATCTGGACTATCAGAAAGCCTTTGACAAGGTCCCTCATCAGAGACTTTTGGCAATACTAAAGAGTCATGGGATAGGAGGCAGTGTACTATTGTGGATCAGGAACTGGTTAAAAGATAGAAAGCAGAGGGTTGGGCTAAATGGCCAATTTTCCCAATGGAGAAAGGTGAATAGTGGTGTACCCCAGGGATCTGTGCTGGGTCCGCTGCTTTTTGACATAGTCATAAATGACCTGGAAAGTGGAATAACGAGAGGTTATCAAATTTGCAGATGACACAAAACTATTTAAAGTTGTTAAAACCCAAGAGGATTATGTAAAATTGCAAGAGGATCTTGATAAATTGGAAGACTGGGCATCAAAATGGCAGATGAAATTTAATGTGGACAAGTGCAAGGTTATTCACCTAGGGAAGAACAACCCAAACTATGGTTACACGATGCAAGGTTCCACATTAGGAACCACCACCCAGAAAAAAGATTTAGGCGTCATTGTGGATACCATGTTAAAACCCTCGGCCCAGTGTGCAGCGGTGGCCAAGAGAGCTAATAGAATGCTAGGTATGATAAGGAAAGGAATGGAAAATAAAACAAAAGATATTATAATGCCTCTATATCGTTCCATGGTGAGACCGCACCTTGAATATTGTGTGCAATTCTGCTCGCCATATCTTAAAAAGGATATAGCGATTTTAGAAAAGGTTCAGAGAAGAGCCACCAAAATGGTAAAGGGAATGGAAGGATACTCCTATGAAAGGTTAAAAAGGTTAGGGCTCTTTAACCTGGAAAAGAGACGGCTGAGGGGAGATATGATAGTCTATAAATTAATGAATGGAGTGGAATGGGTAAACGTAGATCGATTGTTTACGTTATCAGAATATAGAAAGACTAGGGGACATGCAATGAAGCTACAGGGTAAACTATTTAAGACTAATAAAAGAAAATATTTTTTCACTCAACGTATAATCAAACTCTGGAATTTGTTACCGGAGGATGTAGTAAATGCTGTTAATGTAGCTGGGTTTAAAAAAGGTTTGGACAAGTTATTATTAAGAAGTGACCGAAGATATCAATGCTTGACCCAGTACAAGCATTGTGGAACTTGTCTCTTGGGGAAACTGCTAGGTACATATGACCTAGATTGGCCACTGTTGGAAACAGAATACTGGGCTTGATGGACCTTGGTCTGACCCAGTATGGCATATCTTATGTTCTTATGTTCTTATGTGTGGCAGCTGTGCTTTTTGGAACCCAGGGCTCTTGCGAACTCGACAGATAAAATCGATTCGCCTGCTGAGGACCGGCATCGAGGCCGGTGTCTCCCACATACGGAACATCAGCCGTTCCAGAATGGGGGGCACCAGTACAGTAAGGGCTTCCTTAAGAGGAAAGTCATACTGGAGTATCTTGAGCTCTTCAGCTCGAGGCTTTTCCTCGGCCTCTGCCGGGAATGACAAAGCCTTTGCCATGTGCCGGACGAAGTACAAGAACCAGATGTCCTCCAGGGGTGACCTTCTCAGAGGTTCAGATCCCGGGGAGTCTGATGGGACGTACTTGGTACGGTGGGTGTCCGGAGACGACTCTTCCTCCGTCTCCCAGGCGGATCCCTCCGAGGAGGAATAGAGCAGCTCCTTAGATCTCAAAGATGCGTATACGCACATCTTGATTGATTCAGACCACAGACAATATCTCCGATTTGTGGTGGGAGGAAACCATTTTCAGTACAGAGTACTTCCATTTGGCCTAGCCTCGGCACCCAGGGTATTCACAAAGTGCCTTGCAGTGGTGGCGGCCTTCCTAAGAACTCAGGGGGGTGTTTGTCTTCCCCTACTTAGATGACTGGCTCATCAGAGCCCAGTCAGCTCTGGAAGCCCAACAGGCCACGTCCCGCACTATCCACTTGCTCCAGCATCTGGGCTTTGTGATCAACTACACAGTCCAATCTAGTTCCTACTCAGGGACTGGAGTTCATAGGAGCTAGGTTAGACACACTTCAGGCAAGGGCTTATCTTCCAGAAGTCAGGGCACAGAGGCTTGTGGCCCTAGTGCAGCAAGTGAGCCACAAATCTCGGATCTCTGCAAGACACTTTCTGCGCCTCCTTGGTCACATGGCCTCCACAGTGCATGTGACACCCAATGCCTGGCTCCACATGAGAACAGCTCAGTGGTGCCTCAGGGACCAGTGGACGCAAGCCACAGGCAGACTCAGATAGCCTCAGCGTCTCCCAACGACTGGTGCAGTCGTTGAAGTGGTGGCTTCAGCCTCACAACCTTCTGGAGGGAGTGCCTTTCCAAACTCCCTCACACTTGAGGGTGCTTACTACGGATGCATCTCTGCTGTGTTGGGGTGCCCATTGCCAGTAGATCTGCACTCAAGGTGTGTGGTTTCTTTGGGAGAGCACACAACAGATCAATCTCCTAGAGCTTCGAGCTATTTGTCTAGCTCTCCGGGCCTTCTGCCAAACTCTGGCTCATCAACCTGTCTTAATTCAGACCGACAACCGCAAGTGGCTATGTTCTATGTGAACAAGCAAGGGGGCACAGGCTCTCGCATCCTATGTCAGGAGACCCTGGACCTATGCTCTTTTGCTATCAGCCAGGGTATGTACCTCAAAGCGGTTTTTGTCAAGTCAGGAGAACTTCTTAGCCGACAAGCTAAGCAGAATTATCCAGCTGCCCTAGTGGCAACTGAATCCCGACATAGCCTAGTAGCTCTTTCGGTGCTGGGGGCAACCATCCATGGATCTGTTTGCGAGTCTGCAAAATGCCCAGTTGCCCTGTTTCTGCTCCAGGCAGCCACACCCTCACAGGGTGGCTGCAGATGCTTTTCTAATATCATGGTCTGTGGGCCCTCTATATGCGTTTCCTCCCACACCCCTGGTAGCTCGGACCTTATTCAAGATCCTTCAGGACAAAGCCTCGGTCATCCTGGTAGCTCCCAGGTGGCCGAGACAGCCATGGTTTCTGCTGCTCCTGCAGCTGGTGACAGAGGCTCCAATTTCTCTGGTATTACAATCCAACCTCCTGTCGCAGGAGAGGGGCTGTCTTCTGCATCCCAACCACAGGTTTCTCAACCTGATGGCATGGCTGCTGAAAGGGTAGTCTTGCACCACTTCTCCTCCCTAAAAAGATAAAGGCTGTGTTGCTAGCCTCTAGGAGGCACTCGACGAGGAAAACCTATGCATTTAAGTGGCGTAGACTTGAGGTGTGGTGTGCTCAGCAGAGTGAGAACACGTTCTCCTGCCAGTTGGCAGTGGTATTGCAGTACCTGCTTCACCTTTCATATTTAGGCCTTAAGTCAAACTCGGTCCGAGTTCACCTTAGTGCTTTATCAACACACCATTCTCCAGTGGAAGGCCAACCTCTCTCTGTATACCCCTTGGTGTCCAGGTTCCTCAGAGGTCTGCTTCTGCTGAAGCCCCTGGTCCGCCCCCCCACCCCCCCCCGGCGACCAAGTGGAATTTGAATGTGGCCTTAGAGCAGCTTACTTGCCCACCTTTTTGAGCTGATGGCTACCTGCCATCTCCGCTTCCTATCTTGGAAGGCGCTTTTCTTGGTGGCACTCACATCGGCTAGACGAGTGAGTGAGCTGCAGCCTTTGGTGTCCAATCAACCGTACACACGGTTCTATAGGAACAGGGTGGTGCTTCGCACACACCCCAAGTTCCTTCCGAAAGTGGTCTCCTCATTCCACCTCAACCAGGAGTGGTACTTCCGACCTTCTTTCCCAGGCCCCATGCCAGTCAGGCAGAGGCAGTTCTGCATACCATGGACTGTAAGAGGGCTTTGGACTTCTATATGGAGTGTACGCGGGGGGCATCAAAGGGCTCCTCAGCTCTTCGTTTCTTATGACCCCAGTAAACTGGGGATGCCGGTCTCCAAGCGTATGTTATCCACTTGGGTGGCAGATTTGCATCACCTGGGCATACAGGGCAGCCGACCTCCCGTTGCAGGATTGAGTCACGGCCCACCGGGTCAGGGCTAAGGCTGCATCAGTGGCTCACTTCTGCTCTGTTCCGCTGGCAGACATCTGCCGGGCTGCAACCTGGTCTTCAAGCCAGACTTTTGCGGTCCATTACTGCCTGGATAGGGAGTCCCAACGGTATAGTGCTTTCGGCCAGGCTGTACTTGGTAATCTGTTCGCGGTTTAGGCAACTCCTACCTTCTGACCCTTTGGTGTCAGGCTACCGGAGTATTGTGTTCTCGGTTGAACTCCTATCATGGCTGCTGCGGCTCTTCTAGAGGGAGCCTATTTGGGTTCTCGGTAGCCTATAGCTAGGGAGTCCTATATGTGAGGACTGACTTCCTGCTTGTTGCTGGAGAAAGCGTAGTTAATCACCTGTAACAGGTGTTCTCCAGGGACAGCAGGAATCGGTCCTCACGACCCTCCCTCCTCCCCTGGAGTTGCAGACCTTCATTAATTTTGTTCTTTTGCCGTCTTTTTAGCTATGTCATTTGACTGAGCAAGATAGCACTCTTGGGTGGGAAGGGGACCACACATGTGCGATACAGTCCCAAAGGCTTTCTTTGAAAGCTGGGCATTTGCTCCGCATGGGGGCTCCGGCGTCGATGTCACCCATATGTGAGGACTGATTCCTGCTGTCCCTGGAGAACACCTGTTACAGGTGAGTATGCTTTCTCTGCTCTTTGCTGACTCAGGTTAGTTGGCATAAGGCATAGGGAGAGTTGAGTCAGTTGAAAGAATTTCAGAAGAATGATTGTGGGATGATTGGAGCAGTGATGTTCTGCCATCTGTGGTATAATTCTAACACTATGCCAACTTGCTCTACTAATTACCAACTCTGACCTGCCCACCCTGTCCATTGCCCTTAAAACAGTGCAGAGTTTGATTCTATGTTGCCTGTGCCAATGGAGCCTATTTAGAAACCTAGTGGTCATGTGAGGAATTTTTCTCCATTAGGGTGGGAACATGCTGCTGGTATTTGTATGGTGGATTATGAAAATGCTTTTCCTGTTTATTTTAATCTGAATGAAGAGAAAGTGCATTGCAGAATGGCAGTAGAAACTCAGGTTCCCCGATTTATACTGCAGAAAGGCAGGAGGAGTAAAATCATCTCTGTTCCTTTTGTGTAATTTCTGCATTTCATATTAACGCCACAGTGCTTGGAATAAATCGGCTATCTGGCTGTGCCCCATAGTTTGGAAAGATATAACGCAAGAATGAATGTCTGGATAGAAAAATTGAGGCTTTTTCATAGTTAACAATTTTGTAACAAAATTTGCTTTCATATGGGACGTGGAGAAAGGGCGATTATTTATTTAAAAATATAATTCTTAATAGGTCTACACCATGTCCCAGTGTTAAGCATGGAGACGAATGGGGCGAACCCTCAAAGTGTGACAATGGAGACAGCTGTCAGTACTGCCATTCTCGCACTGAACAACAGTTCCACCCAGAGGTAAAGATTCTGCGTCTCAAGAACCTCTAGCTGCGGCACAGCTTTTATTTACTTTTTCTTGTCATAATCTGTACTTATCAAATGCAACCTAGATACTCGATTATCCAGGGACTGCAGAGAGAACAGTGCACATGTCTGTCTTTTGAAGCTCTTCTTGAGGTATAACCAAAAATATAAGAATTTAATTTTTTCATTTTAATATAGTAACATAGTAAATTATGGCACATAGACAAGCATGACCTATGTAGTCTGCAAAGTAAGGTGGCCAGGATTGTACCTTTCACTGTCTGCAAATTAACCTTCCCCCATCCTCCCATGCCTTTGTTTATTTTATTCCATTTATTCAGCCATCTCTATGGAGACAGATAAAATACTATAAAACCAACATACAATCCATATGTTAAAATACATAAAATTCTAAGTGGGGAAAGCATGTGGAGCATGGCTCATGGAATTATTTTGTTTGTGTTTGTCCTGGAGGAGAGAAGGGAAGGGCAATTATTGTTTGTCGTCTATTTCATTTGATATACCATTCTTTGAGTCAGAGTGCGGTTTACAAATTTAAAATTAAAGACTAAAGAGGGTTGAAAGGAGCTCCAATTTTGTATAGGAAAGAGAGCGAACAATGAAGCGATACCCAAACATTCTCTTGGTTTGGAAAGAATAATAAAATGCAACATGTTTTGATACTCTATTCAACTGTTAGATCCAAGGTGGGAACCCTATTGCCAATCTACACAAGTGGTGAAATTTGCCATGAGAGCGTGACGAATTTGAGTTTGCCATGTTTTTGGCTGTAACAATAAAATGTAATGGACCCTTTTCTTGACAATGTGGTCTTCTGTGTAGAATCAACCAATGAGAGCGCCATTATCGCAACATCACTCATTTATCCTATTCCACAGTCTTGTTCATTGACATAATGCTATGGACTAGGGCTGGCGCAAGGAGATGAGGCATCCTAGGTGAACCTCATCCCTTGCGCTCCCCCCCCCCCTTTCTTGGCTGGCCACCAGCCCCTTATTGCCACCATTGTCGCTCCTCAGTGGCATTTACAGCGGTAGCAGTGGATTGAAAAGGCCCTGGGGTACTTACCTGCAAACTTGGGGCTGTTGTCTTCCCCCTACCTGTGCTGGGAAACCTGCCGGGTACTTGTGACATGGATTGGCCACTGTTGAAAACAGGATACTGGGCTTGATGGATCTTGGTCTGACCCAGTATGACATATCTTATGTTCTTATGATGGCTGACTTCCTATTTGCATGGGGGCATAGGTGGCCACCCAAATCGCCTAATGGTAGTGCCGGCCTTGTTATGGGCCAGTAACTCCCTTCCACAGTCCTTGTTGTGGCAGATTTTTTTACTTTTGTGTTTCATTCACCACACCTATGGCTACATTGAAAAAAAGGTTGCCTACCCCTGATTTTGATCTTACCGTCAACAGATTTCCAAGGATGGATTGTACAGTTTAACCACAGGTTGCCACTCTCTTAAGGCAACAGATCTTGCTGCGCTTCACCACTAGGAGGCTGTACACAAGGTAGTTAGTGGGAAAACTACATGGTTCAACCATATATAACGATCTTTAAGAAAGCTGTATGGTTTGATTAGGTTTCATAGTAGAATTTACAAGAGAGAGAAAATGAAATGCACATCTGAATCATTAAGTCAGCTATCATGGATAGGAGCATAGCAGCATGGGGAGAGGGTTGGTGGAGAGAGGATGCAGAGTATACCTTGTGGAATAATTTCCAGGTCCTTTCTGTATTTCCTGAGCGTGTGTTTATCTGCATTTGTATTAGTTCTGTGTGTATCTGTGACCGGGAAAGGAAAACGAAGAGGCAGTCTGAAAGGTGCAAGTCCCTAACCACTGTTATAGTGAATCAGTGTCTGTCGTTTGCAGCTGTTGGTACTGCTCCCCCCTCCCCGTAGATTATATTGGGCCATTTTTTTGGAGGGGGGAGGGGGGTTTTCTGGTATCTCTATTCTGACCTGGCCCATTTTCAACTCATTCTGTCTTTTTTTATATATATTTTTTTTATCCTCGCCAGATCTAATCCTATTCAGTTTGATTTTCAGAGTTATTTTGTTACCATACAGATAAAGGGATTTTTTGATCTCCTTATGTATAATTTCTTTCTAGCATTCCGTTGGGTTGGAAAGAATAATAGCGCCATACAGTGTCCCTGCAAAGGTATGGTCAGTTTGTAGACATTGGAACCATGCTACCATATTAAGGAGGTCATTTATAAACCATTTTGTGTGTAAAGCAGATTTCCAAGGCATCCCTCCAGTCCAGACAAGTGGGTTATGCTCACCACTGATGAAGCAGGGAGCTGGGGAGGCATCTCCCCTGGTCCTGACTGGGCAGAGGAGGGGGGATTATACTAGCCAAACGTCCACGATGAGATTGCCTGGAAGAGAAGCAGCTTGCAATGGTCTTCAAGAGCGATTATAACTGCCCAACTCTTTTAAACCAACAAATACAAAACACGGTTACTTATTTAATTATTCAGTCGAAGGTCTCAGACTTATCTTAACACTTTTTGGACCAGAAAATGTTCAACACTGAGTGTTTATATTGCACCAAAGACCTTCAACTCCTTTTAAAGCACTTCTTGTAAATCACTTCTGTTAAGTCAAGACTAAAAACGTTAATATTGGGAGCCTACTAAGACCTTAATGGACATTTGTTTCCATTTTAAATTCATCAATACTTAATAAAACTTTTACTCATATTTTGAACTACTTGTTCTTAGCGCTCCCTGATCCCAACGCCTCCCCCTGGCGCCACCGTCGCGTTTCACAATGACCGTTACTTCAGGGGATCATCGACCCTCAACCTCTTGACTATTATCTCTATTGAAATAAAAAAATTAATAAGCAACCTATCATCCCTTCTATTCAGTGTCAAACAATCCTTGAATCACTCTTACGTTTATCCCTAGCTGCTTGGTGTACCTACTTTACTGCTGCAAAGTCTCATGCCAGCTTTGTTTTCGGCGATTCTATCTAGAGAAAACTTCAAAGCGATCACTACAGAGGAACGCCGCGCATGCGGAATGAGAATCCTCATGCCGATTTAAACCATCCCTTCAATACAATCATTGGCGGCCTCCAAATCCCTCCTTTATACTGACATCATACATAACTCTCCTCCTATAATTGCCACTGAAATCTAATATACGACGTGTTCTTCTAATATTTTGTTTAGTTCTATTACCTAAAGAATACTTTAAATATATACTTTCGTACCTATATCTAAATCTCTTTAACCTCTCCTATATCATTATCACATTACAGCTATCTATGCCTCACAGACTCTAAAACCTCTCTACACCCCAAAATCATTTTCTACCCGATAATTGACTTCAGCAATTAATAATACCCTATCCTCAATAACAATATTATATACAGGCTGCCCATTCTATATTGACATTGAGGCCCCCCGGCATAACGGAATTCAAAGTATATATCCATTTCTGCTCTCTAATGAGCAAAGACTGTTCTTGCGTCTTGCCTGCTATCCCTAAATCTATTTTATCGATGCAAAAACATCATAACTGCTCAAAAATATGCCCTTAACTAATGCAGTGTTGAACAAGCGGTGCTTCCTTAACTTTGCATTTGAGACGACTCCGATGTTCCCCCATTCTAACCCTAAAAGGGCAAATTGTCTTGCCTACATAAATTAATTTTTTACATAAATTAATTGACAAGGGCATTGTATTGCATAAACTACATTTATGGAGGCACATGTCGTTTTGTTTCTTTAATGTATAGATGGTTCCCTGATACTCAAAGGTATCTATTTCCATAGTAATGTCACAAATGTTGCAACCTTCACATTTTCTATGTCCCTTCTTGAAGGTTGATGGAACGGGGGACTTCAACAATGCGGGGCTAAGGTATTCTTTTAACTTGCGATTACGTGTCCATACACAGCGTTTTTTTTTTATCTGCTAGCCCAGGAATCACTCTTAAAATGTCCTCATGCTTCTTCAATGTCTTCTGAATACACTGGTCAATATTGAAATCGTTACTGACTTTAAAAGGCCCTTATCTGTAGTATCTTGGTGAGCTGAACACGAATTGAAGATAATGCATGTAGTTCATTTTTGACGTTTCACCGTGTAAATTTATCCAGTAGGACATCAACAACATCCCAAATAAGGAATATTACATCATTCAAGGTTTATCGTTCCTCCAGTTCAATCCTCTACCTCTGGTTTGTCAACCTCCTCCTGCAGCTTGGAGACTGGCATGTCAGAATCATGACATCACTGGATATAGCTTGCCATCCACTCCATGTGTGACCAGTCTCCATGCAGCAGGAGGATGTCGTGAGCCCAGCAGGGCTCACTAGAGGGGCGGATAAGGAGCGTAGAGTAGAGAGATTAGTTAGACTATTCAGTTTAGTTTCTTGAGTTTTATCTTTGCGGCTTTGTGCCTTTAAAAAAACAAAACAAAAAACCACAAACAGAAACGGCAGTTCTTTATTATCTGCGGTTTGAACTCAGCTCAGATCTTGCTTATATGCTCCCTGCCTAGCAACTTTAGTTTTAAGCGGGCTTCTGCTGTGGTTGGGGCAGTCTCTCCTCCCAGACTGCTCGGAGTAGAGCTCCCTAGCCGGCCTCTGACCGCCCCCGGCACCGCGAAGCGAGCAAGGATCGTGCCTGCGGGGCGGCTGCAGAACGGAGTGAGAAACTAAGTACACCCCGGTGGCACTCTAGGACTTGTCAGGGTGCCGCGCGGTGCAGAGGAGCAGCTGAGAAAGGGGCAAATTCTCTCTTCGGATGGCATCTGGGGTCTGGGCTGTCCAGCGGCGGCAGATCTATCGGGTGCAGAGTCTGGGCAGCGCGGTGTTTTGGCGCCCTTTTTTTCTAGCAGTTCGGCTTCGGCGACCATTTTAGAGTAGGGAAGACAGGACCGTGTGGCTGCCGGGCGGCTGAGGGGCACATGTGCAGCAGTCTTATTTCGGTATTTTCCTTTCTGTGATATTATTTTTGTCCTTTTTTGCCGTTATTTCTTTGATTTGGAGTTTTAATTACTGCGGTTTCCTCTCCTTTTCGCCGAAAGAATACCTCAGGGGGGAGGGGGGATTTTTCCTGCGATACCAAATCTTTACTTATTTAAAGTAGGTGGATTTTAGCTTTACAGTTTAGGATTGCAGGGTATAGCCTTTTCGTGGTCAGAACTTGGGAAAATAAAAAAAGAGGGAAGATGAAGTCTCAAGAGGGCTTTATCTGGTGTAACTTCATGGTGGCACGTCCGCAATGTGTTGTGTGCGGAACCCGGAGGGGCTCTGTGGCCGAATCCGGAGTGTGCCATGGCTGCGCATGTCTTTCCTCTACTGTAGAACAGATGGACTACAAAGATCTTCCCGGGGCGCAGGGGGCGTCGGTGGATCCAATGTCTGACTTGGCGCCTGTGACCGAGCAGCAGTCGCTGTCTGGAGAGGCGGCAGGGTCGTCATGCGTGCCCTCAGCCTTGGGGTCGTCAGGCGTGCCCTCAGCCTTGGGGTCTTTGGATCTCAGGGAATTCTGCCCGGATTTCATTTTGCTAATGCACCAGGCATTTTGCTTGCGGCGGCAGGGCAAATTTCTGGGGCCGAGACCTCTGTCCTCCCTTACTCAGCATAGTGACATAACTGAGGGGGGAGGGGCGGGTCTGCCGCCATCTAAGAAACTGCGGGCTCGCGGGTTATCAGTTACGGAGCAGGATTGGTTGGAGGTTGATGGGCCCGACTGGGAGCAGGAGGAGTCGGTGGATCTCGAAGGGGAGATTCAGGAGCCTGAGGACCAGGCTAAGATCATTAGGATCTTTCGGAAAGAAGAGCTGCCTGCGTTAATCACTGAGGCCCTTCAAATGTTGAATTTAGCGGTCCAGTCAATAGGTGAGGAGGAGGTAGAGGATCCTGTTCAGGCAGTGCGGCAGACACAGGTGGTATTTCCCATAGACAGAGTGGTCGACAAGATGATACAGGACGAATAGGACCATCCGGAAGCGGGGCTCCGTGGGATGCGGACCATGAATAGGCTTTATCCTCTCTCTGAAAAAGATAAGGAAAAGTTTTGGTCGCCATTTATTTATTTATTTATTTGTGTGCTTTTCTATACCGCCCCTTCCAGAGATCAGGGGCGGTTTACAAGGAACTTAAACAACAATATAGCAAAACAGTGCAATATTGCATTACATTAAGTGAACATAAACTAGATTACATAAGAACTAGGTTACATAGAAAACAATGTGTGGGTTATTAACATAAAAGGAAACATAAAACTGTTACAAGGAACCAAAAAGTAGATTATTTACATGGTTAGCAAGAGACTATAATAGTTGTTTGCGATCATAAGTACAGTGTTGGGAGTAGGCTAACTTGGGTGGATATGAAAATGAAGTCCGGAATTAGGTGGGGTAGACTTGTGTTTGGTTGGTTGCATGTTTTTGTGTAGTAAATTTGATTTCAGGTTGTAGGTTGCTATAGTGTTGACTAAATAGGTAGGTTTTAAGTTCCTTCCTAAAAGATGTAAGATCCTTAATCTCTCTTAGGTTTAGTGGCAGTTTATTCCATTGGCTGGGAGCATAATATGAAAAAGCAGTGTTGGTGGTTATTTGTTTTGATTTTGTCACTGCAATGGGAATTAATAGCATGTTGAGGTTAGTTTTTCTTCTGGTTCTGTTTTCTTGTGGGGTTTGGAGTAGAGTGGCCAGCTGTGATGGGGCTAGGTCATTAATGAGTTTAAAAGTGGTGACAAGTGTTTTATATTGAATCCTACTATAGATAGGAAGCCAGTGGAGAGCGTATAGGATAGGAGAGATGTGATCGAATATTTTAGCTTTCATAATGATCCGAGCAGTGACATTCTGAGCTCTTTGAAGGATGTGTAAATTCTTTTTGGATGTTCCTTGGAGTATGCCATTGCAGAAGTCTAAATGTGGCATAATGAGAGCCTGGACAACTGTTTCTGAAATCGTTGATGTCAATGAGGGGTCTGAGTTGCTGTATGGTTCTCAGTTTGAAAAATATAGTTTTGGCAGTCTGTTTTATGTGGTTAGTCATGCTTAGGGTTTTGTCTAGTGTAACTCCAAGGTATTTAATTTCAGATTTGACTGGTTAATAAGGTTAATGGAAGTTGGAGGGGTGAAGGTGGTATTTCTGGTTACGAAGAGTGCTTCGGTTTTTTTGAAATTGATATCCATATGGATTGAGTGGAGCCATTTTTCAGCTTCAAAGAGGCAGGTGGCGATTTTGTTGAAATTAAGGTTAGCTATGTCTAGCGGGGCGAACAGCATGATGTCGTCTGCATAGATAAAATATTTAGATTGTGGCGTTGAAAGATTGTACAAATAGGTTGTATATAAAGGTTAAAAAGTAATGCAGAGAGTGAGGATCCTTGTGGGATACCACGTTCTTGGGGGAATGGTAGTGAGGGGGAATGGTCTAAATGGACATATTGGAAACGATTAGAAATGTAGGACTTAAACCAGTTAAGAGTGGTATCTTTTAAACCTTTTAGCCATGTGTGCATGCGGCGGTGGCGGCGGTCACAAAGAAGACTACTATCCCGGTGGAGGGTGCTGTGGCATTGAAGGATGCGCAGGACCGCAAGGTTGACAGTTTACTGAAGCAGGTGTTTGAGGCGGGTGCGTGTTCTTTACAGGCGGCCATTTGTGGGGCTTGGGTAGCCCGGGCATGCCTGCGCTGGGTGCAGCGGCTGCGCCTTTCTCCTCACTTGGATCAGGGGGAACTCCAAGAGCTCGGTCGGTTGGAGTCCGGAACTGCGTATTTAGCGGACATCCATTATGACCTGATAAGAGCTCTGGCGAATAGTACAGCGTCCGTGGTAGCTGCCCGCAGGTCGGTTTGGTTGCGCAATTGGGCTGCGGATAGTTCATCTAAGTCCCGGTTGGGGAAATTACTTTTTAAAGGGAGTTTTGTTTGAGGATCTGGATAAGTTAGTCAAGGACCTCGGGGAGACCAAGACGGGTCGCCTGCCTGAGGATAAGCCGAAACAGGGGAAGTCTGGACTGGGGTTTCGGGGGCAGTTTCGAGACTTTCGCAGATTTCACACATCATGTTACGGAGGGTTTCGGAGAGGACGAGCTCCATCGCGAGGACAGGGCTTTCGGGGCTTTCGAAGAGCGAATAGAGGTTTCTCCGCAAGCTCTGCTGCTGCGACCCGAAAGTCGCAATGAAGTGAGATGGGTCCCGTGGGGCGAAACTCCGGTTGGAGGAAGGCTTCGGGAGTTTCTTCCTGCTTGGACCCAAATCACGACCGAACAGTGGGTGCTGGAGATAGTCGGTCAGGGCTATGCCCTGGAGCTGCCGTGTCCCGTGCGGGATTCGTTTGTCATGTCTCCTTTCAGAGATTCGAAGAAGACGTTAGCAATTCGGGCTTCTCTGCGGCGACTTATACGACTAGGAGCGGTTGTAGAGGTGCCAGAGGCCAAATATGGCGTGGGTCGGTATTCTATTTATTTCGTGGTGCCAAAGAAAGGAGGTGCGTGGCGTCCCATCTTGGATTTGAAGGGCATAAATCGTTGTTAGCGGGTACCACACTTTCGGATGGAGACGCTGTGGTCCATCATTGTGGCAGTTCGTCAGGGGGAATTCGTGACGTCGCTCGATCTGACCGAAGCATACTTGCACATTCCCATTCGGGCAGAGCATCAAAGGTTCCTAAGGTTCGCATTTCCTTGGGAACACTACTAGTTTCAAGCGCTGCCTTTTGGATTGGTAACGGCGCCGCGAACTTTCTAATGGTGGTGGTGGTGGCGGCGGCGGCAGCGGCGTTGCGCAGAGGGAATTCTGGTACATCCCTATCTCGACGATTGGTTAATTCGGGCAAAGTCCGAGGCAGAGAGTGTGCAGGTGACGAACAAAGTGGTGCGGTTTCTTCAGAGCCTGGGTTGGGTGGTCAACCCAGCCAAGAGCCGCTTCAGACCCTCTCAAAACCTGGAATACTTGGGGGTCCGGTTCGATACGAAGAGCGGCAAAGTCTTTTTGCCGGAGGGGCGAGCTCGGGGGCTCAGACAGTTGATTTGAGCGTTCCAGGCCGCTCCGTCTCCCTCGGCTTGGACTTATCTGCGTGTGCTAGGGACCATGGCGGCGACGCTGGAGGCGATGCCGTGGGCCAAGGTGCATATGCAACCCCTGCAAAGGTCTCTTCTTCGGCGGTGGTCGCACCAGTCGGATTCGTTGAGCAAGCGTCTTCCGTGTCCGGTCAAGGTCAGGCAGTCGTTTCGGTGGTTGTTGCTCCTGTCATCGCTAGTGCCGGGTATGCCACTGGAACAGCTGGACTGGCTTCCGTTGTTGACTGACGCCAGCCTCAGAGGGTGGGGAGCACACTGCGAGAGCAGATTCGCGCAGGGGTGGTGGTTGCCCCTGGAGAGCTCTTGGTCGATCAATCGCCTGGAGCTTCGGGCAATTTTCCGAGCTCTGCAAGCGTTCGAGCAGTTGGTAACGGGTCGAGCAGTCGTGTTCTGTCCGACAACTCAGCAGCGGTTGCCTACATCAATCGCCAGGGTGGCACGGGAAGTGCAGCCATGGAGGAGGAGGCGGACTTGTTGTTCGCCTGGGTAGAGAGTTGGCTATCGGCGATTTCCGTGGCACACATCGCCGGAAAGGACAACGTGATGGCCGATTTTTTTTTTCTCAGCAGAGTCAGAGTGGATGCAGGAGAGTGGGAGCTGCATCCGGAGGTCTATGCGCAAATAGTTGGCCGTTGGGGGAGTCCCATAATGGATCTAACGGCGACCTTCCAGTCGGCAAAGGCCAGTTGTTTCTTCAGCAGGAGGCGAGAAAGTATGTCGGAGGGCCTAGACGTGCTTCTGCAGCCGTAGCCGGTATTGGGCCTTCTGTATGTGTTTCCGCCATGGGCGTTGATCGGTCGGGTGGTTCAGCGGATCGAGGCTCATCCAGGGAGAGTGCTTCTGGTGGCACCAGATTGGCCAAGACGGCCGTGGTACGCGGATATGGTGTGTTGCCTGGACAGGGAACCCTGCCGGCTTCCGGCCAGGGCGGATCTGTTGATACAAGGTCCTCTGTTCATGCCGCAAGTGGATCGATTCTCGCTTATAGTATGGCCATTGAAAGGGCTCGGCTGAGAAAGAAAGGTTATGCTCCGGCAGTTGTTGCTACGTTGCTCAAGGCCAGGAAGCGCTCCACTTCTCTAGCGTTTTTTAGAATCTGGCGTATATTTGAGGATTGGTGCTCTCGACGAAATATTCGGGTGTCTACGGTATACATTCCTTCGATCTTGAGTTTTTTGCAGGATGGTTTTGATAAAGGGCTCGCGGCCAGTTCCTTGTGTGTGCAGTTGGCTGCTCTATCTTGTTACCGCGGTAAGATCCGAGGAGTTGGGCTCAGCGCTCATGCGGATGTGTTGCATTTTCTCAAAGCGGTAGCTCGGTTGTGACCGTCGCGTAGAGTGACGGTTCCGTCTTGGGATCTTAATTTGGTGTTGGCGGCTCTGACCAAGCCGCCTTTTGAGCCGTTACATAGAGCTTCCGTGAAAGACTTAACATTGAAAACCGTGTTTTTGGTGGCCATCTGTTTGGCTCGGCGTATTTCGGAGTTGCAGGCGTTGTCGTGCAGGGAGCCGTTTTTATCTTTTTCTAAAGAAAAGGTGGTGCAGCGTCCAGTGCTATCTATCTTACCGAAGGTGGTTTCGCCCTTTCATGTAAATCGAGCGGTATCCTTGCTAGTGTTGGGTACGTTTGGATGGGTGCGTGTCCGATCGCAGTTTGCGCCGGTTGGATGTGAAGAGGGTGTTGCGTCAGTACTTGAAGGTGACTGAGGAGTTTAGGAAGTCGGATCGGTTGTTCATGTTCAGAGGAGTGCGCAAAGGCGAAGCAGCGGTGAAAGCTTCCATTGTGAGGTGGATTCGAGAGGCGATTGCTTCCGCCTATCTTGTTCAGCGTCGAGCGATTCCTGTGGGGTTGCGAACTCATTCCACTAGAGCGCAGGCGTCTTCCTGGGCCGAGTAAGGTTTGGTTCCGCCTGGAGACATTTGTAGGGCGGCGACGTGGTCATCGTTGCATACATTCAGTAAGCATTACCGGCTGGACGTCGCGGCGGCGGCAGATGCCAGGTTTGGTTCTGCGGTGTTACGTGCTGGCTGGAAAGGCCCCTCCCACTGATTACTGCTCTGGTACATCCCAGAGGTAGAGGACTGAACTGGAGGAACAATAAGGAAATGATAATTACACTTACCTGGTAATTGTAGTTCCTTGAGTGACGACAGTTCAGTCCTCATTCCCACCCAGGTGTATGGCATAGTGGTAGGCCAGTGACGTAATGACAGGAATTACTGTTAAGTTCATTTTCACATGGTTGCTTTAGCGCTACTTCCTTGCTCTGTCTCGCGGCCTGGCGGGGAAGGGTGTAAGCAAGGTTTTCCTAGTTCAGGATAGTTATGTTAACCTGTTATGGTTTTGGCTACTTATTTGTTGCTCCTTTGAGTCTGCTTTGTAAATAGTTCACACTGTAGGCTGATGGGAGTGGACGGCAAGCTATATCCAGTGATGTCATGATTCTGACATGCCACTCTCCAAGCTGCAGGAGGAGGTTGGCAACCCAGAGGTAGAGGACTGAACTGTCTGTCACTCAAGGAACTACAATTACCAGGTAAGTGTAATTATCATTTGCATCACATTGGATGATGTGTGCATGCTGGTATTATGCAGAGTTGATTGCATCATTTTCTGATGCAGTGCAATACTACTGCCAGATGGCTGCTGAAGCCATCTGACGTCAGCAGTGTACAATACGCAGTCAGAAAGGAAAGTAATCTGGTATTCTGTTCCGATATGGAAAGCCTCATGAATACCTTAAAAATCATTCATGACCCACAAGACTGGAGACTATAGACTCATCGAAACTGAGTCTGAAGGCTGTGCTTTTGAACAATGGAAACGCCTTCCATCTATTCCAGTAGTGCATGCTGTCCACATGAAGGAGACGTACTTAAAGCATCCACTGACTTCCATTATCTATAACAAGTACAGTTGGCACCTCTGTGGTGACTTGAAGGTAGTTGCCCTTTTAATGGGACTGCAACAGGGATATATAAAATACATGTGTTTCTTATGTGAGTGGGATAGCCAAGCAAGGGATTGGCACTACTTGCGGAAGGAATGGAATCGCAGACAAAATGTAACAGTTGGAGAGAAGAATATCCAGCACCCAGCTCTGGTTGAGGCTCACAAAATCGTGCTACCACCCCTTCACATCAAAGTAGGTTTGATGAAAAACTTTGTGAAAGCCATGGACCGCACTTCGCCAGCTTTCCGATACCTGCATGAAAGATTCCCTCGACTCGGCGAAGCAAAGATTAAAGAGGGAGTTTCTGTGGGTCCTCAGATTCGAGAGCTCTTCAAAGATGACCGGTTCAACAATTTGCTGCAGGGTGATGCGAAACAAGCATGGAATGCTTTTCGCCTAGTGTCAACAAACTTTCTCGGGAATGTTAGGGCAGAAAACTACAAGGAAGTAGTAGAAGACATGCTGATGCAGTATCAGAAACTTGGCTGCAATATGTCTCTATAGGTCCATTTCCTTGATTCCCATCTCTATTTCTTTCCTGCCAACTGTGGTATGGTTAGTGATGAACAGGGCGAATGTTTTCACCAGGATATCGCAACGATGGAGCAAAGATACCAGGGAAAATGGTCCTCTACAATGCTGGCTGACTACTGCTGGACACTCCCCAAGAGACAGGCGAAAATATCTAAGAAGTAGTCTATGACTTGGTTTTTTACAGGTATTAACTGAAGGCCTATTATATATTTACTATTGACATGCATTTCGTGATGCAAAACATTAATTCTTGTAGATTACAAAAAAACGAGTCAACTTTGCAATTTCACTGTCGTATTCGTGTTCAGCATATAAAAATTAATAAGAAATGACCATTTTTATTTCAGTAACATGACTTTTGTAAAAATTTGTTGACCAGTGATACCTATGCTTAATGGTGAATATCGGGTAATCAAATTGCTATTAATAGGGTCATGATTTACAGCAGACGTTTTGTGTTCTAATAGTAAACTTCTATTGTTATATCGGGCCCTTAAATATGCTTGCTTCAATATTTTACTAGGATAACCCCGATCTTTGAAATTATTTAACAATTGTTTTGATGAATGTTTAAAAACATGGTCCTCAGAACAGTTTCTCCTATAACGCAAAAATTGTGAAAAAGGAAGACTTTCCTTTAGTCTCACAGGATGTGCACTTGTAAAATGTAAAAAAGTATTATGGTCAGTAACTTTGTGATAGACCAATGTGCTCCATTCATTTCGCCCTCTACTGGAAGAGAAGCAGGGCATAGGCTGTTTGGCTTCCCTGGACACCCTGGAGGGCCTGGCGGACCTTCTGGAGCAGTTCCAGGAAAATCTGGAGGAGGGAGAGCTCCTGAGGACAGAGAATCAGACGGCCAATTGGATTTTCCACTGGGATGAGCTCTTGGCATTGTTAACAGTCGCTCATGGCCGGACTGGTGCCTGGTTGGCCTGGAGCCCAATGAGAACCCTATTATGGAGCGTATCAAGTGGCCCTCTCAGTTCTTTCTGGTCCACGGGGCCCTGTGGGCAATGATATCAGGCATGGAACACTTCCAGGTTCAGGATTTAAGGTGGGGTATAGCATGGCATGGCTGTACCCCATCCTGCCTGAGGAGAAGTTGCACCTGCCTCAAGTGGATGCCTTGGTGTTGGCAGTTACGCGGATGACCACCGTTCCGGTGGAGTGCTACACAGCGCACAAGGACCCGCAAGACTGATGTATGGAGGCACTTCTCAAACAAGCCTTTGAGATGTCCATTCTTGGCCTGCAGGAAACCATCTGCAGGGCTTATGTGGCCTGCGCTGGTCTTCCTTGGTCCCAGGGGCTGCTTGAGGAGGCAGGTGCGGGGGCATCAGTTCTGCCCCGGATACCTGCCCAGAGTCTGCACTTGTGACATTGCTGTTCAGGCTGGCCACAACCCTGAAAATGTTCTCCAGGGTTATGGGTGGTCATGGCGGCCCATATTTGCAAGCAGGGAATCCTGGTCCACCCATACCTAGACGACTGGCTGATCTGGGGTAAGTCCCTGGAGGATAGCGCTTGATGGACATTGTTGTTTGCTGTCTACAGGAACTTGGCTGGGTGGTCAAATCTTAGCAAAAGCCAGCTGCAGCTGCTGAAATCCTTGGAATATCTGGGTGCCGTGTTTGACCCACATCGGGGCAGAGTGTTTCCCAGAGGGCCGTGTGGCGAAGCTGCAGGGCCAGATTCAAGGACTCTGTCAGTCCTAGGTATGAGGATGCAGTGTCTATCTGCAGGTGCTAGGATCCCTGACAGCCTCCCTGGAACTCGTTCCTTGGGCCCGTCTCCACATGTGTGTTCCATGCGCAACTCCTAGCCTGTTGATCACCCTTGACACAGTCTGGAGATGTGCCTCCTCTTGTCTGGAGCAACGCGTCAGTTTGTTGGTGGCTGGACACAGCCAACTTGGTGGCGGGGGATGCCCCTGGAGACTTCAGACTGGGTGATGGTCACCAAGGGTGCAAGTCTGTATGGCTGGGGCAGACATTGCCTGATGCAGGTGGCCTGCCGAGGAAGGCCAATGGCACATCAACTGGCTGGAGACCCGTGCAGGGCAGTTGGCTCTGGAGACCCTTCTACCATTGGTGCATCATAAGGTGGCGCGGATCTTGTTGGATGCCATGACAGTGGCTTACATCAGTTGCCAGGGCGGCATGCAGAGCTCCCAGGAGGCAGCAGAGACTATTCTGAATATCAACTGGGCAGAAGTTAATCTTCAGGCCCTCTCAGCAGTGCATGTGGTTGGAGTGGCGAATGTGCAGGCAGACTACCTGAGCCGGTACACCCTGGATCAGGGGCGCATGGAGTCTCTTGGAGGAAGTTGTGCAGTCCCCTGGTGGTGCACTGGGGGAGACAAACCATGGACTTGATGGCATGGCATGGCATGCCTGGAAAATGCCAAGGAACCCCGGTTTTTCAGTCCTTCAGTGTTTCTGATGTCTGGGGGGCTAGATGCCCTCATGCAACAGTGCCCCCGGTGGGGCTACTGTACATGGCACATCAGGGTAGAGTGTTGCTCATTGCGCCCGACTGGTCACAATGGCCATGGTACGCAGATCTCCAGCAGCTTTTGGTAGACGAGCCCCTTTGGTTATCGCAGGTGCCAGATCTTCTGACCTAGGGGCCGGTGTGTATGCCAGTAGCAGATTGGTTCTTGCTTACAGCTGGGTCTTCAAAGGGCTAGACTGAGGCACTGTGTTTACTTGGAGTCTGTCATCTTAACCCTTCAGGCATGATGTCTGTCTACCTCTCTGGCCTATGTGCAAGTCTGGAGACTCTTTGAGGCCTGGTGTGAGGAACACTTGGTCCAGCCCTGTGGGGCGTCCTTGTCTACTATTTTGGGGTTCTTGCAGGCCAGCCTGGACAAAGGGCTTAATGCTCAGCTCGCTGCAGGTCCAGGTGGGGGCCCTGTTGTGCTACCGTGGTAGAGTGCAGGGAGTGTCCGTTGCCACCCATTTGAACATGTCTGGGTTTTGAGGGGCGTGAAGCACCTGTGGCCTCCCAGCAGGCCTTTGGTTCCAACTTAAGAATTTGTTCTGGTGTTGTCCGCTCTTGGTAGCCTACCTTTCAAGCCTCTGCGGGGGGCTATAGTTAAGGATTTGACCTTGAAGGCTGTTTTCCTGGTGGCCATTCTTTTGCCCAGCAGATTTTGGAATTGCAGGCCCTGTTGTGCAAGGAACCCTATCTGGTGTTCTCCATGGAATAGGTGTTCCTCCAGACGGTCCCTTCCTTTTTGCCCAAGGTGGTGTCTGTTTTCCACCTCAATTAAGTGATTACCCTGCTGTTTGTGGGCCAGTTGGACAGGCCAGATGCTGCCCTTCTGCACAAGCAGGATGTCCGCAGGGTGCTGAAGCGCTCCTTGGTGTTGCAAGCGTTTCACCTCTAGAAGGGTTTGTTAGTCCTCGGTGGGCTTCGGAAGGGTGAGGCGGCCTCTAAGACCTCCATCGCCTGTTGGATCAAAGAAGTGCTAGTCTGCTTATTTGTTGAAGGGTAGGGGGGCCTTGTCCTGGGTGGAGATTAGGAGGGTTCCTCCCCTGGACATCTGTTGGGTGGCCACTTGGTCTTCCCTTCATTCCTTTGTGTAAATTGTCTGGCTCTGCAGACTCTGCAGGAGGCACGTTTCGGGGTGTCAGTGTTGAGGGCTGGGCTTTTGATCCCTTCCTGGAGCTAGTACTGCTCTATGTCCCACTTGTCTGGACTGAACTGGAGGGATGTCTTGGAAGGTAAAATTAGGTCTTGCCCGCTAATTTTCTGTCCTTTAGTTCTTCCAGTCTAGGGCCCTCCTCAAGATTCAATCATTTCTTCAGGAATTTGTCGTGTTGGCTAAGAAGCGAAAATTGTGAGGTCTGCTAAGGACCGATTTCCGTTTCATTCAGTGTTTGTGTGTCTGTCGGTCTTGTATTTATTTATTTTTTAAAACAAAACAGAGCAAGCAATATAAATTGGATTAAACCATTCCTGGAATGCTGGCATTGCAGCAGCAGAGGTGGTTCATGTGTGCATGTACTCTATGCCTGTAGTCACATTTTATAAAATTCATGGGTGTATTGCAACTCCACTGCTGCTTTGCCCAAACTGTGCTGTGTGGGATGCAATTCGGGGTAGACTGCTGACTGTTCGTGCAGTGTGGGGATTTCCTGCCATTTTCTGCATGTGTTAGTAGCAATCTCCAGGAACAAGCAGGAATGTAGTCTTCACATATGGGTATAGTCGGTACCGATAGAGCCTGCGTGGGAACGCTTCCCAGCATCCAATAGGAATGCTTTTGGGAGCATCCCTCAGCACATGTGCGCTGCCGTCCCGCCTTCCCAACTGTCCCTCTTCAGTTCTTTGTTTTCCACGGAGCCGACAGAAAATTCCGTCTTTAAAATTGTTTTCTTGTGGTCGCGTTTGCCTCCGCACGACGCCTACCGGTACTGCCGGTTGGGTTCTTTTTTCAAAAAATGTTATACTTTGAACTGTTTCTCTTCAGAAACTTTTTTCTTTTTTGGTGCTAGGTGCCATTTTGGGCATTAGGCCTCATATTCCTGAAACATGGAAAAAACAACTAGTGGTTTTAAAAAAAATATACTAAGTATGGCGGTACCATTTCTGTCACGGACACCCATCATTGATGTCTTAAATGTTTAGGGCCTGAACATTCTCCATCTGAATGTCTCTCCTGTATTGGGATGACTAAGAGAGGAAGACAGAACCGGGCTGCAAAGCTCGGTACTCTCTCCTTCGGATGCCAGATCCATTGCATCTAGTAAGTAAGGAGGTGCGTTCAATCACAACAGCATAATTGGTAATTATCTTGATCTATCATTCTGTGGACTTCACAACGTGCAACTACAAACTGTTGATTTCCAAGGTCTCAGACTCATTAACAGCAAACCGGCCGGCAAGCCTAGCCAAAGAATGCTCACGTATAGGGTGGCTATAACGCGGGCGGCATCGGGTCCTGTAAGTAAGCTTGTGAGGGGGTTTTTAACAATTTTATTTTTGGTATAGAGAGTGGAGGAGACTTGTCACATTCTATTTTTATATTTTTCACAGAACTTTTGAGCAGTATTTAGTATACGTATTCCCCTGAGGAAACCGATAGCTGTGAAACGCCTCAACGGTGCCTATAAGAGCGTCGGGACTGAGATTAGAAAGCTCTGAAGAGACAGCGTTATATATTTGAAGCTAAGTATTTGGAAAACAAACTATATCTTTAACGCTTGCTCTACGAAGTAATTACTGTTCTGCTATTTACTACACTGCTTTGGTAAAGCACTGCACTATTGATTTCCTACATTAAGGTCGTTGATGCTACGTGAGCATTCTTTGGCTAGGCTTGCCGGCCGGTTTGCTGTTAATGAGTCTGAGACCTTGGAAATCAACAGTTTGTAGTTGCATGTTAAGTCCACAGAATGATAGATCAAGATAATTACCAATTATGCTGTTGTGATTGAACGCACCTCCTTACTTACTAGTTATACGTTCAGTAAGAGACCTTATATTTATTAGATCCATTGCATCGACATCTTCAAGAGCCTCCTCTTCCTCCCATGGATCTCAGGTAACTAAACAAAAAAGCCGGTCCTCAAAGGGTAGCTCTCCTGCTAAGCATCGAGAGGCCATTGCCATTGCCCTTGAGGGAACCACAGCGGCAAAACAGCCCCGGCAGGAGGCTTTGGCTTCCAGAGTATCAATGGGGCTCCAGGATGTTCTCGAGGCCTCGACCTCGCAAGAAATACTGGAGCCATGCTCAGGGGTCCCGGCCATTTTCACCGGTACCGGCACCCAGGCATCGGCAGCGTTGATAGACCAGAGGTTCCTCGCTATCGAACGCAGCATTGCAGCTCTTCTCACAGCTGCGGTACCGTTGATACCTATGGTTCAACGGGCACCGGTACTGACATCGGTACCAGTACCGATGATACCGGTACCGACGCTACCGGCCCCTGTGGGAATTCTTCCCATGCCATCTTTGGCTGGAATCGACAGAGCGGTACTGGATCAACTCGGTACTGACTTCGATCGATACCGGGACCGTGCTTTGCATGAGCATCGTGGTCAGGAATAGTTTGAATCCTCCGATTCCAAAGACTTTGACAATTCTGCTGGTACCAGAGGGGGTTTCTCCCGGAAGATCCCTTTTCTCCCCAACGCAGAATGTCACCTCCAGAGGACATGTCTTTCCAGGATTTTATTTGTGATGTGGCCAAGGGCCTTTCAATCATGGTAGCTCCTGAACAGGAATCCAGAGCAAAGGAATTGGAAATTCTCCAATATCCTAAAGCTCCAAAGGAGGCAGCCACTGCCCATCCATGAAATTCTGCATAACTTGATGCTCAGAATGTGAGAGGCACCTCTGACTACAGCTCCTCATTCTAGGAGGCTTGATACTATGTATCGAGTTCCGCCATGATTTCAAAAGACTCCGCTGCCACACCATTCAATGGTGGTGGAGTCAGCCATGCGTAGGATGAAAAGTGCAAAGAGGCATGCATCCAATCCCCCAGGTTGTGAATGCAGGACTCTGGACGCTTTTGGGGGCCAAACCTTTCAGGCTTCCATGCTTTCAGCTAGGATCAGTTCATATATACTATATATGGGCATGTTCCTCAAAGAAGTTACAGGAGACTTGGCGCTTATGAGCCCACTTCTCCCAGATGACGAGACAAGACTTTCTTGCTCTAGTTAAGCATGCTCAAGATGTCTCCAAGTTTGTGAATCGTGCAGCCTTTGACTGTTTTGAATGCACCAGCAGAACCTCTGCTATTGCCATTGGGGCACGACGGATTGCCTGGCTTCAGGCATCAAACTTGGAGACTTGGGTACAGGACAAGTTAGGCAACATTCCTTGCATGGGAAAGAATCTCTTTGGCAAGAACTGGCAGGAAAAGGCTAACGAGTTGGATGCTGACAATACCACTCTAGATAGGTTGTCAATCTACAGCCACTCCAGCCAAAAAGAAGCCTTATAAAAAACCCTCTTTCAGCAAAAAGAGGAAATTTTATCCTTCCTATACCCAGCAGAGTCAAACTCGGGGTCAGGTTGCCCAAAAGGGACAAACTAGACAGCAAAAGAAGCCAAAAGGCCCGAGAGCCCAACCAGCTCCGCAGGTTCAGCCCCCTCAAGGGTTTTAACTCCTTCCTAGAGAGCTTAGCCTTCCTGTCTCTGAGGGGTCCCCAACCCCCCAATATCCCAGGCAGGTTATGCCACTTTGCCAACAGATGGCATCAGATAACAGCAGAAGGTTGAACTCTGTCCATTGTAGGAGAGGGGTACAAGCTCCATTTTCACAGCATGCTCCCTCCTACAATTCTAAAGCAATTCAATTCTCAAACCTCCGCAGACAATCTGCTAGATCACGAGGTCTCAACACTTCTTGCCCAAGGGGCAATAGAAGAGGTACCCATTCTTCAACGGGGTGCAGGGTTCTACTCCCCCCTATTTTCTTATGCCGAAGAAAACAGGAGGACACAGACCCATTCTAGACCTCAGAGAATTGAACAAATACCTGTTCCGAGAGAGGTTCAAAATGATTTCTCTTGGAACTCTTCTGCCATACCTTCAAAGCCAGGATTGGCTTTGCTCTCTAGACTTAAAGGATGCATACACTCACATTTTTATCCATCCAAATCACAGGAAATTTTTATGATTCCTTTTCAAGGGAAAAAACTTCCAGTACAGGGTTCTTCCCTTTTGGTCTGGCTTCAGCTCCAAGGGTATTCACGAAATGCATGGCAGTATTAGCTGCATTTCTACGAACCCTGGGGATATTCGTCTTCCCTTAGATAAACGACTGGCTCATTCGAGCCCCTACAGTTGCAGAGGCCAGCACTGCACTGTCTTGCACAATGCAAATCCTCCAATACTTGGGGTTGGTAATAAACGTCCCAAAATCCCAACTTGTTCCTTCCCAATGCCTGGAATTCATAGGGGCCTGTCTAGATACCAGACAGGCAAAGGCTTTCCTTCCACAGGCCCGGTGTCTTCGCATAATGCAACTAGCTTCTCAAGCAGCAGGGAAATCCTCCCTAACTGCTCGAGAGCTACTACAGTTGCTGGGACATATGGCATCCACAGTTCATGTAGTCCCATATGCTCACCTCCACATGCAAGCAGCTCAGTGGACCCTCTCCACACAGTGGACACAGGCCACAGGACATTTCAGACAAAATAGTAAACTCTCGACTAATTTTGTCCCTCCAATGGTGGCAATCACTAGAAAATCTGACAGTGGGGTCTCCTTTCCATCAACCCCTTTTTAAGGCCACCCTAACAGATGCATCACAGGTGGGTTGGGGAGCACACCTGAATCATCTCTCTACCCAGGGCACCTGGACTCCACAGGAGGCTGGTCTACACATAAACCTCCTGGAATTAAGAGCAATTTATTTAGCTCTTCGAGTATTCCATGCCCAGCTCAGCTACAAGACAGTCCTAGTTCAGATGGACAATCAAGTAGCCATGTTCTATGTGACGAAACTTTACAACTGTGGGCCCTCGCCAGAGAGTATCAAATTCACCTTCTAGTGGTATATCTTCCAGGTATTCAAAACCTTTTGGCAGACAAACTCAGTCGAGTACTGCTGCCTCACGAGTGGTCTCTCCACCTAGACCAGGTGGCAAAGATATTTCATCTCTGGGGCACTCCAGACATAGACCTCTTTGCAAGTCCATTGAATGCCAAACTTCCCCGGTTCTGTTCCAGGATTCCAGCTCACAATTGTCAGGCAAGGGATGCCTTCCTCCTTCACTGGGGTCAGGACTTCCTTTATGCCTTCCCACCCATGCCCCTCATCCCCAAAACACTCTTCAAGCTTCAGAGAGACAGGGATCACATGATTCTCATAGAGCGTGGTATCCCCTGCTTTCTACATCTCTCTCAAGCTGCACCTCTGGAGTTAGGGCATGCTCCAGATCTCCTTTCCCAAGAGGACGGGACGCTGTGGCACCCGAGTCCCCCAGTCCCTGCATCTCACGGCCTGGTTGCTGAAGGCTTAGACCTCCAGGATTTCAACCTGTCACAACAGGTAAAGGATATCCTTCAGGCTTCTAGAAAACTTTCCACAAGAAGATCTTATGCCTTCAAGTGGAAACGTTTTACTATATGGTGCTCCAAGAAGGGATTAAACCCCCTTGTCATACCTTTAGAATTGATACTAGAGTATCTTCTTCACTTATCGAATTCTGGTCTAAAGACCAATTCGGTAAGAGTCCATCTTAGTGCAATTACAGCTTCTTATTAGCCTCTGAATGGACAACCAATTTCCTCTTATCCACTCATATCCAGATTTATGAGAGGTCTTCTGTTAACCAAACCTCCCATTAAGCCACCACTGCTGGCATGGGATCTAAATCTAGTTCACGGGCAGCTCATGAAGCCACCTTTTGAGCCTTTAGCCATTACAACCCTTAAGGTTTTGACCTGGAAGGTCATCTTCCTAATTGCAATCACCTCTGCACGTCGCATTAGTGAACTGCAAGCTTTAGTGGCTGATCCTCCCTTATACTAGGTTTCATCATAAGGTTGTTCTTAGAACTCATCCACACTTTATGCCAAAGGTCGTTTTGCCTTTTCATTTGAATCAATCAATTTATCTTCCTGTATTTTTCCCGAGGCCTCACGCCTCTAATGCAGAAAGAAACCTTCATACTTTGGATTGTAAAAGAGCCTTAGCCTTTTACCTACAGAGAACACAGCAACATAGAAAGTCCTCGCAACTTTTTATAGCTTTTGACTCTAGTCATTTGGGACTTAAGTCTCCAAAAGAACTTTATCTAAATGGATTGCCCAATGCATATCCTTTGCTTATGAGAGTAAGGGTCTTCCTCTTCAGGGCCATGTCACAGCTCATAACGTGAGAGCCATGGCAGCTTCCATGGCTAATCTCCACTCTGTGTCTATCGATGACATTTGTCCAGCAGCCACCTGGGCTTCGGTACACACCTTCACAGCCCACTACTGCCTGGATAAAGCCTCCCGTCGGGATGCCTTCTTTGGCCAAGCTGTTCTTCAAAATCTCTTTCAGACCTAACTCAACTCCTGCCCACCAACCCTGGTGAAATGCTAGAGATCCATGGAAGGAAGGATGCCTACCTTTCTAGGGTGGCACCTTCCTGGGGCTATCTCCCTGGCATCTTCAGCTAGGGAGTCCCCATATGTGAAGACTATATTCTTTCTTGTTCCTGGAGATAGCGTAGTTACTCACCTGTAACAGATGATCTCCGGGAACAGCAGGAATTTAGTCTTCACAACCCACCCACCTCCCCTAGGAGTTTGTTTCTCTATCTCTTTGTCTCTTTCCTCTCTCCCTCTGTCCTTTCACTCAGCTACAAACTTAACTGAAGAGGGACAGTTGGAAAGGCAGGAAGGCAGCGTGCATGTGCTGAGGGATGCTCCCAAAAACGTTCCTATTGGACGCTGGGGAGCATTCCCGCGCAGGCTCCATCGGTACCAATGATACCCATATGTGAAGACTAAATTCCTGCTGTTCCTGGAGATCACCTGTTACAGGTGAGTAACTACGCTTTTTCTCCTCTTGTTTGCTTGCGGTCTGTATGCATGTTCCACCCATAAGAACATAAGATATACCATACTGGGTCAGACCCAGGTCCATCAAGCCCAGTATCCTGTTTCCAACAGTGGCCAATCTAGGTCACAAGTACCTAGCAGTTCCCCATGTTCCACAATGTTTGTATTGGGGCAAGCAGTGATATCCTTTTAATAATGGTTTATGGACCTTTCCTCCAGGAACTTGTCCAAACCTTTTTTTAAACCCAACTACACTAACAGCTCTTACTACATCCTCCGGTAACAAATTCGAGAGTTTGATTACACGTTGAGTGAAAAATATTTTCTCTTACTAGTTTTAAATAGGTTACGCTGTAGCTTCATTGCATGTCCCCTAGTCTTTTTATATTCTGGTGACGTAAACAATCGATCTACGTTTACCTGTTCTACTCTGTTCATTAATTTATAGACCTCTATCATATCTCCCCTCAGCCTTCTCTTTTCCAGGTTGAAGAGCCCTAACCTTTTAAGCCTTTCTTTATAGGGGTATCTTTCCATCCCCTTTACCATTTTGGTGGCTCTTCTCTGTACCTTTTCTAATAATGCTATATCCTTTTTAAGATACGGCGACCAGAATTGCACACAATATTCACGGTGCGGTCGCACCATGGAACGATACAGAGGCATTATAATATCCTTTTATTTAATTTTCCATTCCTTTCCTTATGATACCTAGCATTCTATTTGCTCTCTTGGCTGCTGCTGCACACTGGGCAGAGGGTTTAACATGCTATCCACGATGATGCCAGAACCCCAAATCTATAACATCTGAAAAAGTTAGTGCATCTGATCCTTAGTATTACTTTATCATGCAAGTTTATCACAACTTTTTTTCTACAAAGTTAATCTTATTTTATGAAGTATTGAAGTTAAATGTCTTATTTTAAAAGAAAAATGTGATGGTCTTAAAACAGTCATCTTATTTCCACTAAATAAAAAAAAAAATCTAACTCATAAGTGAGCATAAAATTTTTCTTTTCCTTTGTTACCAATATTTTACAAAAGTGCAAGACACAATGTTAGATGAAGATCACAAGGCACCTTCTAATTTCTGACAGATTTCATTCCTGATGCAATACCAGACCTCACCTGATATTTAGTTCTCCTCACCTTGTTCACAACTAGGGATCGTCTATACTAATCCCAGGCCTTCTTGAATCCCGCTACCATTTTTTATCTTAATCGCCTCCCCCTGAGAGGCTGCTCCATGCAATCACCACTGTGAAGAAATGTCCTATCTTCTAAAAGGGTTTTCTTTATGTGCATCACTTAAACCCTCTAATATCTGAATGAATGTTTTTAATCACATCACCCCATCTCTTCACCCTGTGTCCTTCAGCCATATTTTATGAAGTATTTAGAGTAGACACAGCAGCTCAGAAAACCCTTGAGCCGAAGACTGTGTCTGCCTGCACGTGGACATCCAAGTGGTAATGCTAGAAAAATGTGGAAGGTTATGCCCACATTGCTGTCTGACAAATGTTTGCAGGGGCTACCAAGCTCCGCTCCGCCCCGCCCAAGAGGACACTTGTGCTCGGGTAGAATGGGCGCGCAAGAACCGGCCAATTCCGCAACAGATATGCCAAGGAAATAGCCTTCTTAATCCAGCACACAAGATTGACTTGGTCACCACATCACCTTCCCGTGAGCCAGCAAAAAGGATGGACAGGCTTGCGAAAGGAATTTGTAACCTCCAAGCACCGGAGAAGCACCCTCCAGACAGCCACAAGATCCTTATCCTTTCCCTGACACTGCTCCTCAAAGGAGGAGGAGGACAGGCAGACCACCTGGCTCATCTGAAAGGGGAAAAGCACCTTAGGCAAGGCAGACAGGCACAGGCTGAATGGAAATGGTGATAGATGCATGGGTTTATGCAACCCTGCCAGCAGATGGAGACAGACTCATAACGTCTGGTGACATCAATGTATTAAAAGGGTGGTGCAAATGAAACTCTTGCCAAAATTCTCTGTCTCCAACTGATGGTTGTACCTGCTGGTTAGGCTCAGCAGGCTTGATTAGGCTGAAGAGGCTCACCGGGCTTGTCTTTGGGCCTTCAGATTTGAGCAGACTTTTAGTCCTTTGGTGGAACGTTTTAAGGGCTTCTGGAACAGCAAGCTATGGCCTGGCTGTTCTGGTATTTTTCACCTGTGAGCTGGGCCTATAAGGTGTCTGCTTCAACGAACCACTAGTTGAGCGAGAGTGTGTTTGACTGGACTGCAGATGGTCTCCCTGTCAGATTCTTGATCCTTGTCTGAGTGTTTTTCCAGTGGGGCACAGCCATCTCTTCCCTTTCCTGCTCCCCCTCCCATACTGTTTCTTGCTATATGCAGTGGGATTGGAGGCGAAGGCAGCTTTGGGGACAGCAGCCATAAGATACTTTTGGGGGGGGGGGTAGTGTTTATTTTAGAGGCTTGTATCTACTGTACAGTTGATGCACTGTCAGCTGTTCTTCATAATGCTGGCTGCAGAGAGCTGAAATTGCAGGACTGGATAATGGATGACAGGTGATGGGTGTGTGTGTGTGGAGGGCTGGGAGTGTCGCTGCTGCTGTGGAGGGCTGCAGCAACAGGCTCTTTCTTGCCACAGGGTGTATTTTGTTGCACTGAAGCTGGCCAAGCAGTAGCCTCCTGTGCATGGGAAAGCTGCTGTATAGGGAGAGAGTGTCCCCAATGGAACATCACTCGTTGGCAGGAAACAATTCAATTTTGGAGGATCAATGCAGTCCCATGGCAAATTTGATTTAGGGCTGAGCCCTTCTCTGTCAGTGTTCCCAGTTACCCCAGCGTTGCCTCCCTCCTGTTAGGCAGGGTGCCCTTCAGAGCTCTTTCTCAAGGGTTTTTTTTTCCCCCTAATTATATACCAGACGTTTTGGAAAATGCAAAGGCCCAGGAGCAAGAAGGGAGGGCATCCTTTTCTTTTCCTTGTGCTTGGTCCTAGTGTCTCACTAATAGAAGAGTGAAATCTTCATAACCCAGTCAAGGATTTCCAAGTTAAGGTATTAGATTAAAGGATTTAATTCTTGGAGATCCCAAGATCATCTTGGCGCAGCCTCTTTGGAACAGATCACCTAGGTAATAGCCACATGAGTGTTAATTTGCTGCTCCGTCCCTCCACTCCATCTCAGGACTTTCAGATGCATTTCTCTGTCCCACCTCAGATGAGTGGAAAGCTTGACTTGGTGCTCTGCTCCCACAGATCTCTTGGTGAAAATGGATTTAGAACTTTATTTAGTCGGATTATGCTCACATTGGATGTGAGTCTCCTAACATGGAATCAGGGGTCAAATGGTTCAGGGGCTTTGGTCCAAAAGAGAAGCAGTCTGGTAGATTAAACAAGACTAGAGACAGGAACAATCAGTTTGGCTAGCCTCTAGTTCCTCTCCTTAGTGAGGGGGACAAAAATTAGAATCCTCTTGGACAACACCATAATGGTAGCTTATGTAAAAAGGCAGAAGATATGCAAAGCATATTGGTGGGCCAGGGAAGTGAATCTCCTGTATAGTGGGTGGAAAAAAAAATCTCTTGCAACTCTTATGGCTTGCATAGCAGGAGTGGAGAATGTCTCTAGACCAACTTCCTTGGCAGAAATAACTTGGACCCTGGCGAATGGGAGCTGATCCTGGACACCTTTCAAATAATAGACCAGTAGGGTATGCCTCAAATAGATTTGATGGCAGCTGTCCATAACTCCAAGTGGATCTGGTTAGCCACCAGAAAGAACAGGGATCCAGAGGAATTGGTGCAGTCATTCAGCTGTGGCTAAAGGACAAACTGCTTTCTTTCTTCTGTTGTTCCTCATAGGCAGAATGTTGAGGAGAATAGAGAGATCGCCCATCAGTAGTCATCGTAGTGGTTCTGGATGGCCAAGAAGATGGTTGTATGCAGATCTGATAAGGTAAAAATGTTATACTACTTTGTGTCTCCCTTCATCATGGTTTGTTGCGTCAAAGTCTGATTCAAATGGAGACTTATCTGTTTTGTTTTATGGCTTGGTCCTTGAAAGGTTTTGATTTGTTAGAAGAGGATATTTTACAGCAGTGATTTCTACCTGCTACAGGACCATAAGTCCTCAATTTCCTTGGCTTACATTTGGATTTGACGTTTTTTGAGAATCCTTGACAGGATCTGGTAGCCTCACCTTGGTGGATAGATAGCCTTACTATTTAGATTTTTTTCCCCCTTTAAAAGGGTTGATAAGGATCTGGCTATTCATTCCTGAAGATCCAGTTTGTTGCTATTTGTTTATAGGTTTGGATACATAGGTCCTTGGTGACATCTCACTACCTTCTGGATAGGGAGGCGAGAGAGAAAGCACGTTCATTTTCCCTTTTTGGGCTCTTGATGTCCAGTGGGATCTTTAATCTAGTTCTTGGTCAGTGCCCTAGTGGATCTTTCTCCGAGCTGCTCAAAAAGGCATCTTTAAAGCATCTCTCTCAATGATCCTTTTGGTAGCCAGTTGTTCCACTAGGCATATTTTTGGAACTTTACGCCTTACCTTATAGGGATCCCTACCTAGTGTTTTCTCAGTAGTTTATCACTTGCCCACTACCATCCTTGTTACCCAAGGTTGTCTGTTTTCATTTGAAGTAGGTCATTTCTATTCCAACTTGTTCTAGGGAGGATTGTTTTGGGGGAGAGGGGGGGATTCGCTAAATGTTCCCTAAGCCTTCTAGTATCTGAAGGTAACTAATTATTTTAAGAAAACTGACAAACTGTTCAGTGGTTCACAGAAGGGAGAAGCAGCTTCCAAATTGTCTTTATCCAGATGTATAAGGGAGACAATATCATCAGCATACAATCGCGGTCAACATTGACACCCTTGCAGTTTAATCCCTTAATATCCAATATCTCAATAAAAAAAGTGGCCATTGAAATGGCTTTGGACTATAATATGCACACACATTTGATGCACAAAAGAATCAAATAAAACAAGACCAATTAAAAAAGGAAATAGTAGGAAATAGCATAAAAGCTGTGACATTGCCAGTACATGATTATCAAAAACTAACCTCTATAAAGTGAACCAAAAATATACCATAATGTAAAAGATCACTTATTATTTCCCGTGTTGTGATATCAAAATATGCTCTGAACAGTAAATTAAACCAAAAATAGAATTTATTTGTCGGATCGTCTGTCTTGAGGATGCAACAACATACTCTAGTGACAGACCCTCCTTTTATTCAACTTTTATTTAAAAGGTCAATTCGACCTAGATATGCTGGAGGCTATAAATAGCCCAAAAGGACAAGCCCCTGCATAGACTAAATGCTGATTTGCATAGAACGAGGAACATTTGTTACCAGAAGCAAATCTGTGTTAAAGAATTGTTTAAACATAAAGGCACTTAGCTGAGCTCAACAATGTCCTTTGAACTGGAGTTGCCAATGAAATGCCGATGGGAAGACTCAGGAAATCTTCAAATGAAGAAGGTTCACGGATTCTCCGAAACAGGATGTAACGAAACTGGTCCAAGTTCCCAAGTACATGATTATTGGCACCCTTATAAACAATTGAAATCAGTTTGAATAGAAGAACCAATTCCCATTGCAGTAAAATTAGACGCACCTGTGATCAATTGTCAGTACTCACATGACTTGAATCAACCAATGACTGATGGCTCTAATGTTTAAAATGGCCATATTCACTCCTTGTTCCATTTTCACAATGGTGAAGATGAGAGCTGCCTGAGACCATCAGAAAATCCATTATCACCAACATCAAACTTCAAAGGGGTACAAGGCCATCTCCAAAGACCTTGTGTTTACAGTTCGCAATATTAAGACATTTTCTGCTCATGGAACTGTCAGGAACTTCCCAGGACTTGGTGGGAAGAGGAAATCTAATCCAAAACGTCTTCGAAGGTTAATGCGAAGTTGGAAAAACACCTGATAAGATTTCCAAAGAGCTTAAGGTTGACCTGGAGCAAACTGGAGTGGCGGTTTCAACCTGCACCATATGCTGCACACTAAACAAAGAAGGACTTCATGGGCAAAGGCCAAGGAGGACCCCACTACTCAAAGACAAACACATAAAAAGGCACGCCTGCTCTTTGAGAAACCACAATCCTTCTGAGAAAATGTTCTGTGGACAGATGAAACAAAGTTTGAGCTCTTTGGCAATACAGACAAGCAATACATTTACAGGCGAAGAAGTGAAGCTTATAAGGAAAAAAACACCCTTACTACAGTTAAATTTGGTGGAGGTTCCATAATGTTGTGGGGTTGTTTTGCTGCGTCAGAAACTGGAGGCCTGGAAAGTATTAAAGGAATCATGAAGCTAGAGGGACTACTAAGGTATTTTGGAGCAAAATGTACTACCTAGTGCCAAAGCTGGGTCTGGGTCCTCCAGCAGGACAATGACCCAAAACATACATCCAAAAGTACAAAAGAATAGCTAAAAAGGAAATATGGACTGTTTTAAACTGGCCAGCAAGGAGTCCTGAGCTCAATCCAATTGAGAACCTTTGGAAAGAGCTAAAATCCTGCCATTGGTAAAAGGAATCCTGAAAACATTCATGAGCTAGAACAAATTGCATTTGAAGAATGGGAGAAACTACCAGCAGGCAGATTTTTCTTGTAGCCTTTTATAAAATTTGGAGGCTGTCATCACTGCAAGGGTTGTGCAACCAAATATTAATGAAGGGTGCCATTAATCCTGTCCAGGTCATATTTTGTGTGGGGGGTCCCCCCCCCTCAAAAATTACTACATCTAAGTTGCACAGACATCTCTTTTTTGTTGTTGTTTACCTTTGAACATACTATTAAAATATTACGATGACATACAGTTGTAATATTTCCAATTATTTTTCAAGATATCGTACACAGCAAACCTAAAATGCAGGGTGTTAATGTTGACCACAGTTGCATTTGAGCCCCTCTGGCCCTGCAGGCACACTTGACAAGAGCTCAAGTGTACTGGGCAGAACTCATTTGGCATCTCCGGAGGGGGCACGTTCAGAAAGCCACTTGGTTTTCCTTTCATTCTTTCAGCAAATAGATTAGATATGTAAGCTGAGGAATAGGCTTCTTTTGGGCTAGTGTTCTTGGAACAGCTTAGTCCTTTTTTGCGCCCTCATTGGACAGGGCTTTGGGTACTTAACAAATATCTGGACTAATCTAAAAGGATGATGAGGAAGGAAAAACTTAATTTTTCTTGTTAATTTCCTTCCCTTGAATCCTGCTAGACCAGTTCAGGGCTGTGCTCCATTGTGGGTTCTACTGTTAGTATAGGTTCTCGCCCTTTGGAACTGGGAGATTCTCAACTTTTTCATCTTCTCTTCTTGCCTTTCCCCTTATCCTTGGTGGACGTTTAGGAGCGGTATCTGTTTATACAATGCAAAGTTTCACGTTTTAGGCATTGCTTACTTCATTTCATTGTTTTGACAAAAGGTACTGGCAATACCTTCTGCATCACCTTTTTAGTATAGTGATGTTGGTGGAATGTTTTGGAGGCTCTCACTATCTGTAGGCAGGGTGGCATAAAACCTTGATTCTGGACTGATTTAGCAGGACTCAAGGAAAGGAAATTTAACAGGTAAGATTGTTTCTCATTTTAGGATACAAAATGCCTTTTCCATTAAGTGATGCTGCATAGATGAAAACAGAATGCTTGAAAACAAATGTGAAATATGCCCTTTGAAAGCCTTTCCTTGTTATAAGACACATCAGTAATTCTCACTGATAGAGTAATACATATAAAACAATGCTTCTGAAGTGAGTTAAATTAAAGACTTGAATTTTATGTCTCCACAGATTTATAAATCTACAAAATGCAATGATATGCGACAAACGGGTTACTGTCCCCGTGGTCCATTTTGTGCTTTTGCACATGTTGAACGTAAGTAGTAATAGAATTAAACAGGTGTTATGTTCTGAAGAACTGAATTCTTAGTAACGTTTTTATATTTGAAGTTTAAAATAATTTTAAACTGTAGGTTGTCAGACGGCTGCCTGGGTGAGAATCTTCACAGTCTTGGCAAGTGCATATATCTATATGATTTGCAAGGGATTGTGGGCAATGCAGTTCATTCACACCAGACACAGCTGCTCACAATAATTAGTTGTGCTTTTGGGTAAAGCCAATAAGATATTTATTTATGGGGTTATTTCTCCCAACACAGATATGCTTGGTAGCACATAAATCAGGTTACTTGCTTTCAGTGTTAAACTTGAAAAAAACAAAATCAGGAAAACATTTTAACTTATTAGGCAATCAAAGCAAAAGAAATAAGACCTGGTTGGCAACAAACTGGTCTTTTCTGTAGGCTTTAGCTAATATTCTCTTAGCGATGTCAAACAACAAACCAAAAGCCACAAAGAAAGAAAAAAACTGTTCTTTTCAGGTAAACTTCTTATATCTTCCCACATAGATTCAGAAGTGATTCTCTCAGAGCCCACAAGCAATTAGGTAAGGCTCAATTGCTAGCAGTTATCCAGCTGAAACCCCTTAGCTGGCTTGCTTTCTACTGCGTGGCTAGAAATCCTACACAGGAGCTTTTCTGAGTAGATTAAAGAACAAGTTTGTATTTCTTTGTGATGGTTGCTGTACTTTATAACAGAAAATCACCAAAGGAGTTTAGACAGAGAGCAGTCCATGTAAACAGATTCTTCATCTGCTATCACCCCCTCTCCTTCAACGAGCATGGGTTCAATGTCATGGATTGGCATAGATGAATCTCCCAATGGAGCACTTTCAGGAGAATACTTGTTTCCCTGCTGTCTTTCAAGGTTATAGCTAGGGCATAGATCAGTGTTCATACCTGAGCTTCCATTGCTGTTAGAGTTCCTCTCTATATAGCCTGGCCAGTATGTAGTCCAGTTCTTATGTCCAGCCTTCCAATCCAGATCCCTGGACACTGGATCTCTCTTCACATACCTTCTGGCACGGGTCTTAGGGTCCCTTCCACGTGCAGCCGTCTCTCTCACAGGTACCGTCTGGAGATTCCTACCTCTGCAGCACCATTCCTCTGGCTTTCCCCAGTCCAATGGTGTATGCTGGCCCTTGGAATGCCTCCCAGTATACGTACTGCTCTGGACTCTTCTAGACCTCTCAAAGGCTTTTCTCCTCTTTCTTCCAAAGGGTTTCTTTCCCTCTCTGTCCGTCCTGTTTGGCTTCTGCTTCTGATGATCCTCCTGATGATGAAGATGATCAAACTCAAGTTGCCTCTCTGTAGAATAAACTCTACCTTTATTCTGCCTAGATGAGTGCTCCCCCCTAATACAGCGCAGCTGTGCTGAATCAGGCCCTGCCCTTTGAGATGAGTGCTTAGGGATTACCTCATAGCCCTCCTGATTGAACACACGTTTCCCCACTTCAGCTCCTCTAATGGCTGTTGGAAACCTGGTGCATTCTGGGACTGGTAGTCTTTTATGGAAAATTCCGTTTTCTTATTTCTACCAGAACTGACAGGTTGCTTGTTCAGAGTCACTTCACCTTTTCTATAGCTCCTTCCTGAGCTATGATAAGCTTCCTTATCACAAGGTGTATTTACTTCCTTCACTTTTAACTTTTTTCAAAATTTAGTTTCCTACTTAGAGCATTTAAGCTATGTATACTTAAACTTTTTTTCCAGTTTGACATTTACCGTAGCTTCTTTCTGTTATATCTGAACAGCTATATAAAGTTCTGTGATTCATATGGTACATGACTTGTACATCTGGATCTCTTTTGGCTTGAAAAGGACAGACTGTTTCTTGGCCTCCTTAAGTCTGCCGATATTCATGCCAAGTTGTGTGCAATTATCTTGTTTTTTGGGCCTAGTAGATTTATCCTCATTTGGAACTCCAGCCGAATCAAAACTTCACCCTCCTAGGATTACGATGCCATGAGTCTTTACTGCTGCTCTGAATTTTCCTCCCCTTTATCTCTGTAACGTGCCCCCGACCCCAGCCTCTTACCTTCCCTCACATGTAGGCTCAGCCATTGTACAGGGACAGTCCTTGGTCAGGATGGCCACAGAGGGCACTTCTCTTTGCATCTTTTACGTTTAGCCATCCAGTGGTGCTCTTCAGCAACACTGGGAATTCGCTCCCGTCAAATACTGTTAAAGATGGTCCAGTTGTGCATGATATTTTAAACGTAAGTCAAGTTAAATAATCTGAACCATCTAATTCCTTAACAAATAGGGGTGTACTACAAGGAGTGGTGGTATCACCCCTAAACAAAGACATGGGGAAGGGGGGCCTGCACAGAGCGGCAGGTGTACCTACTCTTGACATCGTACTGGGCAGACTAGATGGACCATACTGGTCTTTATCTGCTGTCTTTTACTATGTTACTAAGTTGACCAGCTCAGAAGTTTGATATGTTGGAAAGATTCCTTGCGAATGTATAGCTTCGGCAACACAATTGCTCACAATTATTTTCCTTTTGGTCTTTGCCCGTAGAAAACATTGGATTGTTTCCAGTGTGGATTTTGTTCAAGTTTAGGAGATACTTTTTATAAAGCTTTTTCTGCAGGTAAAGTCTGTTTTGCATGCTGAAAAGGGCTTTCGTAAAACTACACGACTGCATATGCTGGTAAAAAGTGGGCACCAGAGTGATCCTAACTTTGCCTGATGTACGCTTAGGCATTCCTGGTTGTATAGCTTGGAAGGAGCAGAAGCAGAATTGTGATGTATGTGCAGTTCTCCAGGAATAAGCAAGAAGTCAGTCCTCACATATGGATGACGTCTGTGCCAACAAAGCCTGTGCGGAAATATCTCCCCAGCTTTCAAAGAAAGCCTTTGGGAGATGCCACCACACATGCATGGTCTCCTTCCCGCTCAGTGGTGTCATCTTGCTCAGTCTCCTTTTTTCCACGGAGCACAGCAGATGTGCGTTTGTTTCTCCGGAAAAGTTGATTTTTTTTCCCTCCTCTTAGTTCTCTCTCTTCCTCGGTACTGTCTCTCTTCCTCGGTACTATGTCCTCGGGCCCGTGACATTTTCTTTCCAGCGCGATTCGCACCCTTTTCCTACTGCCAGTTCCTCTCTGGGGCCTTTTTCCCCCCGATGGCCAGCGGCTTTAAAAAGTGTGATCAGTGTTCCAGTAATTTTTCTATCACATACACACACGACTGCTGTCTCCGTTGTCTCGGTCCTAACCATGACCCGGAGACTTGCTGGTCCTGCAAGAGGCTGATCCCCAAGGCATTCAAAAGCAGGCAGGAGAAGCACAACTGAATGTTCGGGTCAGACTCTGCCTCGGAAACCCCTTCCAGGGCCCAGTTCGAGACCCCGGGATCATGCAGTGACTCCACGGCCACAAGTCGGGGCCACAAATCCTTCAACCGGGTGTCCCTGATCTGGATACCGAAGAAGAAGAGAGCCTTCTAGGACTCCTCACAAGACTCGGGGAAGACGGGTAAGTCCTGCGCCAGACCCCTGAGTCCCCAGAGGAGGGCTGAGGTTTTGGAGCAGGAGCTGGCCGCCAAAACTTCCCCAGAAAGACTCAGTGGAAGCCAGCGATCATCCCCAGGTTCCAGTGGCAGGCCTCACCAGGGACTGTCCTCCACTGGTGCTGGACCTGACACCTTCGGCATCCGCACCAACTGCTGTAACCCCATCTAGGCTGAAGACCAGGATGGAGGCCCTGGAGCGCAGCTTGTCTGCCTTATTGGCCACTCAGCAGGCAGTGCTGTGCGGCTCAGTCTGTTCATTTGTCAAAAAAACTGGGACCTGGAGCTCCCTCGCCCGGGCCGATCACTGACAGGTCACATTCACAGTCCCGTTCCACAGGACCCCAATCATCCCTGTCCACGGCTCTGGCCATGCTGCCGAGGCCTCCGACCCAGGTCCATTCTATCGTTGAGTCCACCTCCAACTCAGACTGGGAATCCGAGGATGACACTTCCCTGGACACCCGGAGGCATCGAGACCTACCTGTCCAGGGGCCCGGCGACAGCTCCCACCCGAGGACAAGGCCTTCCTCTATTTTGTGCAGAACATAGCCAAAGCTCTGGCCTTCACCACAGAGTCAGTAGATAACCCTCTTCCGTATGTGGGAGACACCAGCTACAGTACCCACGGTTAGTCGCCAGCTCGACCTTATGTATTAGATCTGCCCGAACCCTGGCTTCTGCAGGAGCCAATTACCACACAAGTCCATGATGGTCGAGTCAGCCATGCATCTGCTCCAAAGCCAAAAGATGCACTCATCCACACCTCTCAGTATGAAGGCCCCGAGCCTTGACAATCTCAGTAGAAAATGCTACTAGGGCTATGATGGCTTCAATGCCATGGCCTGGGTTGCTGGCACCTGTATTTGCACCAGGAAACAGGCTTGGCTCCAATCTCCAATCTCAAGCATTGGGTCTAGGAAAAGCTCCTGGATGTCACCTGCCTGGAAGAGAACCTCTTTGACAAGGCCATAGCAGACAAAGCCACAGAGCTCGAGGCTGAATACATGACAAGGATCCGGTTCTCGAAGAAAACTTCCTCGGGCCCCAAGCGTAAGGCCCCCCAGGAAGAACCCCCCCCCCCTTCTCCAGGAAAAGCTTGTGATCCCGGAGCTACCAACAGTACCAGGCCCCACAGACTCCCTCAGCAGGGTACCCGAGGATCTGGGCGATGACCTTGCAAGCAAAAAGGCCTCAGCTCTAGCCCAGGCAGAGCCTTTGACTTGCTGGACATAGCCTCTACCCCTCCAGGAGATCAACAACCCACAGGGGGATGTCTGGCCCACTTTGTCCACCGGCACCTGGGTACTCCAGGTTGTCAGAGAGGGTTACCTCTTCCACCTGGACCAGATGTCTCTTCCTTTCTTCCCAGAGAACCCCCCCAGGACTCTCCTGCATCAGGCCCTGCTACTGCAGGAACTTAAGGTCTTCTCAAGGACTTGGCTGTGGAACCAGTGCCCCATCAACAGCAGGGCAGGGTGTTCTATTCAAGGTTCTTCCTCGTCCCCAAAAGGACAGGAGGCCTAAGGCCCACTCTAGACCTGAAAGACTTAAAACAAGTTCCTGGTGCGGGAGAAGTTCAAGATGCTTTCCCTTGGAATCTTCCATACCTCCAGCAGGGAGACTAGCTATGCTCCTTGGACCTAAAGGATGCGTATACCCACATCCGCATCCACCTCAGGCACAAACAGTACCTCAAGTTCATGGTCGGGGCGACCACTGCCAAAACAGGATACTACCCTTCGGGCTCACCTCCGCACCCAGAGTTTTCATAAAGTGCCTGGCAGTCGCGGGCAGCCTATGTACACCTACAAGGAGCCTTCGTCTTCCCCCTACCTAGATGACTAGTTCATCAGAGGGGATACAGTGACCAAGGTGTAACAGGCCACATCATTGGTGTTCTGAAATTCCTGGGGTTTGTGATAAACCACCCCAAGTCCCACCTCATCTCAACACAGAGCTTGGAGTTCGCTGGGGCGCACCAGGATACCCTCCAGTTGAAGGCCTTCCTGCCCAGCGACAGGGCCAGACAGCTCATGACCCTGGCTGCAAAAGTTGAGGGTAGATGCTCCGTGCCAGCACGTGGCATGCTTCACCTGCTCAGCTACATGGCCTTGATGGTACACGTCACACCAAACGCCCACCTTCACATTAGGGTAGCTCAGTGGTGTTTCAGGTGTCAGTGGATGCAGGCCACTGACTGCCTCCAGGACATGGTCTACATGACCCGCCCTCTGGTGGAATTGCCCTGCTGGTGGCAGACCACTCAGCACCTGAGGGTAGGCATGCTTTTCTAATCCCCCACTCCTCAGCAGATCCTCACCAGGTACGCCTCATTGCTGGGTTGGGGAGCCCACTGCAGGAACCTCCTCACACAGGGCACCTGGTCCTGGGCCAAAGCCCAACAGATCAACTTCTTGGAGCGCAGGGCTATATTCCTGGAGCTCGAGGCCTTCCGCCACCATCTCCAGCACCGGCCAGTGCTCATCTAGACAGACCGGATGTTCTACATGAACAAACAGGCATGAGCTCCTATGCCCTCTGCCAGGAGGCAGTAACACTCTGCTCGTACACAGTAAGCCAGGGATGCTCTTGTCTACCTGCCAGGCCAAGATAATGTCCTCATATACAGGCTAAGCAGAGTCTTGAAACCGCACAAATAGCAACTAAACCCTGGAGTAGCCCATAGGCTATTCCAGCTCTGGGGGACTCTTCGCTAGCCCGGCCAATGCCCAGCTGACCCACTTCTGCTCTCGCCAACCTCACCCCATCCCGGATAGCTGTGGACACTTTTCTCATCTTGTGGTCGGAAGGTCTTCTGTACTCCTTCCCACCCATGCTGCTGGTCGCCAAGATCCTATTCAAAGCCCTTCGGGACAGGGTGTTGCTAATCCTGATAGTGCCCCCCCCCCCTCAGTGGCAGCAGCTGTGGTTCCCACAGCTGCTGTGCCTAGCGACAGAACCCACAGTCCCTCTCGGGAACTCCCCGGGGCTGCTGACTCAGGAGGGCTCCCTCATTCACCCCAACCTGGGGTCTCTGGCGTCAACAGCATGGCTGCTGAATGGGTAGCCTTAGCTCCTTTTAACCTTTTGGAGGAGGATCTTCTGACATCTCTCAAGTCTTCCACAAGATGTGCTTATGCCTTCAAGTGGTGAAGATTCTCTGTGTGGTGCTCGGAGTAACGGGCAAACCCCTTCTGCACGGTGCAGCTAGTCCTGCAATACCTGCTGCACCTCTCCCATGCTGAAACGTCCAACTCGGTTAGTGTGCACCTGTGGGCCCTTTTAGCACACCACCACCCTATCAAGGGCAAGGATGTCTCGACTCAGCCCCTTGTCACCCGCGGGGTCTACTGCTCTCCAAGCCCCCAATTCACCTCCCCCTGGTGAAATGGGACCTTAAAGTAGTGCTGCTGCGGCTCCTCGACTGCTGTTTGAGCCCCTAGCCACCTGCCATCTGCAGTACCTCTCTTGGAAAGTCACCAGCTCCAGGCTCTGATGGAGCCACCATATATGAGGTTCTATAAGGACAGGGTCATGCTTTGCACACAGCCCAAATTTCTGCCAAAGGTGGTTTCCTCCTTCCACCTCAGTCAGGAGGCGTGTTGCTCCCCACCTTTTTCCCATGGCCTCAAGCCAGCAACACAGAGGTTATATGTCTCATTATGGACTATAAGAGGGCCCTGTCTTTCTACCTGAAGCGCACCCAGGGCTACCGCAAAGCCTCCCAGCTTTTTGTCTCCTATGACCCCAGCCAGGGGGCGAGGTGGTGGCGGCCCGGCAGATGTCTCATCGGGACAGAGGGCAAGTTTGCAACTGAGGTCGCCATAGCCCTGACACTGTGAGCTGTGACCCGGTGCTTCAGCGGGAGCTCAGCTTGTTTGTAGGCAAGGGCAATGCAGTCTGCAACCCAGGTGGACAGGGTCCACTTGGTCACTGCCTCCCCCAGTCTTTTGTCTCCTATGACCCCAGCTAGCTGGGGAAGGCGATGACCAAATGGACCCTGTCCACCTGGGTTGTGGACTGCATTGCCCTTGCCTACAAACAGGCTGAGCTCCCGCTGGAGTGCCAAGTCACAGCTTGGTGTGAGGGCTATGGCGACCTCTGTTGCAAACTTGTGCTCTGTCCCGATGAGACTCTGCTGGGCTGCCACCAGGTTTTCAGTTCACACCTTTGCAGCTCACTAATGCCTGGAGAGGGAGTCCTGACGGGGACAGCACCTTCAACCAGGCTGTACTCCATAATCTTTTTGGGATTTAGGCAACTCGGATCCTTCTGAGTTCAGGCTACCAGACTGATGGTTCTCCCTGGACACTGGGGTCCTTTGAGAGTCTGTCCTTCGGACTCACTGGCTGCTACTCGCAGCTTGACAGACTCTTTTCTACAGGTTATCGGTAACCTGTAACTAGGGAGTCCCATATGTGAGGACTGACTTCCTGCTTGTTCCTGGAGAAAGCGTAGTTACTCACCTGTAATAGGTGTTCTCCAGAAACAGCAGGAATCTGTCCTCGCCACCTTCCCGCCTCCCCTGATGAGTTACTGAATTTTGTCCTTCCCTTGCCATTTGCTTGGTAGGGCTTGAGCTTAGGGACCTGACTGAGCAAAATGGCACCCTTGGGTGGGAAGAGGACCACGCATGCTTGACAGCAATCCCAAAGGCTTTCTTTGAAAGCTGGGGAATTGTTCCGCTCGGGCTCCGTTGGTGCCCACGTCACCCATAAGTGAGGACTGATTTCTGCTGTCCCTGGAGAACACCTGTTACAGGTGAGTAACTATGCTTTATTCCCGAGTCTCTCCCCTTTCATCTTTATCCTATGCCCCCTCATTGTAGAGCTTTCTTTCAATTGAAAGCTGCTCTCATCCTGTGCATTTGTCATGGTAGTATTTAAATGTCTCTATCATATCTCCTTTATCCCTCCTTTCTCCTAACATATACATATTAGATCTTTAAGTCTGACCCCATATGCTTTATTACAAAGACCGCTAACTATTTTAGTAGCCGCTTCCTGCACCAACTCCATCTTGTTTATATCCTTTTGAAGGTGTCTTCAGAATTGCACACAATACACCAAATGAGGTCACACTAGAGACTTATGCAGAGGCACTATCACCTCCTTTCTTCTGCTGGCCATTCCTCTCCCTATGCACCCAAGCATCCTTCTGGCTCACGGTCGCCTTTTCTACCTGTTTAGCCACTTCAAGATAATCAGAAACCATCATGCCTAGGTCCTGCTCTTCTTTTGTGGACAAAAGTACTTCACCCCCTACACTTTACTGCTCCCTTGGATTTTTGCAGCCCAAATGCATGACCCTGCATTTTTTTAGCATTAAATCTCAGCTGCCAAATACTTGATCATTCTTCAAGCTTAGCTAGATCTCTCATGTTATCTACTTCTTCCTGGATAGTTTTCCTTTGAGAAATGCTCAAGTGGACTAATTCTGTTTTTGTTCTATAACAGTTTATGATGTGCCTGTGAAGGTTGATGTGTCCTCCGTTTTTGGCTTGTTTCTCCAGTGTATCACCCTTCACATCTTTTGCATTGGATCATATATGCTACATTCTCCAGGAACAAGCAGGAAGTCATTCCTTGCATGTGGGTGACATCATTGCCGACAAAGCCCTCCTGAAAGCATCTCTCCAGCTTTCAAAAAAAACCCTTTGGGAGATGCCACCACGCATGCATAGTTCCCTTCCTGTCCAAGGGTGCCATCTTGCCTCAGTCTCCTTTTTTCCACTGAGCCCACCAGACATATGTCTGTTTCCCACAAAAATTTGTTTAAATTTTTAGTTTTTTACTCTTCTTCTCCAGTCTTGCTCTGGTTCTCAGCATGCTCAGGGGCAGGAAATCTCTGCACCATGTCTTGGGTCCATTTAAACTTTTTCTTCCTTAGCGTCCCTCCAGTCTAGTCCCGAACCTTAAAAGTTGTGTACGTCCTCTTGCAGCTTGGAGACTGAGCATGTCACAATCTTGCTGACACCAGTATAAGTAATCCAGGGACTGCCTCCTTGCTCCAGTCTCCAAGCAGCAGTAGGAGGTGTGAGCCTAGGGGTCAGGGACTCACTGAAGTAATCATTAAGTAGGATTGGTTTAAAAAAAAAATAAAATAAAAAAGGTAGTGGATACGTTAAGGCAGATAGAGGCAAGAAAGAAAGGAGAGAAAAGGTTTTAACTCGCAGTAAGGGGCTACTGCCCCTTTAAATCGGCAATTACAGCCTTCAATTAATTTAGAATTCAATTGAGGAAATGAGCTACCCGCCTTCTCCCCTCCTCTTTGAAAAGGTGTGAGCGGTGCAGAGCAGAGTGAGGGAGTAGCGTGTAGGGCCTCCGGTTTTCAGATCCCCCGAGGTGGGTGATGGACCGTTGAGGATCGCCGCTCGATGTCTGCAGGGCTGAGAAGAGCCGCGGAGGTGGTGTTCGGCTCTGGACAGGCCGGCGGTGCTGGCATATGATCGCCAGACAAGCGGGCAGAAGCAGGGTGGCTGAAAGGGACTCTGTCAATGTATCGGAGGTAAGTGGAGCGAGGAGCAGCTGAAGGCAGCCGGTTTAAGGGCCAGGAGCTCGAGTAGTCAGATGGCCATTTTAGGACCGCGTGGTTTTGGGTGCAGGAGCAGAGAGCTGTGCCGTTTTCAGGTTTCAGTGCCTGGGCAGGTTAGTACGCGGGGAAGAACTGGGGCTTGAGTGTATCTGATGGCAGTGTGAGTTATGGGGGGGGGGGGGGAGAAAGGGATCTGAAACGGGCACATAGCTCTTGATGCCTTCTAGGCCTCGCTGCCTCTTGTGTGGGGTCCAGAGAGGGACCATTTCGGAGGCAGGGGTGTGCAGGCGGTGTGCACACGAGGCGGCGCTATCAGGTATGGAGGTGCGGTGTGAGGCGGAAGGGGCTAAGGAGGTGTTGGGGGCGGAGGACTCCCTGGACCCTCCAGCGTTACTGCAAGAGTTGATGCCAGGTCCGTTGTCGGCGCCAGAGGTCCCGCTGGCCCAGGCTTCCATGCAGGGAGGTCTAGGGGCCATTTTTTCACAGCAGTTTTTAGAGCTGCTACAGCAGACCCTTGGCAGGGCTGGCAGTGATATGGCCGGTGGAGTGGAGGAGAATGCCACGGGGGTCAAAAGAAAGGGGGCACCGCTGGACAAGGTGTCGGGTGGCATCCCATTTAAAAGGACCAGGTTGTCTGAGGACAGAGCAGACCTGGACGGGGTCCTAGAGGAGCAGTCAGAGGCCTTGGAGGACTCGGACAGGGACCCGGAGTTGGAGGAAGGAGAGTTGGCCGAACCTGAAGACTGGTCAAGGATTGTCAGGGTATTCAGGAGAGAGGAGCTGGCTGCGTTCATTGCGGAAATATGAAGGCATTGAATATGCTGACCGCGGAGCAGGGGGTGGATTCTTCGTTGGAGGATCCATTATTGCAGGCGATACGGAAGTTTCAGAGGGCGTTTCCGATTCATAGAGGTTTTTTTTTAAGGAAATGATTCAGGAAGAATTGGATATGCCTGAGGCTAGCCTCAAGGGTTCCAGGGTGTTGAACCGGCTGTACCCGTTGCAAGAGGCGAATAAGGATCTATTTAGAGCTCCGAGAGTGGATGCAGCCGTTTCGTCGGTGACTAAGAAGACTACTATTCCGGTAGAGGGTAGTGCAGCTCTTAAGGATACCCAGGATAGGAAGTTAGACTTGCTGTTGAGGCAGGTATTTGAGGTTAATGCTCTTTCCATGCAAGCTTCGATTTGTAGGGCTTGGGTGGCAAGGGTGTGCCTAAGATGGGCCCAAAGGCTGAAGGGTTTGCAGGCAGAAGAGGCAGCTGAGGAAGCGGCTCGGTTGGAATTGGGAGCCGCGTATTTGGCAGATAGTCAATACGATCTTATAAGAGGATTAGCAAAGAGTATGGCGTCGGTTGTGGCCGCTAGGAGGTCCTTATGGCTGCGTAATTGGGCGGCAGATGCGGCGTCTAAAGCCCGGCTAGGGAAGCTCCCCTTTAGAGGTAAACTTCTCTTTGGGGAAGATCTGGAGAAGTTGGTGAAAGATTTAGGAGAGTCCAAGGGGGGCAGGTTGCCAGAAGATAAGCAGAAGCTAGGGTGTCAGGGGATGCCTTCGAAGTCAGCAGCGAGAGTTTCGGCGTTTTTCGACAATCAAGGTTTGGTCAGTTTCAGAGAGGACATTTTCAGTACAGAGCCTCGGGATTTCGGGGTTTTAGGGGAGCAGGCAGAGGTTTTGGGACCGCCTCCTCCTCCCCAAGCCTTAAGAAACCGCAATGATGCGAGGGGGGTCCATGCTGGAATCGTTCCCGTGGGAGGTCGTTTAAGGGAGTTCTTTCCAGCGTGGGCCCAAATTACCCCAGACCAGTGGGTGTTGGAAATCATGCAAAGAGGTTATGCGCTCGAGTTTCAACGTCCAGTGGGAGATGCGTTTGTACAGTCTCCCTGCAGTTCTCGAGCAAAGCGGGCAGAGGTGCGGGAGACCTTGGGGAGGCTACTAGCGCTAAGAGCGGTGGTGCCAGTACCGGAAGATCAGTACGGCTGCGGTTGATACTCCATGTATTTCGTAGTGCCAAAGGAGGGCACCTTGAGGCCTATTCTGGACCTCAAAAGAGTAAACAGATGCCTCAAGGTGTCGCATTTTTGCATGGAAACATTGCGGTCAGTGATAATGGCGGTTCGGCAAGGAGAGTATCTCACGGCGCTAGATCTTTCGGAGGCATATCTACACATTCCGATCAGAGCAGAACATCAAAGGTTTCTTTGTTTCGCGGTGCCCATGGGACATTTTCAGTTCCAGGCAGTGCCATTTGGATTAGCGACCGCTCCAAGGACATTCACCAAGGTCATGGTAGTGGTGGCGGCAGCGTTGCGAAAGGAAGGAGTATTGGTGCATCTGTATCTGGACGACTGGCTGATCAGAGCGAAGTCAGAAGAAAAGAGCGTAGTGGCGACCAGACGAGTGGTTCAGTTTTTGCAATTGCTGGGTTGGGTGGTGAACCTAGTGAAGAGCAAGTTGCAGTCGTCGCAGAACTTGGAATTTCTGGGGGCTCGGTTCGACACGAACAAGGGCAGGGTGTACCTGCCGCAGCTAAGAATCGACAAATTAAGGCGCCTAGTTTGCACCTTCCTGAGCAAGCGGGATCCCTCGGCGTGGCAGTACGTGCAGATATTGGGGACGATGGCAGCCACGCTAGAGGTGGTGCCGTGGGCCAGAGCTCACATGAGACTGTTGCAGAGGTCTCTGCTCAGGAGATGGTCACATCAGTCCGATCAGTTGTCCAAGAGACTGGTCTGTACGCCGGAGGCAAGGCAATCTCTGCAGTGGTGGTTGGCTCTGGGGTGTCTGGAAAAGGAGACGCCTCTAGATTCTCCAGGACCAAGCAGGAAGTCAGTCCTCACTTATGGGTGACGTCGGCGCCGACGGAGCCCTCGCGGAGCAATTTTCCCCAGCTTTCAAAGAAAGCCTTTGGGAATTGCAGCGCGCATGCGCGGTCGTCTTCCCGCCCGAGGGTGCCATCTTAGCCAGTCTTCTTTTTTCCGCGGAGCCCTACAGACGTCCCCGTCTTGTCCCCGCGAAAAAGTTGATTTTCTTCTTTATTTTATCCTTTTTTCTTTCGGTTCGACGCCGATCGTTTTCCCCCGCCCCAGACTCGCGACGCCGGTCTCGAGTCCTCTTACTTTTTTCGGTTTTTCTGACTTGGTCAGCTTTCGTTTTCGTTTTCCCTGGCAGCCCGGTCCTTTGACCTCGCAGGGGCCCTTTTTCCCCCGATGGCTGCAAAGTGGTTTAAGCGGTGTGGTCGGTGTGACCGAAATATGTCACTAACCGACACACACGACTTTTGCCTCCGCTGCCTGGGCCCGGATCATGAGGAACTGATCTGTGGGCCCTGCAGCAAACTGTCCTCGAAGGCGTTGAGAAGTCGGCGGCATCAGCGTGAGAGAATCTTCGCTGACCCCAGCCGTACCCGGACCTCGTCGGAGGCCTCCGTGTCGAAAGGCTCCAGCTCGGACCGTCGCCGGAGCTCCTCCGACCGAGGTTCTCCCTCCGGGGACCATCGTCGGAAGGAAAAACCCCGCGAGGGCGGCATCGGTGGACGCTCCTGGTTCCGCGAGGGCCAGGTCGCATAGCCCCGACAGCCGCCCCGGGTCCTTGGAGAAGGAACACATCCCGAAGCGACCTCGCCTGGAGTCGGAGATGCCTGCCCGGGTAAGTCCTGTGGTCCTTCTGGACTCGCCTCCGCGACAGCCGACGTCGGGCCCGACGCCGTCGGGGCCCGAGTCGGGGGCTGCTGGGTCACCTGAGCTCGGACTCAGGTTGACGGCCTTGGAGAGCAGACTGTCTGCCTTCATGGACCAGCAGAGGGCACTGCTCGCTGGCCTCGCTGGCGCCGCTGCCCCGACCGCCGGGACGTCGACGTCCAAGTCGACCCCGGAGACCGAGCGATCCTCGAGTCGATGAGAACTCGAGTCGATCCTCGGTCGAGGTCACCCTCGGCCTCCCGTTCGGGACCGAGGTCGCCGACGCCGACTCCCTCGGCGTCGGGGCGGCTGGCGCCGCACCCTGCCCGGGCCGACCCCACCGAGTCCTCGTCGGAGTCGGTCTGGGAGTCCTGAGGGGGAAGAGTCACCTGATTCTTTCCGGACTCGGTGTGTCCCATCGGACTCACCGGAGTCCGAGCCTCGGAAGCAGTCCCCCCCGGAGGATGCCCGGTTCTCGGACTTCGTTAGGGATATGGCCAAGGCTTTGGCCTTCCCTGCGGATCCCGAGGAGGAGCCTCGAGCCGAAGAGCTCGACGCCCTCCAGTATGACTCTCCCGCGAGGGAACACTTTACTGTGCCGGTTCCTCCTATGCTGGAACGACTACTCTTCCGCATGTGGGAGAGTCCGGCCTCCTCGCCGGTCCTGAGCAAGCGGGTCGATTCTATCTATCGGGTCCGCAAGAGCCCTGGCTTTCAAAAGGCGCAGCTGCCACACCATTCCATGGTAGTGGAATCGGCCATGCATCGTCTTAAGAGCCAGAAGATGCACTCCTCGGTGCCTCCTGGAAGGGAGGCCCGTAACCTGGATGGCCTTGGCAAGAAGTGCTTCCAGGGCTCTATGCTCGCATGTCGTGTCCAGACTTACCAGCTATACATGGGCATGTATCTCCGGGATCTGGCTAAAGAGCTAGCCGGATTCTCCGCTGGTCTCTCCGAGGAGCCCTTGCGGAGGTTCCTAGCCTTGTCCACGGGCATTCGGGAATGCTCAAAGTTCATGTCCCGAGCAGCCTATGATGGCTTTGAAGCCTCGGCTCGAGTGGCCGCAGCCGGCATCGGTGCCCCCCGACAGGCTTGGCTTCAGTCGTCAGACCTTGAGCCCTGGGTACAGGACAAGTTGGTCGATGTCCCCTGCAGAGGCGAAAACCTCTTTGGCAAGCCCATGGCGGAAAAGGCTGCACAAATTGAGACTGAGACTCTCACCAGGACCAGGCTTTCTAGGAAGACCTCCGCCCCTTCCCAGAAAAAGAAGGGCTCGGGGAAAAAAGTCCTTTTACCCGAGGAAGGCGGCTGCCTACAAACAATACCCCCATTATCAGGCCCCTGCAGCTCCCCAACAGGGCCAGCAGGCCAAGGGACGGGGTAACGGGTCCCGTAGGCAGCAAGCCCCCAAGCCTGCACCACCAGCCCCTGCTCAGCAGGGTGGGGGTTTTTGACTCGCTCAGCATAGCCTCTCCCCCCCCCGCTGGTTCCTCCCAGCACCGGAGGCCGGCTGGTTCACTTCGCCCACAGGTGGTCCAGCATCACCGCAGATGCCTGGGTGCTTCAGGTCGTGCGAGAGGGCTACCTTCTCCACTTCCATCAGGTCCCTCCCTCCTATTTTCCGGGGGAGAGCCTCCGCGCCCCCCTCTGCACAGGGAGTTGCTCCTTCAGGAGTTAGCAGGTCTTCTGCAGGAACAGGCGGTGGAACCGGTGCCACACCACCTGAGAGGTCAAGGCTTTTATTCAAGGTATTTTCTGATACCAAAGAGAACAGGGGGCCTCAGACCCATCCTGGACTTGCGCAACCTCAAACAAGTTCCTTGAGCGGGAGAAGTTCAAAATGCTTACCCTTGGAATCCTTCTGCCCTACCTCCAGCAGGGAGATTGGCTATGCTCCTTGGATCTAAAGGATGCCTACACGCACATCCTCATTCCACCCAAGCCACCGCCAATACCTAAGGTTTGTGGTGGCCGAAATCACTACCAGTACAGAGTGCTGCCCTTTGGCCTGTCCTCCGCACCGCGAGTCTTCACAAAATGTCTCGCGGTCGTGGCGGCCCATCTCCGGCTTCACGGCCTCTATGTCTTTCCGTACCTCGACGACTGGCTCATCAGAGCAGCGTCCGCTCAGGAGGTCACCAACGCCACGTGCCGCACGGTGACTCTGCTGCAGCACTTGGGCTTTGTTATAAACTTCGCAAAGTCCACTTTGCTCCCCTCACAGGATCTCGAGTTCATCGGCGCAAGGCTGCACACTCCTCAGGCGCGAGCGTACCTACCGCTCGACAGGGCTCAACGGCTCATGGACCTAGCCGACCGCTTTCGCAGCCAGCCCCTGGTCTCCGCCAGGCGCTTTCCTGAGACTGCTCGGCCATATGGCTTCCACCGTCCATGTGACCCCCAATGCCGCCTGAATATGCGGTCTGCTCAATGGTGTCTCCGCCAGCAGCAGTGGCGACAAGCCACGGGCGGCCTAGCAGACCTAGTGCGAGTTTCCGAGCCGCTGGTCTCGTCTCTCCGGTGGTGGCTCCGGCAGCCGAACCTGCTATTCGGAATGCCTTTCCAGCCCCCTCAGCCGACCCGGGTGCTGACCACCGATGCATCCCTCCTGGACTGGGGAGCACATTGCCAGGAGGCACGTACTCAGGGCCTCTGGACCACGTGGGAGTCTGCTCAGCAGATCAACTTCCTGGAGCTCAGGGCGATCCGCCTAGCTCTCAAGGCCTTCTCCCACCTGACTTCCCAACAGTCCGTCCTTGTCCAGACGGACAATCAGGTTGCCATGTTCTACGTGAACAAGCAGGGGGCATGGGCTCCTTCCTCCTCTGTCGGGAGGCACAGAAGCTCTGCTCTTGGGCCGTCAGTCACGGCATTCTCCTCAAGGCAGTTTATCTCCCGGGCCAAGAAAATTGCCTTGCAGACAAACTCAGCAGGGTCCTCCAGCCGCACGAGTGGCGTCTGGATCCCTTGGTAGTTCAGAAGCTCTTCCTCAAGTGGGGTCTCCCCACGGTGGATCTCTTTGCCAGTCCTCACAACCGGCAGCTTCCTCGCTTCTGCTCTCGTCAGCCGCACCCCCTTCGGGTTGCGGCGGACGCCTTTCTGATCTCGTGGTCGGGGAGCCTTCTGTACGCTTTCCCTCCCATCCCGCTAGTCTCTCGGACTCTTTTCAAGGTTCTCCGAGACAAAGCCTTCATGATCCTGGTGGCCCCTCGCTGGCCCAGGCAGCCGTGGTTTCCGCTCCTGTTGCAACTGGCGGTGGAGGATCCAATCCCTCTGGGGGTACAACCGGATCTCCTCACTCAGGATCAGGGGTCCCTCCTGCACCCCAACCTCAGGTCTCTCAGCCTCATGGCCTGGCTGCTGAGAGGGTAGTCCTTGCTCCCCTTCTCCTGCCGGCGGAGGTGGAGGAGGTCGTCTTGGCTTCGCGACGGCCTTCTACCCGCAAATGCTACGCCCTTAAATGGCGTCGCTTTGCAGTCTGGTGTAACCAACAGTCTCAGGATCCCTTCTCCTGCCCGGTGTCGGTGATCTTGCAATACTTGCTGCACCTCTCTAATCTGGGACTTAAGTCCAACTCCGTCAAAGTTCACCTCAGTGCTCTTTCAGCACATCATGTGCCGGTGGACGGCAGACCTCTCTCCAATGACCCTCTCGTAGCGAGGTTTCTCCGAGGTCTCCTTCTGCTTGCTTAAACCACCTCTGCGCCCGCCAGCGCCTGACTGGGACCTGAATGTGGTTTTGCAGCGGATCACTTGTCCGCCTTTTGAACCTATGGCTACCTGTTCTCTCCGTTTTCTGTCTTGGAAAACACTGTTCTTGATAGCCCTCACTTCCGCTAGACGCGTCAGTGAATTGCAGGCCCTCGTGTCTGATCCCCCTTACACTAGGTTCTACAAGAATAGGGTGGTCCTACGGACTCATCCGAAATTTCTGCCTAAAGTGGTCTCCCCTTTTCACATCAATGCTTCCAACCTTCTTTCCCAGACCACACTCCAGCCGAGCTGAGACGGTCCTCCATACCCTGGACTGTAGAAGGGCTCTGAACTTCTACCTTGACCGTACGCGGGAGCACCGTAAAGCTGCTCAGCTTTTTGTGTCTTTCGACCCCAATAGATTGGGGCTCCCGGTCTCCAAGCGTACTCTGTCCATCTGGGTTGCGGACTGTATCTCTTGGGCTTATGGGGCAGCCGGACTCTCCTTAGAAAGTCGAGTCACGGCTCATTGCGTTCGGGCAAAGGCCACGTCAGTGGCTTACCTCCGCTCTGTTCCGCTGGCAGACATCTGCCGGGCCGCTACTTGGTCTTCGAGCCAGACTTTTGCGGTCCATTACTGTCTCGAGAGGGAGTCCCGTAGGGACAGTGCTTTCGGACAGGCAGTCCTCCGTAATCTCTTTGAGGTCTGAGCAACTCCTACCCTCCATCCCGGATGTGGGCTACCGGTGGGTGCTAATTCAGCGAAGATTCTATCCTTCTGTGCTGCTGAGCTAGAGGGAGCTCATTTTTGTGCTTAGGGTCTCCGGTAGCCTTGAGCTTGGGAGTCCCATAAGTGAGGACTGACTTCCTGCTTGGTCCTGGAGAAAGCGTAGTTACTCACCTGTAACAGGTGTTCTCCAGGAGCAGCAGGAATCAGTCCTCACTACCCTCCCTCCTCCCCTTGGAGTTGCAATCGTCTGCTTATGTTCTTTTTGCAAATTTTTATGCTGTCTTTTTAGCTATGTCATCTGACTGGCTAAGATGGCACCCTCGGGCGGGAAGACGACCGCGCATGCGCGCTGCAATTCCCAAAGGCTTTCTTTGAAAGCTGGGGAAAATTGCTCCGCGAGGGCTCCGTCGGCGCCGACGTCACCCATAAGTGAGGACTGATTCCTGCTGCTCCTGGAGAACACCTGTTACAGGTGAGTAACTACGCTGTCTCCAGTCTGGAAGGCATTAACGACCGATGCAAGCCTGTTCAGCTGGGGGGTGCACTTCGAAGGGCATTTTGCGCAGGGCCAGTGGACAGAACAGGAGAGGACGTGGTCAATCAACAGGTTAGAGTTGAGAGCGGTCACTTTAGTTCTGAGGGCCTTTCAGCGGTGGCTGGGGGGGAATGCTGTCCGGGTGTTGTCGGACAACGCCACGGCGGTGGCTTACATCAGTCAGCAAGGTGGCATAAGCAGCGTGGCCCTTGAGGAGGAAGCGGGCGAGTTACTCTGGTGGGCCTAGTCGCATCTGGAAGCTTTATCGGCAGCACATGTAGCGGGAATGGACAATGTGACCGCCTTTTTTTTTTTTTTTTTTGTCGAGTAAAGGTGGACCCAGGAGAGTGGATACTCAATCAGAAGGTGTTTGATTTGCTGGTGCAACGCTGGGGAGTTCCAGTAATGGACCTCATGGCGACGTGCGCATCAGCAAAAGTGGAAAAATTCTTCAGAAGGCGACGAGAAAGGATGTCAGAAGGGCTGGATGCTCTGATACAAAGGTGGCTGGAGGAGCAGCTTCTATACATTTTCCCACCGTGGGTACTGATAGGGCGAGTGTTGCAGCGGATAGAGAGACACAGGGGGTTCATAGTTCTGGTGGCGCCAGACTGGCCAAGGAGGCCTTGGTATGCAGACTTAATGCGGCTGCTATTGGAGTCCCCGTGGAGGCTACCGATAAGGAGGGACCTCCTGTTGCAGGGTCCATTAACAATGACGCAGGTGGATCGGTTCTCGCTTACGGCTTGGCTCTTGAAAGGGTAAGGTTAAGAGCCAAGGGGTACTCGGCTGAGGTGATTGCAACGCTGTTAAGATCTAGGAGGAGGTCCACTTCGTTGGCGTATATCCGGATCTGGCGGATTTTTGAAGCTTGGTGTGATGACAGGCGGATTAGGGCGTTAGGAGCGTCGGTACCTCAAGTGTTGTCGTTTTTTGCAGGATGGTTTTGATAAAGTGCTGCAGGCAGCTTCTCTTAAAGTGGAGGAGTGGCCTAGTGGTTGGGGCAAGGTACTTCAGGCCGGAAGGTCGGGGGTTCAAATCCCACTAGAGGACAGCAACCTTGGGCCGGAAGGACTGGGGTTTCTAGTCCCACAGGTGCTCCTTGTGGTCTTGGGCAAGCCACTTAACCCTCCATAGCCCATGTTCCCTGTAAAATAGTTATCTCCAAGTTATAATGCCCTGTTCAATGTAATTTCAGTTTGTTCAATGCAAACCGCACTGATACAGAATAGCGCGGTATATAAGAGAATGAAAATAAATAAAATAAAGTGCAGTTGGCAGCGCTCTCTTGTTATCGAGGAAAGGTAAAGGGGAGGTCACTGGGAACGCATCCAGAGGTGAAGAGATTTTTGAGAGCGGCTTCGCTTTTGAGGCCGCCGCGCAGGGTATCTGTTCCCGTCTGGGATTTGAAGGTAGTCCTGGAGGCGCTGGCTCGGGAACCATTTGAGCCCTTAGCAGAGGCAACAATGAAGGACCTTACCTTAAAGGTGGTGTTTTTGGTTGCTATCTCTTTGGCTAGGAGGATTTCAGAGTTGCAAGTATTGTCGTGTAGAGAGCCTTTTTCGGTTTTTGAGGTCAACAAAGTGGTGTTGAGGACGGTGCCCTTGTTTTTACCGAAGGTAGTGTCTTTTCACGTGAATCAAGTGGTGTCATTGCCAGTGTGTTTCAGAAGGCAAGGAAAGCAAGGATGGGGTTCAGCTACATAAGTTAGATGTTGGCAGAGCCTTAAAGTATTTGTAGAGGACAGCGTCATTTCGTAGGACCGACAGATTGTGTTTGGTGGTTCGAAGCGAGGTGAGCAGGCGTCTAAGTCTGTTGCTCGGTGGATTAAGGGAACGATAGCTTCAGCCTATCTGTTGAGAGGTAGGGTGGTCCCAAAGGGTTTTGAATGTGCATTCGACAAGGGCACAAGCTGCTTCATGGGCGAAGTTTAGTTTGGTGCCAGCAGTGGAAATCTGTAAGACAGCGACGTGGTCGTCATTGCATACATTTGTGAAGCATTACAGGATTGATGTTCAAGCGGAGAGGGACTCTAGTTTTGGAGCAGCGGTGCTTCAGGCTGGTCTAACAGGGCCCTCCCGTTAAGGTGTTACTGCTCTGTTACGGCTTCTAAGGTTCGGGACTAGACTGGAGGGACGTTAAGGAAGGTGAAATTAGACTTACCTGCTAATTGTTGTTCCTTAAGGAACTCCTGTCTAGTCCCGCATCCCTCCCTGAGCTTGGCTGCTGACGACACCCTGAAGCAAAGGAAATAGTATTGCCGCTCTGCGACTGTCGGAGTGAGTCATTAGTTCAGGGGGGAAAAAGCAGAACGGAGGGGGTACTTTCCTCTGTGTTAAGATTAGAGTACAAGTAAAAAAAAAATAGGGGGAATTTTTCTCCTTTATTTCATGGCTCGGGTTGCCACTTATTTACAGTTTTGAATGTTTATAGTTAATTATTGCTCTGGTGGGTCTGCTTTGTCAATAGGGTACTGGAGCAAGGAGGCGGTCCCTGGATTACTTACACTGGTGTCAGCAAGATTGTGACATGCTCAGTCTCCAAGCTGCGGGAGGACGTACACAACTTCTAAGGTTCGGGACTAGACTGGAGTTCCTTAAGGAACAACAATTAGTAGGTAAGTCTAATTTCACCTTTTTGCCTTGGTGCAGTTCACGCCTTTGCACTGCTGGCAGATCCTCGGGTCTTCGACCTAGCTGGGGCCCTTTTTCCCCCCCATGGCCTCCAGAGGCTTCAAAAAGTATGATCGGTGCTTGAGAGTCATGTACCTCACCATCGAGCATGACTGCTACCTCCATTGCCTTAGGCTAGACCATGACCTGACGGACTGTGGCCTGTGCAAGAAAATGTCATCCAAGGCCCTCGAGCAGTCAGCAGCAGCACGACAAGTTCTTCCCGGAGTCTCCAGTGATACCGTGCTCCAAGGTCCCCTTTGAGGCTTCTGACTCCTGTAGTGACTCCATGGGCCCTGAGCAAGGCCACAGGTCCTCGGAGTGGAGCTCCCTTGTTGGGGAACACAAGAAAAAAAAAAAACTCTTGAGGGCTGCGTCTGTGGATGAATCCAGGAAGGCGGGTAAGTTCCGATCCAGATCCTGAAGTCCACGTTGCTAGTCTGAGGGCGCGGAGCGGGAGTGGCCTACCAAGGTCGCCTGAAAAGAATCCTCCAGTGATTGGCCTCAGGCCCCTGAGATCATCCTCATCAAGCACTCTCCTTTAGGGGAATCTATGTCGGGCCAGAGTCCCTCTGTGCCCATGCTGATGGCTGCAGAACCTTCAGGACTGGAGACAAGAATGGCAGCCTTGGAGGTCCTTCCTGGCGAGTGCCAAAGGCTTCGGCCGTGGAGCATCAGAGGGACCTGGACCAGGCTTGGAGCCGGATCATCTGGCCCGGCCCTCCCTCAACTCCTCCACAGATTACTCTGACTGGGAGACAGAGGACGAGGAGTCCCTGGACACCTATCGCTACTGCAACGTATCCTCTGACCATCCCTCTCAGAGATGCGTTGCTGATCCCTGCCAAAGGACAAGGCATTCTTGACTTCACAAGGGATATGTCAAAGGCGTTTGCATTCACTACTGAGTCTGAGGAGGACCTAAGCACAGAGGAGCTAGAATTCCTCCAGTCCAAGGCCTCGCCGAGGGAAGCACTGACAGTGCCCATCCCCATCCGTCCTGGAATGGCTGCTTCTTCACATGGGGAAACACCAGTAACATAGTATATGATGGCAGATAAAGATCACCATGATCCATCTAGTCTGCCCAGCAAGGCGGCAAGAGCAGGTGCACTCGCTGCTCCGTGCAGGTCACCCCTCCGTATGCCTTTGTTTAGGAGTGTACCAATTGCTCCGAGTAGGTTACCCCTATTTGTTGAAATAGTTAAGTTTACTTTGATTTTATCCTGTTGCTATAAAGGGATCCACAGTGTCTGTCCCATGCCATTTTGAATTCCATCACTGTCTGCCCCACAACTTCTATCGGGAGGGCATTCCAAGCATCCATCACCCTTTCAGTGAAAAACTATTTCCTGACATGTTTATCCCCTTGCAGCTTCATGTTATGCCCTCTAGTTTTACAGCCTCTCTCTCTTTGTAAGAGGTTTGTTTGTTAGTTCATTAATACTCTAAATATTTAAAGGTCTGAATCATATCTTCCCTGTCCCTCCTTTCCTCCAGTGTACATATTTAGGTCTTCAAGCCTCTTCTCATACCTCTCCTGACACAGACTCAAATCAGTTTGGTCACTTTTCCAGTCTTTTTATATCCTTTGCTAGATAGGGTCTCCAAAACTGAACACAATATTCCAAGTGAGGCCTCACCAGCGACTTGTCAGAGGCATTAGTACCTCTTCCTTTCTGCTTGTAATTCCTCTTTGTATGCAACCCAGCATCCTTCTGGCTTTTGCTACTGCCTTGTCACACTCTTTCGCCACCTTGAGATCCTCAGAAATAGTCACTCCAAGGACCTTCTCCTGTTCCTTGCACACCAACCTCTCGCCCCCTATCACATACAATTCCCTTTGATTTCTGCTTCCCGAGTGCATGACACTGCACTTCTTCACATTTGGCCTAATGCTTGTCAGTTAAGACTTTTCTTCCAGCTTTTGTAGATCTCCACTGCCTCAGAGGAGTCCACTGTGTTGAAAATTTTCGTGTCATCTGCAAAAAGACAGACTTTTCCATTCAGTCTTTCAGCAATATCCCTCACAAATACGTTGAACAGTACTGGCCCCAGGACTGAACCCTGGGGCACACAGCTAATCACCTTACTTTCATCTGAGTGAGTACCATTTGTCATCACCCTCAGTCGTCTGCCAGTCAACCAATTTCTAATCCAGTGTCTGGTGCCCATCGTAAGCCAATGGCTTGACTTGATGTATCGAGTCTGCTGGAGCCCAGCCTTTTAGAAAGCATAGCAGCTGCCACATAACTCCAAGGTGGTGGTGTTGGCCATGCATCGTCTCAAGAATCAGAAGATGCACTCCTCGGTGCCCCCTTGTAGGGAGGCCTGCACCCTGGATGCCCTTGGCAGGAAGTGCTACCAGGGCTCTATGCTCCATTGGCCGGATCCAGGCATACTAGCTGTACATGGGCATGTATCTAAAGAACCTGGCAAAGGAACTCGCAGGGTTCTCGGCTGGTCTTTTTGAGGAGCCCTACAGTGGTTCCGGAGCCTGGCCAAAGCTGTCCTTGTGTGCTCCCAGTTTGATTTGAGCAGCTTATTACTGCTTTGAGTCGGCAGCTAGAGTAGCCACAGCGGGCATTGGTGCCCCACACCAGGCTTGGCTGCAGTCTTCTGACCTGGAGCAATGGGTTCAGGACAGTTTGGTCGATGTCCCCTGCCAGGGAGAGAATCTCTTTGGCAAATCCATGACCAATAAGGCCGCCTAGTTGGAGACCAAGTTCATGACGAGGACCAGGCTCTCCAAGAAGACTCTCCTGACAGAAGAGCTTGAGTAAAAAAACCCCTTTACTCGAGAAAGGGAGCTGCTTATAAAAACTACCCATGGTATCAGGCCCCCCCAGCTCATCAGCAGGCCAAGGGACATGGGCATGTCCCTCATAAGCAGAAGACTCCCAAGCCCTAGGCACAGACCCCTGCCCAGCCTGGTGGGAGTTTTTGACTCCTTGGGTAGAGCCTCTCCACTCTCAAGGAGGTCAGCAGCCCACAGGGGGGACAGCTGATCCACTTTGCCCATCGGTGGCTAGCCGTTACCACTGACACTTGGCACTCCAAGTGGTCAAAGAGGGATACCTCCTCCACCTGACACAGATGCCTCCCCCTTTCTTCCCAGGAGAGTCCCCCAGGACTCCCCTCCACTGGGATCTACTACTGCAAGAACTTTCAGGTCTCCTCCAGGATAGGGCAGTGGAACCAGTACCCTAGCACCTCTGGGGCAAAGGGTTCTACTTCATGTACTTCCTTGTCCTAAATAGAATAGGGGGCCTAAGGCCCATCCTAGACCCATGGGACATGAACAGGTTCCTGGTGAGGGAGAAGTTCAAGATGCTCTCCCTTGCAACATTGCTGCCTTACCTCCCAGCAGGAAGACTGGCTGTGCTTCTTGGATCTGAAGGATGCATACTCCCACATGCTCATTCATCCCAGCCACAAGCAGTATCTCCAATTTATGGTGGGGGGTGGCCACTATTTGCACACAGGGTACTACCCTTTGGCCTGGCCTCCGCCCCTAGAAGCTTCACCAAATGCCTGGCGGTAGTCTCTGCCTACCTCTGTCTCCAGGGGACCTTTCTTTCCCTATCTGGATGACTGGCTCATAAAGGGGGAGACAGTCGCTGAGATGCAGCAGGCCATGGCCTGCACCATCTGTCATGCAACATCTGGGATTTATGATAAACCACCCCAAGTCCCCTTTCTCCCGACATAGTGTCTGGAGTTAATCGGGGCAAGGCTGGAAATAGGCTCTGGCCTGAACTTTCTCAACCTGGACAGGGCCGACTATCTCAGGGCACTGGCTGCAGATGTTCAGCACCGACCCTGTGTCCGCTCACCTCCTGCTGTGCCTACTCGGCCACATGGCCTCCACAGTCCATATTACCCCAGATGCCTGTCTTCATACGATGGTGACCCAGTGGTGCCTCTACACCCAGTGGACACAGGCCACAGGCCAACTGCGAGATAGTGTCAGTGACTTGCCAGCTGGCAGAGCCCCTGAACTGGTGGCAGAACACGCAGCACCTTCGAGCATGGATGCCCTTTCAGATCCCCAACCCTCAGAGGATCCTCGCTATAGATGTCTCTTTGCGGGGCTGGGGAGCACATTGCAAGGAACTCTGCACTCGGGGCAGTTGGTCTGAGGCTGAAAGCCAGCAGCAGATCAACCTCTTGGAGCTCTGAGCTTACACTTGGCTCTCCGGGCCTTCCTCCACCATCTGCAGCACCAGTCAGTGCTGGTCCAAATGGACAATCAAGTGGCAATGTTCTGTGTAAACAAACAAGGAGGCACGGGGTTCTGCACCCTCTGCCACAAAGCAGTGGCTCTCGGCTCTTATGCATTCCACCAAGGGATGCTCCTGCGGGCGGTGTACCTGCTGGGACAGAACACCACCCTGACAGACAGACAGACTGAGCAAGGTCCTTCAGCCACACATGTGGCAACTGGACCCCAGAGTGGCCAGTCAGCTCTTCTGGCTCTGGGAGACCCCTCTAGTGGATTCTTTGCCAGACTGGACAACTCTGTTGCCCTGCTTCTGCTCCTGGCAGCCCCACCTGTCTCAGGTGGCTGTAGATGCCTTATTCATCCTGTGGTCGGAAGGTCTTCTGTATGACTTCCCACCCACACTGTTGATTGCAAAGACTCTCTTCAGGGCTCTCCACTACAGGGCGTCACTGATCCTGGTGGCTCCATGGTGATCCAGGTAACCGTGGTTCCCTCTGCTTCTTTGCTTGGTGGTGGAGGTCCCCGTCTCCCTGGGGAGTGCCCTGGGGATATTGTCTCGGGAGGAGAGCTTCCTCCTGCACCCCAATCTGAGATATTTGTCTGACAGCTAGGCTGCTGAGAGGGTAACCGTGGCCCCTTTCAACCTCTCAGGGGAGAGGTTGAAAGGGACCAAGACCTCCACCAGATGAGCCTACGCCTTCAAGTGTTGCAGGTTTTCAGTGTGATGCATGGAGTGACAGGTGAATCTGTTCTCCTGCTTGGTGCCAGCTGGTGTTTGCAATACTTCATTTGTCACAATCCGGGCTCAAATCCAGTTCCGTCAGGGTACCCTCTCTCAGTGCAGCTTCTTGTCACCCGCTTCTTGTGGGTCTTCTGTTGCCTAAGCCCCCCATCCGCCCACCATCAGCAGAGTGGGACCTCAATGTGGCACTAGCGCAGTTCACTGAACCGCTATTCAGCCCCTGGCTACCTGCCACTTAAGAACATAAGAACATAAGATATGCCATACTGGGTCAGACCAAGGTCCATCAAGCCCAGTATTCTGTTTCCAACAGTGGCCAATCTAGGTCATACGTACCTAGCAGTTTCCCCAAGGGACACAGGTTCCACAATGCTTGTATTGGTTCAAGCATTGATATCCTGGTCCCTTCTTAATAATGGTTTATGGACCTTTCCTCCAGGAACTTGTCCAAACCTTTTTTAAACCCAGCTACACTAACAGCCTTTACTACATCCTACGGTAACAAATTCCAGAGTTTGATTACACGTTGAGTGAAAAAATATTTTCTTTTATTAGTCTTAAATAGTTTACCCTGTAGCTTCATTGCATGTCCCCTAGTCTTTCTATATTCTGATAAGGTAAACAATCGATCTACGTTACCTGTTCCACTCCGTTCATTAATTTATAGACTTCTATCATATCTCCCCTCAGCCGTCTCTTTTCCAGGTTTAAAGAGCCCCAACCTTTTTAGCCTTTCTTCATAGGAGTAGCCTTCCATCCCCTTTACCATTTTGGTGGCTCTTCTCTGAACCTTTTCTAAAATTGCTATATCCTTTTTAAGATACGGCGACCAGAATTGCACACAATATTCAAGGTGCGGTCTCACCATGGAACGATATAGAGCAGCGATGGCGAACCTATGGCACGCGTGCCAGCTGTGGCACGCGAAGGCCTTGCAGCTGGCACGCGGGCCATAGGTCCGCAAAAAAAAGAAAAAGCTGTCTCTGACTGCTGCCGCGGACGCGGCAAGGGCAGAATGCAGCGTCCCGCGGGGCCCCCTCCGCCCGCTAAGCCCCTCTGCAAGAGCTTTCAGATTCGCGAGGGAGAGCGTCTCCCTCGCGTCTCTGTTAAGCCCGCAGGGGCTAATGGGAAATTTCCCATCAGCCCCTTTAGACGCGAGGGACTGATGGGAAATTTCCCATTAGCCCCTGCGGGCTTAACAGAGACGCGAGGGAGACGCTCTCCCTCGCGAATCTGAAAGCCCTTGCAGAGGGGCTTAGCGGGCGGAGGGGGCCCCGCGGGACCTTGCAATCTGCCGCGGCAGCAGCCAGAGCCTGCTTTTTTTTTTTTTAAATTTGCCGGGGGGGGGGGGGGGGGGTTAGGACTGCGAATGGGCAGGGGGGGGGGGGGTTAGGACTGCTAATGGGCCGGAGGAGGGGGGGGGTTAGGACTGCTAATGGGCAGGAGGGGGGGGGTTAGGACTGCTAATGGGCAGGAGGGGGGGGGTTTAGGACTGCTAATGGGCAGGGGGGGGGAGGTTAGGACTGCTAATGGGCAGGGGGGGGGAGGTTTAGGACTGCTAATGGGCAGGAGGGGGGGTGTTAGGACTGCTAATGGGCAGGAGGGGGGGGTGTTTGGACTGCTAATGGGCAGGAGGAGGGGGTTAGGACTGCTAATGGGCAGGAGGGGGGGGGTTTAGGGACTGCTAATGGGCAGGAGGGGGGGGTTAGGACTGCTAATGGCAGGAGGGGGGGGGGTTAGGACTGCTAATGGGCAGGAGGGGGGGGGGTTAGGACTGCTAATGGGCTGGGGGGGTTAGGACTGCTAATGGGCGGGCGGGCGGGGGGGGTAGGACTGCTAATGGGCTGTGGGCTGATGGGGGCTGTCTGGAAATGGGGTGATGGGGGTTTAGGGCTGGAAGTGAGTTGATGGGGGGGGGCTAGGACTGGTATTGGGTTGGGGGGGTTGCTAGGACTGGAAATGGGCTGATGCAGGGACTAGAAGGGAATGGATGCTGGGTGAGGCTGGAACTAGAAGGGAGCTGATGTTGGGGGAGGATTAGAATGGGATGGGGCTGGGAGAGTAAAATGGAGAGTGGAAAAATATTTTGTGTGGGAGGGATAAAAAATATTCAATTGGCCGGGTATTGGGAGAGTAAGTGGGGATTGAGGATGGAGGGGTAAAATTTGAGTGGATGAAATAGGAATGAGGAAAGAGCAAAAGGAGAAAGATTAGTATGTTAAAGCGGATGTAGAGAGAGAGAATGGAAAAAAAAACTAGAAGAGAGAAGAAAGGACAAATGGACAGCAGATGATGGAGAGTTAGCAGAAAACATGAAGAAACCAGAAGAAAGTGGCTGGAGCAATTGCAACTGTGTAACTGATCTGAGGTATTCTGTTTATTTAATTCCTTTTTGACATTGCCACTTGTTCTCTTTCCCCAGTAGGTCATGTATTGTTATTGTCTGAAATGTATTGGTTTAATATTTGCAGTGTTGCCTTTTGATAGGTATGGTGTGGTGCTTTGTGAGTCCTGGTAGTGCTGTTAGGATACGGCGGGTTTGCCTATTTGGTTCTAAATGGGCAGTGTTTGTAGTAGTTCCTAATGTGCCTGGCGGTTGGCACTGGATTATAGTAATGTAGAAATCTTTTAGTCTGTCTTTATCCATACACTCATTAAGAGACATGTTTACTAAACGTTAGTGTATGTTAGCATTATGCAAATATTTATGCAAATTGACGTGCTGGCACTTTGAGGAAATTCTTTGGTTTTGTGCGGCAGTTTGGGCACTCGGGCTCAAAAAGGTTAGCCATCACTGATATAGAGGCATTATAATATCTTTTGTTTTATTTTCCATTCCTTTCCTTATCATACCTAGCATTCTATTTGCTCTCTTGGCCGCCGCTGCACACTGGGCCGAGGGTTTTAACATGGTATCCACAAGGACGCCTAAATCTTTTTCTTGGGTGGTGGTTCCTAATGTGGAACCTTGCATCGTGTAACCATAGATTGTGAATTACATCCCTAGGTGCATAACCTTGCACTTCTCCACATTAAATTTCATCTGCCATTTTGATGCCCAGTCTTCCAATTTATCAAGATCCTCTTGCAATTTTCCACAATCCTCCTGGGTTTTAACAACTTTAAATAGTTTTGTGTCATCAGCAAATTTGATAACCTCACTCGTTATTCCACTTTCCAGGTCATTTATGAATATGTCAAAAAGCAGCGGACCCAGCACAGATCCCTGGGGTACACCACTATTCACCTTTCTCCATTGGGAAAATTGGCCATTTAGCCCTACCCTCTGCTTTCTATCTTTTAACCAGTTCCTGATCCACAGTAGTACACTGCCTCCTAACCCATGACTCTTTAGTTTTGCCAAAAGTCTCTCATGAGGGACCTTGTCAAAGGCTTTCTGAAAGTCCAGATACACAATATCAACCGACTCACCTTTGTCCACCTGTTTATACACTCCTTCAAAAAAAACATAACAGATTAGTAAGACAAGATCTTCCTTGTCTAAAGCCATGTTGGCTGTCTCCCATTAGGTCATGACTATCTACATGCTGAGTAATTTTATTCTTTATGATGGTTTCTACCATTTTTCCCGGTACTGATGTCAGGCTCACCGGTCTGTAGTTTCCCGGATCACCCCTCGAACCCTTTTTTAAAAATTGGTGTTACATTGGCGATCCTCCAATCCTCAGGTATTAGAGATGATTTTAATGATAGTTTCACAGATTACTGATAGCAGGTTGTCTGCAAATCTCAAATTTCAGTTCTCTTTCAACACCCTTGGATGTATACCATCCGGCCCAGGTGATTTGCTACTCTTCAGTTTATCTAATAGTTGTAAGACATCTTCCCGATGTATCGATATTTCCTTCAATTCTTCCACACCTTTAAATACCACTTCAGTCGTGGGTAACATCCCTACATCTTCCTCAGTAAAGACCGAAGCAAAGAATTCATTCAGTCTCTCCGCTATCGCCTTGTCGCCTCTTAGTGCTCCTTTAACCCCTTTATCATCTAATGGACCAACTGACTCTCTCACGGGTTTTTTTGCTACGAATGTACTTGAAAAGGTCTTTATTTCGCGTTTTTGCTTCCGCAGCAAGCTTCTTCTCAAATTCTCTCTTTGCCTGCCTTATCAATGCCTTGCATTTGACTTGCCAGTGCTTGTGCTGTTTCCAGGTTTCATCATTTGGCTCTTTTTTCCATTTCTTGAAAGATGCTTTTTGGCAACAACAGCCTCTCTGACCTCAGCTTTAAACCATGCTGGCAATTTTTTGGACTTCCTTCCACCTTTCTTAAAGCGTGGAATACAGCTGGTCTGGGCTTCCAAGATAGTATTTTTCAACAACACCCAAGCTTGATGTACGTCTTTAACCTTTGCAACTGCTCCTTTTAGTTTTTTCTTAACTGTTTTCCTCATTCTATCATAGTCTTCCTTTCGAAAGTTAAAGGGTAGTACTGTGGATTTCCTTACTATCCCTCCTCCACTAATTAAATCAAAGGCGATCATGCTATGATCACTATTGCCAAGTGGCCCCAACACCCTTATCTCTTGCACTACATCTGGTGTTCCACTAAGGACTAGGTCTAATATTGCTTCCCCTCTGGTCGGTTCATGAACCAGCTGCTCCAAGAAGCAGTCATTTATTTCATCTAGGAACTTTATCTCCCTAGCATGTCCTGTTGTGACACTGACCCAGTCGATGCCGGGGTATTGAAATCACCCATTATTATTACTGCACTGTAACTTTTGCTAGCTTCCTTGATTTCTTTGAGCATTTCATCATCCATTTGTTCATTCTGGCCAGGCGGACGATAGTACACCCCCACTGCCATCGCCTTCCCCTTTTTACATGGAATTTCAATCCATAGAGATTCTACAGCAAATTTTGTTTCTTGCAAAACTTGAATCCTTTCTGACTCAATGCCCTCTCTAACATAGAGCGCAACCCCTCCACCAATTTGATCAGCTCTATCATTTCGATATAGTTTGTACCCAGGTATCACAGTGTCCCACTGGTTGTCCTCCTTCCACCATGTCTCTGATATTCCAATCATATCTAACCTCTCGTTTAGTGCTATATATTCTAACTCTCCCATCTTGTTTTGTAGACTTCTAGCATTTGCATACAAGCATTTTAGAGACTGTATTTTATTCATATTAATTTGGCTATTGGTAGACATGGGTAATTTGGGATCTTTAAGTTCTGTCTGCTCCATACTCGAAGGCATTTGGGCTACTTTACTCTTTTTTGGAAGCTCTCTGCTTAAGGTATCTTTCATGGAAAGTCATCTTCCTGGTGGCGCTCACATCCGCTCTCAGGATCAGCGAGCTCCAAGCCTTGGTGGCAGAGATGCCCTACATTAGGTTCTACAAAAAACAGGGTCGTGCTCCGCATGCACCTCCAAATTCCTCCCGAAGGTGGTGTCTCCATTCCACCTCAATCAAGAGGTGGTGTTACCTACTTTCTTTCTGCAGCCTCACGCTAGCAGAGCAGAGGCCATGCTCCATGCTCTGTATTGCAAGAGGGCCCTGTCTTCTACCTTCGTACTCGGGGCCACTGCAAAGCTTTACAACATTAGTTTCCTGTGACCAAGCAGACTGTCCACTAGAGTGGCAGACTGCATTGCCCTCACCTATAAACAGGCTGGGCTCTTGCTGGAGCATCGGGTCAAGGCACTCAAAGTTGGGGCCATGGCGGCCTCTGGCAAGCCTGCGCTTCGTCCCAGTGATGGACATCTGTTGGGCGGCACCTGGTCTTCTGACATACTGTCGTAGCTCATTACTGCCTTGAGAGGGAGCCCCGACGAGACCAAGCTGTGCTCCATAATCTGTTTGAAGTTTAGGTAACTCCTACTCTCCTATGTTCAGGCTACCAGAGTGTTGGTTCCTCAGTGGACACACTGGTCCCTCTGGAGTCTGTAGCTTTGGACTCAATTGCTGCTGCTACTTATGGCTCGCCTTGGAGGGGGCATCTATGGTTTTCTATGAGCTCTTGGTAACCTGTAGCTAGAGAGTCCCATATGTGAGAACTGACTTCCTGCTTGTTCCTGGAGAAAGCGTAGTTACTCACCTGTAATGGGTGTTCTTTGGGGACAGCAGGAATTGGTTCTCACAACTCTCCCTCCTCTCCGCAGAGTTGCTTTTCAATCATTTTTGCCATCTTTAGCTATGTCATCTGACTCGGGCAAGATGGCACCCTTGAGAAAGAAGGGGACCACGCATGCGTGATGGCATCTCCCAGAAGTTTTCTTTGAAACTTGGGAAGATGTTTCCACGAGGGCTCCGTCGGCACAGACATGACCCATATGTGAAGACTGTTTCCTGCTGTCCCCAGAGAACACTTGTTACAGGTGAGTAACTATGCTTTACTGAGGAGCATGAATGCAAGCTTTTTGTTTTTGATGCCTTTTTATTTTTAATCACAAAATATCAAAACAGCACTCGAATAAAACAAAAATGTAAAAATCTTCTATCTTTGTGGTGCTCGTCCTCCAATACTTAATATACCATTCTTATTAAAGGCTTATATACAAACATATTCAAGTGGGAAAGAAGGTCTCAGTATCATAGGGCTAGTGTTTTTAATGACTATCAAATGTTCAGTCTTAAACACCAACGTTCAAGCCCATTTCACACCAGTGACCAACTTCCTGTAAAATCCCCGGTGTGAATAAAAGGACAGCCAGGCATATAACTTATCTATTTCAGTGCAATCCCGGCAGTCCAGCCCCCAACGCTTCAAACCAAGCGCTCTTCAGCGTTTTGCGAATACAATCGCTTCTTCAGGGGAATATGCGTGCTGTTTTGATATTTTGTGATTTTCGTGCACTCCGCTAGTGACCAGTAGATTTTTTTTTTAAAATTTTTAACGTCTTTCCCATGTGGGTAATTATAGAGTCCTGTATTGCATTGTGGAATTTTGCAGAGTTTTGTGCCGTTTTTCTTTCACTTGGGATTCTGTTTTGGAGGGCATAACATGAAGCTGCAAGGGGGTAAACTGAGAGGCAATGTCAGGAAATACTTTATCTCCAGGAACAAGCAGGAATGAGTCTTCACATATGGGTATCGTCGGTACCGACGGAGCCTGCGCAGGAACGCTCCCCAGCGTCCAAAAGGAAAGCTTTTGGGAGCATCCCACAGCGCCTGCGCGCTGCCTTTCCGCCTTTCCTAACCTCCTCTCTCCAGTTCTTCTTTTCTGCGGAGCCAGCAGGTCATGTTCCTGTCACCGCTGAAGAAGTAATTTATTTTATTTCTTTGGTCGCGCGTCTGCCTTCTTCTACGTCAGACCGGTACTGCCGGTCTTTCTTTCTTTCTACTAAAAAAAAAAGAAAAAAGACTATTTTTCACTTCTGTGCATTTTTCTTTTGGCCTTAGGCCTACGAGAAATTCTCCTCATGGAGAAGCCCGCTTCCGGTTTTAAAAACTGCACGAAGTGCAGCGGCACTATTTCTGTCACTGACACCCATGACTGGTGTCTAAAATGTTTGGGTCCTGACCACTCCATCACGGATTGTGAGTCCTGTTCCATGATGTCTAAAAGAGGTCTACAGAATCGAGCAGCCAAGCTCAGTACCCTGTTTCCCTCTGATGCAGCTTCGGTAGCATCGTTGTCTTCCAGGGCTGCTTCTTCCTCCCATGGATCTCAGGTAACCAAACTCAAGTCCAGCCGCTCCTCGAAGGGTAGATCTCCCTCTAAGTATCGAGATGCCTCCGGGCTTACTCTCGAGGAATCCGCAATGGCAAAATTACCCCGGCGGGAGGCTCCGGCTTCCAAAGCTTTATCTATGGGGTCACAGGTTGACATCGATGGCTCGGCCTCGACCGATCACCTGTTGCCAGGTTCTGGGGTACCGGTGGTTCCCACTGGTACCGATATCCAGACATTGGTGGCGTCGATGGATCAGAATATTCTGACCATGCAGCGTGCCATTACGGCATTCATACAAGCTGCGACGCCTCCGGTACCGCAACAAACTCCGTTGTCGGTACTGGCACCGATATCTGTTCCGGTGCCTGTACCGATTGCATCGACATCGGCTTCGGTGTCGACTGCAGCGGTACCCTGTTCTGTGATGCCCATCGGTACCGATCACTCCCGATGTCGATACCACTCGGTACGCGTATTGGGCTCTGCAGGAGCATCCAGATAGGCGATACTTCGATTCCTCTGAAGACTCTGATGAATCAGAGGTTTCTGTCGAAGCATCAGTACTCCTTCCTCAGGAGCCCTCTTCTCCAAAAAGAAGAATGTCTCCTCCAGAAGACTTGTCTTTTCAAGACTTCATTAGGGAAGTGGCCAGGGGCCTCTCTATTTCAGTGGCCCCTGAAGCAGAGCCTAGAGCCAAAAAATTGGATATCTTACAATACCCTAAGGCTTCTAAAGAGGCAGCTACTTTACCAATTCACGAGATCCTTTATGATCACATGTTGGGCATATGGGAGACACCTCTCACCACCTCCCCTCATTCTCGTAGATTGGACACCATGTACCGTGTTCCTCCTTGTCCTGGCTTTCATAAGACTCAGCTTCCTCACCACTCTATTGTGGTGGAGTCTGCTATGAAGAGGATAAAGAGTGCAAAAAGGCACTCATCTAATCCTCCAGGAAGAGAATGCAGAACCTTTATTTATTTAACAGCTTTTATATACCGCACTTTTGTCATCAGCGCGGTTTACATTTTAACAACTTTGTACTTAAATATAGAACAAATGTTAAGTTTACAAGTAGCAGGAAATAAAAACATGGATAACAGGGATTAAATTAATAACAGATATTCTCAACTATTTACAATAGATTCTTAAATGCTCGAGCCCTAAAGATAGGGTTTGTGAGGTTTGATCTAGAACGAGTAATGAAGTTTCGGGAGCTTATTTGACTAGCCATGATCGATGGTTTGTATAGGAGGGGGAGGGGGTGGGGAGTCAGTACATTGTGAGAAGTGTTGTAGGAAGAGGTGTGTTTTTAGGGATTTTCTGAATTGGGACAGGTCTTTTTGTGATCTAATACTAGGTGGTAGCGCGTTCCAGCATCTAGGGGCGAAGGATGAGAATGCTCTTATAGTGGTGGTATGAGTGAGTTTTGTAATGTCTTTTGGGACTGTTAGCATGTTCTCTGTTACAGATCGTCTAGATCTGGTGTTCTGTGTGTGATGAAGGTCAGATAACGAGGATGATGAGATATGGTGGAATGCTTTGAAGGTCAGAATGAGGGCTTGTATAAAATCCTGCATGATAGTGGGAGCCATTGAAGATCAATAGAATGGGAGTAATATGTTGACTCCTTGAGGATCCATGAAGAACCCTGGCCGCTGTATTCATGGCCAATTGAAGTGGGTTCAGCGTGCTCTTGGGTAGGCCATGTAGTACGATATTTGCATAGTCAAAGTGAGGAGTGACTAATGCCTGGAAGGTTGTGCGGAAGTCGCATGGTTCGAGCATAGGTCTGAGGTGTCAGAGTCCTGATTTTATAGTAGATGGCTTTTACAGTATTTTTTTATATGTTCTTTGAATTCAAGCCGCTGATCAAGTATAACACCCAGGTAACGTATTGAGGTTTTGAGTGGTAGATCAGCATCTCTTGTTCTTAGAGTTGGTGGAGGCGAGAAGTCTTTGTTCCTAGTGACAATCAGGACTTCGGACTTAGATGCTTTTGGCAGGAGAATTTTCCAGGCCATATATGGGGATGTTTTTAAAAGAAGTTACAGATTTACCTACAAACTTTATCTCCTTTTGTTTCAGAAGATAAGAGAGGAGTTTCTCACCTGGCTTAAACATGCCCAGGATGTTTCCAAGTTTTCCAACCGTGCAGCCTTTGACTCTTTTGAGTGTGCTAGCAGAGCCTCGGCTATTGCTATAGGTGCACGCAGAGTTGCTTGGCTACAAGCTTCTGATTTGGAACCCTGGGTTCAGGATGGACTAGGAAATCTTCCTTGTACAGGTGAAAACCTTTTTGGCAAAGATTGGCAAGCAAGGGCCACTCAGATGGATGCTGAAAATTCTGCTTTAGATAGACTTTCAAAGTCTACTTCTGCTCCTGTTAAGAAGAGGTTGTTCAAAAAGGGATTTTTTTTCCTAAAAAGGGGAGATATTATCCTGGTTATGGTCAACAGGCATCTTCTGCAGGTCGTTTTGCTGCAAAACGACAGCAACAACCTAAACAGGCCAAGACTAAGGCTGCAAGGGCTGCTACGGCCCAACAGCCTCAGCCTTCTCAGGGCCTTTGACTTTCAACTAGAGAACTTAGCCTTTCTGGCTCTAAAAGAACCAGAGCCTCTCACCATTCCAGGAAGGTTAGCTCACTTTGCTCCCAGATGGGAACAAATCACAGCAGAGCAATGGACCCTCTCCATCATAAGGGAGGGGTACAAGCTTCATTTTCTAAACCTTCCTCCTCACACCATGGTGAGACAGTTCATTTCAACCTCTTAGAGCTCAGAGCAATTTTTCTAGCTCTGAGTCTTCCACACCCTGCTCAACTACAAGACAGTCCTCATCCACACGGACAACCAAGTAGCCATGTTCTACGTGAACAAGCAGGGCGGGACTGGCTCTCTGTCGCTTTGCAACGAAGCTTTGAGATTGTGGGCCTTCGCCAGAGAGCATCAAATTCATCTCATGGCAGTGTATCTTCCAGGGGTTCAAAACTCTTGGGCAGACAGACTCAGTCGAGTTCTGCTTCCACACGAATGGTCCCTCCATGGGGACCAGATAGCCAGGATCTTCCGAATTTGGGGAACCCCGGACATAGACCTGTTTGCAAGTCTGTGGAATGCCAAATGTCCCCGGTTCTGTTCCAGGACTCCGTGTCAAGGAGTTCAGGCCAGGGATGCCTTCCTCCTTCATTGGGGGCAAGACTTCCTCTATGCCTTTCCACCCGTTCCCCTAATTCCCAAGACTCTGTTCAAACTTCAGAGAGACAAGGGGTCTATGATCCTCATATCACCACATTGGCCACGCCAAGTGTGGTACCCTCTACTTCTGCATCTCTCTCAAGCTCCCTCCCTGGACTTGGGATCTGCTCCAGACCTCCTGTCCCAGGAGGAGGGAACTTTGTGGCACCCAAATCCCCAGTCTCTTCACCTCAGAGCCTGGTTGCTGAAGGCCTAGACCAGGGGTCTGCAACCTTTAAGACATAAAGAGCCACTTGGACCCGTTTCCGAAGGGAAAAAAAAAACTGGGAGCCGCAAAACCATTGCGACATTTAAAACAAATCTAACACTGCATATATTGTTTCTTACCTTAATGCTATATACAACCCCCTACTTTTCCTGTTAAAATATAGGTGTTTGGCCTATACTCGCGTATAAGACTACCCCTCTTCCTTCGCACACCAAAAAAAATACGCCAGAAAATATCACAACAACAAGTAACAATATTTGATTTCAAAATTATGATGATTTTGTAGTCAAATCACTAATATGAAATAAAATTATTTTTTCTACCTTTGTTGTCTGACCAATTTATTCTTTGATCATGCTGGTCCCGATCTGAGGCTTCTGCTTTCCTGTCTTCTCTTAGCTCTCTTTCTGTGGTCTATATGGTCCATCTGCCATTTCTTATCTCTTCTTTCGTTTTCTTCTTCACTTCTTTCCATCAGCCTATTTCCAGTCCCAGTAAACCCTCCCAATATCAGCCCCCTTTCCAGTCCTCACTCCCAGTACCTTCCAATGTCAACTTGCATTCCCATGATTGCCACTGGTGTCCATTTTCCTTCCAATCCCCCTCCTTCCCCACTGACCAGTCCCTTCTAGTACAATACCATGGCACCTTAGCCCCCAGTTATCTTCCAGGCCAGCAGCTCGAGCCTCCCCCCCCCCCAATCACCCCATGCCCATTCCCAGCCCCCCCCTCCGCTCGCTGCCAGTGCTAATCCCCCCTCAACCCCATTACCAGTGCTAATCCCCCCTCAACCCCATTACCAGTGCTAGCCTCCCCTAATCAGCCCAATACCAGTCCTACCCCCATCAGCTCATTATCAGTCCTAGCCTCCCCTAATCAGCTCATTTCCAGTGCTAGTCCCCTCAACCCCATTACCATTGCTCCATACCTCCATGTCAGCCCCCTCCATGTCAGATCACCTCCCTCCCACCATGTCAGCCCCCTCCATCCCTCCAGTTCAGCCCCCTCCCTCCATCCATATCAGCTCCCTCCCTCCATGTCAGCCCCCTCCATCCCTCCATGTCAGGCCCCCTCCCTCCCTCCATGTCAGCCCCTCCTCCCTCCATCCATCCATGTCAGCCCTCTCCCTCCATCCATCCATGTCAGCCCCTCTCCCTCCATCCATCCATGTCAGCCCCTCTCCCTCCATCCATCCATGTCAGCCCCTCTCCCTCCATCCATGTCAGCCCCCCTCCCTCCATGTCAGCCCCCCTCCCTCCATCCATCCATATCAGCTCCCTCCCTCCATGTCAGCCCCCCTCCATCCCTCCATGTCAGCCCCCCTCCCTCCATCCATATCAGCTCAGCTCCCTCCCTCCATGTCAGCCCCCTCCATCCCCTCCATGTCAGCCCCCCCCCCCCCCTCCATGTCAGCCCCCTCCATCCCTCCATGTCAGCCCCCCTCCCTCCATCCATATCTGCTCCCTCCCTCCATGTCAGCCCCCCTCCCACCCTCCATCCAACCATGTCAGCCCCCCTCCCTCCATGTCAGCCCCCTCCATTCATCCATGTCAGCCCCCCTCCCTCCATGTCAGCCCCCCCCTCCCTCCATCCATATCAGCTCCCTCCCTCCATGTCAGCCCCCCTCCCTCCATCCATCCATATCAGCTCCCTCCCTCCATGTCAGCCCCCCTCCCTCCATCCATCCATATCAGCTCCTCCCTCCATATCAGCCCCCCTCCCTCCCATGTCAGCCCCCCTCCCTCCATCCATCCATATCAGCTCCCTCCCTCCATGTCAGCCCCCCCTCCCTCCCTCCATGTCAGCCCCCCTCCATCCATATCAGCTCCCTCCCTCCATGTCAGCTCCCTCCCTCCATGTCAGCCCTCCTCCCTCCATGTCAGCCCCCCTCCCTCCATCCATATCAGCTCCCTCCCTCCATGTCAGCCCCCTCCATCCCTCCATGTCAGCCCCCCTCCCTCCATCCATATCTGCTCCCTCCCTCCATGTCAGCCCCTCCTCCCTCCATCCATCCATGTCAGCCCCCTCCCTCCATGTCAGCCTCCCTCCCTCCATACATCCATGTCAGCCCCCTCCCTCCATGTCAGCCCCCCTCCCTCCATCCATCCATATCAGCTCCCTCCCTCCATGTCAGCCCCCCTCCCTCCATCCATCCATATCAGCTCCCTCCCTCCATGTCAGCCCCCTCCATCCCTCCATGTCAGCCCCCTCCATCCCTCCATGTCAGCTCTCCTCCCTTCTGCAGCCGCGGCTCCCTGCCTCTTAGGGAACCGCGGCTGTGCTTTTAAAATCATCTCGGAGCCCTTCCTGTCTTGACGGGCTCCGTGCAGCATTGTCCCGCCTCTAAAGGAAGTTTGGAGGCGGGACAATGCTGCACGGAGCCCATCAAGACAGGAAGGGCTCCGAGATGATTTTAAAAGCCCAGCCGTGGTTCCCTAAGAGGCAGGGAGCCGCGGCTGCAGAAGAAGGGAGGGAGCTTACAACACTATTGCCTGTCACCGGGCGGGCAGTGTGCTCCGGAGCTGCGGCAAAGGTGAGAAAGAGCCGCATGCGGCTCCGGAGCCGCGGGTTGCCGACCCCTGGCCTAGACCTTCAAGATTTGCATCTTTCTCAGCAAGTGAAGGATATCCTTCATGCTTCCAGAAAGCCTTCCACTAGAAGTTCCTATGCTTTTAAATGGAAAAGGTTTACCATTTGGTGTGCAGAGAAGGGTCTTAACCCTCTTGCAATACCTCCTGAATTCTTTACTAGAGTATTTGCTGCATTTATCCCATGCAGGCCTTAGCACTCAAATGGACTCTTACTGAATTCGTTTTATTGCAGCATCCCTTAAACCTCTCAATGGACAGCCTATTTCCTCTCATCCTCTTATAGCAAGATTCATGAGAGGCCTTCTTTTAACTAAACCTCCCATTAGACCACCTCCAGTGGCATGGGACTTGAATCTGCTTCTTGGCCAGCTTATGCAGCCACCCTTTGAACCCTTAGCCACTACCTCCTTGAAATTCCTTTCTTGGAAGGTTATTTTCTCATTGCAGTCACTTCAGCTCGCCGCATCAGTGAGCTGCAAGCCTTAGTGGCTAATCCTCCTTATACAAGGTTCCATCATGACAAGGTAGTCCTCAGGACCAATCCGCACTTTATGCCTAAAGTGGTCTCACCTTTTCATCTGAACCAGGAGGTGTATTTACCTGTCTTTTTTCCAGGACCTCATGCATCAAGTGCAGAGAGGAATCTCCATACCCTGGATTGTAAGAGCGCTTGCTTTTTACTTACAAAGGACACAACAACATAGAAAGTCCTCTCAACTCTTTGTTGCTTTCGATCCCTCTCATTTAGGACTTCCAGTCTCTAAAAGAGCTCTGTCCAATTGGATTGCTCAGTGTATTTCTTTTGCCTACCAGAGTAAGAACCTTTCTCTGGAGGGCCATGTCACAGCTCACAATGTGAGGGCCATGGCAGCCTCTGTCTCATCTAAATTCTGTGTCCATCGACCAAATCTGTCGAGCAGCCACCTGGGCCTCGGTTCATACCTTTACAGCCCATTATTGCATGGACAAGGACTCCCGCCGGGATGCCTTGTTTGGTTAGGCTGTTCTCAAACACCTGTTCCATACCTAATCAACTCCTACCCCCCATCCCTGGTTGGATGCCCGAGATCCATGGGGGGAGGTAGAGCCTTTCTCAGGGACTGACAACCTTGGGGATCTCCCTGGCATCTCTAGCTGGGGAGTCCCCATATGTGAAGACTCATTCCTGCTTGTTCCTGGAGATAGCACAGTTACTTATCTGTAACAGGTGATCTCTGGGAACAGCAGGAATAAGTCTTCACAACCCACCCACCTCCCCAGGAGTTGTATCTCTATCTCTTTCCGTTCCCCTCTCTCTCTCTCTCTCTCTTTCTCTCTCTCTCTCTCTCTCTCTCAGCTTAAAACTCAAACTGGAGAAAGGCGGGAAGGCAGCGCGCAGGCGCTGTTATGCTCCCAAAAGCTTTCCTTTTGGATGCTGGGGAGCGTTCCCGCGCAGGCTCCGTCAGTACCTACGATACCCATATGTGAAGACTTATTCCTGCTGTTCCCAGAGATCACCTGTTGCAGGTAAGTAACTGTGCTTTCACTGAAAGGGTGGTGGATGCTTGGAATGCCCTCCCGATGGAAGTGATGTGGCAAACACAGTGACAGAATTCAAAATGGTGTGGGACAGACACAGTGGGATCCCTTTATAGCAACAGGTTAAAATAAAAATAAACAGATATCTCTTATCTCAGTAAATATGGATGGCCTTCATGGAGTGGTGGGTACACCCCTGAACAAAGACATGGGGAGAGGTGACCTTCACGGAGCAGCAGGTGCACCTACTCTTGCCGCCTTGTTGGGCAGACTGGATGGACCATACTGGTCTTTATCTGCTGTCATATACTATATTATGTTACAAGTTTTTGTTTCAGATTGGGTAGTTGGCAGGTTAGAATCGGAGGGGTGAGAAAAATGACACATGACAGCCTGGAACCTGTATGAGTTTGTGCTGTTTAAATCCAGTGTAATCTGATGAAGAGAGTATAGTTCTCAAATGTTGTCAAACGTTTAGCCCAGTAAAAAGGGATCACTTACAACTTGTTTTTTTTTTTGTTTTTTTACCTTTATTTGTACATATCCATATGGACTAACACAGCAGCTACAATTTTTGCTTATATTGGTAAGGAAATTATTTTCTTTATCTTGCTAGATCAGTCTAGTAGGTGGTAGCAGATCAGAGCAACTTTGTGATGTCATCACTTGTATACAGTATATGCTGGTGCAGCACTGAAGCCAGTATTGTCTGCCTCCAGCAGGTGGCAAAGTGTGTGGACTAGTGCAGCAGTGCAGATAGGCCGGTCTCTTCTAGCTCGCAACAGTTTTATGGCTTGGGTGTTTTGAGGCCTTGGTCCAGTGCTTACTTGAAGCTTGGATATGCCCATTATCTCCTCAAGCTGATAGTTGCCCAGTGCTATTATCCACAGGTTCCAGCACTGGGAGCCAAAGAATGGATAGGAAACCAGCGGACCATAGAGGAGAGGGGTTGGTAAGTCTGGGCCTAGGGCCCCCTCTTCCCTCTCACTGTCATATTTCTGCATGTTCTGCTAATTTTTCCCTATTTAGTTTTCTCCACTTTCTTTATTTGGCTCTCTTTGCTGCTTGAATAAAGCAGCTTTAAAAACAAACTCCTTTCAGGCAACTGGGCCTTCCCAGGTCTCTGTAGATAGCTGAGTTAGTTCTTCTCAGGTATCTCCAGCCTGACAGGTGACGAGATTCCCTTACCGATTGGAGACTTCTTCTTCACCATGGTTTTCTTTTCCATTGGGAAGCAGGGCTTTTTCACCCTTTATCTGCATTTTAAACTCTGCCATAATGCCAAATGCACAGAGGTGTGCTGCTTGTAGCTGTTGAGTGAGCTCCGCTGTTGGATCTTTTGCCCTGATGTGAGGGAGAAGCCTCTGGGGACACGTGCCCCCCTCCCCTGCAAGTACAGGACCCCATGCTGATTTTGCTGCCACTACGAAGCCTCTCATGATTTTCCTGCCTGTGGGAATGGCAGCCATCTTGAATGGTCGCATGGTCCTGTCTGACGGCAAACAAGGTAAGGTGGTGGCAGGTTTAAGCCGGCAGGCTCCTGAGGGTGCTCCAGGGCCTCTCTCAGCTGGGTTTTGAGCTCCAGCTCCTGAAACAGCTCATGGAATGTTGTTGGGTGGTTGTGTGTTTTGTTTTTATTTAAATTTTCTGGTAGCTGTGTGGTCTAAGGTCCTGACCCTCCTCTACCCCTTCCTTCATTTTTGTCTGTCCAATTTCTCTGAGAGCCCAGCCCTGTCTCCTGTGGGCAGAGGAGGCTGGGGAGAAGAGGACGACAGTCTACAATGGGTGAGTCGCAGAAGTAAGGGCAGCTTCTCCTGGCAGAAAGAGGATCTGTTCTTGAACATCTTTTTCATAAGGAGGACTTTTCCACCTTTATTTGGAGAGCCATGACAGCTCTATACATAAGAGCCCCCTGCAGTGGAGGTTTCAAAAGTGGATATTCTAGAGAGATTGGGCACCCCCTAGCTTCCTTTCTCCAGGACCAAGCAGGAAGTCAGTCCTCACTTATGGGTGACGTCGGCGCCGACGGAGCCCTCGCGGAGCAATTTTCCCCAGCTTTCGAAGAAAGCCTTTGGGAATTGCAGCGCGCATGCGTGGTCCCCTTCCCGCTCAAGGGAGCCATCTTGCTCAGTCTTCTTTTTTCCGCGGAGCCCTACAGACGTAGTTAGTGATCGCCGCTGAAAGTTGATTTTTTTCGTTTTTTTTTTTCTCGGTTCGATGCCGTGTCCTTTTCCCGCCCGGCCTCGATACTCCAATATCGAGTCCGTTCACATTTTTTCGGTTTTTGTCCTTTGTAACGGGCGTTCCCGCCACTTTTTTTCTTTTCCCTGGCAGCACGGTCTTTCGACCTCGCAGGGGCCCTTTTTTTCCCCCGATGGCTGCCAGCGGGTTTAAAAAGTGTGATCGCTGTACCAGACTCATGTCTCTTACCGACACACATGACTGCTGCCTCCGTTGCCTCGGGCCCAACCATGACTCGATGAGTTGTGGTCCGTGCAACAAAATGTCCTCGAAGGCATTGAGGAGTCGGCGGCAGTCACAAAAGGAACGAATCTTCTCTGACTCCGTGTCCGGTCGGGCCCGGACCTCGTCAGAGGCTTCGACGTCTCGTGACTCCGGCCCCGAGCATCGTCGGAGTTCCTCTGAGCGGGGGTCTCCCACCCGGGAACATCGTCGGAAGAAGAAACCCGCGAGGGCGGCGTCGGAGGACGCTCCTGGTCCCTCGAGGGCCAGGTCGCATAGCCCCGTCAGCCGCCCCGGGTCCTCTGAGGCGGAGAGGCCTTCGAAGCATCCTCGTCTCGAAGTGGAGTCTCCTGGACACGTGAGTACTGTAGTCCTCGTGGACTCGCCACCGAGGGAGCCGACGTCGGGCCCGACGCCGTCGGGGCCCTAGTCGGGGGCTGCTGGGTCTTCTGAGTTTGGTCTCCGATTGACGGCCTTGGAGTGCAGTATCGCTGCCTTCATGGACCAGCAGCGGGCATTGATGACCGGCCTCGCCAGTGCATCTGCCCCGACCACCGGGACGTCGACATCGAAGTCGACCCCGGAGGCCAAGCCGATCCTCGAGTCCATACGAGCTCGAGTCGATCCTCGGCCAAGGTCTCCCTCGGCCTCCCATTCGGGACCGAGGTCATCGACGCCAGCCTCGGCGTCAGGGCGGAGGTCCTCGGCACTCGCCCACACGGAGCCACTCGATTCCTCCACGGAGGAGTCGGGCTGGGACATGGAGGAGGACGAGTCACCCTGGTCTTTTCAGACTCGGTGCGTCCCCTCCGACTCGCCCAAGTCGGAGCCTCGGAGACGATCCCCTCCCCCCCCCCCCCTGGAGGATACCCGGTTCTCCGATTTCGTGAGGGACATGGCCAAGGCTTTGGCCTTCCCCACGGATCCGGAGAAGGAGCCTCGAGCCGAAGAGCTCGAGGCCCTCCAATATGACTCTCCCCGAAGGAGGCCTTTACTGTACCGGTTCCTCCGATGCTGGAGCGGCTGCTCTTCCGCATGTGGGAGAGCCCGGCCTCGACGCCGGTGTTAAGCAAGCGGGTCGATTCCATGTATCGAGTCCGTAAGAGCCCCGGGTTCCAAAAGGCACAACTACCGCACCATTCCATGGTGGTGGAATCGGCCATGCATCGACTTAAGAGTCAAAAGATGCACTCCTCGGTGCCTCCGGGTAAGGAGGCCCGGAACCTGGATGCCCTCGGTAGGAACCTGGATGCCCTCGGTACCAGCTATATATGGGCATGTATCTTCGAGACCTGGCAAAAGAAATTGCCGGGTTCTCTGCTGGTCTCTCCGAGGAACCTTTGCAGAGGTTCCAGGCCTTGTCCACTGGTATTCGAGAGTGCTCGAAGTTTATTTCTCGAGCAGCCTACGATGGCTTCGAAGCATCGGCTCGAGTAGCCGGAGCCGGCATCGGTGCTCGCCGTCAGGCTTGGCTTCAGTCATCTGACCTCGAGCCATGGTGCAGGACAAGTTGGTCGATGTCCCCTGCAGAGGTGAAAACCTCTTTGGTAAGCCCATGGCTGAAAAGGCGGCAGAACTCGAGTCCGAGACTCTCACCAGGACTCGCCTATCCAGAAAGACCTCTGCCCCTTCACAGAAGAGGAAGGGCTCGGGGGAAAAAGCCCTTTTACCCGAGGAAGGTGTCTGCCTATAAACCACACCACCCTCAATATCAAGCCTCAGCAGCTCCCCATCAGGGTCAGCAGGCTAAGGGACAGGGTAATGGGTCCCGTAGGCAGAAGGCCCCCAAGCCCCACTACACAGGCCCCTGCTCAGCAGGGTGGGGTTTTTTGACTATGCCGGCATAGCCTCTCCCCCTCCGCGGCCTTCGCTCAGCACGGGGGGCCGGCTGACCCACTTTGCCCACAGGTGGTCAGCCATAACATCCGATTCCTGGGTGCTGCAGGTGGTTCAAAAGGGCTACCTCTTACATTTTCACCAGGTGCCTCCCCCCTACTTTCCAGGGGAGCCTCCAAGACCCCCTCTGCACAGGGACTTACTCCTTCAGGAACTGCAAAGTCTGCTTCAGGAACAGGCTGTGGAGCCAGTGCCCCAACACCTGTGGGGTCTCGGATTTTACTCGAGGTACTTCCTGATACCAAAAAGATCAGGAGGCCTCAGACCCATCCTGGACTTACGCAACTTCAACAACTTCCTGCAGCGGGAAAAGTTCAAGATGCTTACCCTTGGAATCCTACTGCCCTACCTCCAGCAGGGAGATTGGCTATGCTCCTTGGATCTAAAGGATGCTTATACTCACATCCTTATTCATCCGGACCACCGACAATATCTAAGATTTTGTGGTGGCAGGGAATCATTATCAGTACCGCGTACTGCCCTTTGGCCTCTCCTCTGCTCCCAGGGTGTTCACGAAATGCCTGGCAGTGGTGGCAGCCTTCCTGAGGCTTCAAGGCCTCTTCGTCTTCCCCTACCTGGACGACTGGCTCATCCGGGCACAGTCTTCCCTAGAGGTCACTCGGGCCACTCAACACACAGTGGCCCTGCTTCAGCACTTGGGCTTCGTCATAAACTTCGAAAAGTCCACTTTGCTCCCCTCTCAGGATCTCGACTTCATAGGAGCACGGCTGGACACTCTGCAGGCTCGTGCCTTCTTGCCTCTGGAACGGGCCAACAGGCTCATAGCTCTGGCCGGCAGGTTCCACAGCACGTCACCGGTCTCTGCCAGACAATTCCTGCAACTGCTCAGTCATATGGCCTCCACAGTCCATGTCACTCCGAATGCCCGTCTACATATGAGACCCGCTCAGTGGAGCCTTCGCACTCAATGGCATCAGGCCACAGGGAGACTGACAGACGTAATACAGATCTCCGACCGCCTGCTCTCCTCTCTGCAATGGTGGCTTCACCTGCCCAATCTGGTACTCGGCATGACCTTTCAGTCTTCTCCACCTTCCCAAGTGCTAACGACAGATGCCTCTCTCCTGGGATGGGGAGCGCATTGCCAGGGAACATGCACTCAAGGCCTTTGGACACCTTGGGAGGCTGCTCAGCAGATAAACTTCCCGGAGCTGCGGGCAATCCGCCTAGCTCTGCGGACCTTCTCTCACCTCACTTCTCGTCGGTCTGTGCTGGTACAGACGGACAGTCAGGTTGCCATGTTCTACATGAACAAACAGGGGGGCACGGGCTCCCTCCTTCTATGTCAGGAGGCTCAGAGACTGTGCTCTTGGGCAGTCGACCACGACATCCTCCTCAAGGCTGTTTACCTGCCCGGGCAGGAAAATTGCCTGGCTGACAAACTGAGCCGGATTCTGCAGCCGCACGAATGGAGGTTGAATCCCGTAGTTGTCCAGCGGATCTTCCGCCGGTAGGGCCTCCCCACTGTGGATCTCTCCGCCAGTCCTCTCAACCGGCAACTTCCCAGGTTCTGCTCCCGGCACCCGCATCCTCTGAGTAGCGCCGGATGCTTTCCTCATCTCGTGGTCCACGGGCCTACTGTATGCCTTTCCTCCCACACCACTTGTGTCCCGGACGCTGTTCAAAGTTGTCCAGGACAGGGCCTCCGTGATCCTGGTGGCGCCCAGGTGGCCAAGACAACCCTGGTTCCCTCTACTCCTACAGCTAGCGGTGGACATCCCTCTTCCTCTGGGGTTTCAGCCCGATCTCCTGACCCAGGATCAGGGTACTCTCCTGCACCCCAACCTCCGGGCCCTTCATCTGATGGCCTGGCTGCTGAAAGGGTAGTCCTAGCTCCGCTCCTGCTTCCTCCGGAGGTGGAAGCTGTCGTCCTGGCGTCTCGGCGACCTTCCACCCGGAAATCTTACGCCCTTAAATGGTGTCGCTTCTCGGTCTGGTGTTCTCAGCGCTCTGAGGACCCCTTCGCCTGCTTTAGTATCGGTGGTACTGCAGTATTTGCTTCACCTCTCCAATCTGGGCCTCAAATCCAACTCTGTCAGGGTCCACCTCAGTGCTCTCTCTGCACATCATTCGCCGGTGGAGGGCCAGCCTCTTTCCTCGCACCCCTTGGTGGCGCGTTTTCTCAGGGGCCTTCTTCTGCTTAAGCCTCCGTTGCGCCCTCCAGCTCCTGACTGGGATCTCAATGTGGTCTTGCAAAGGCTTACTTGTCCGCCTTTTGAGCCCATGGCTACCTGCCCTCTTCGTTTCCTCTCCTGGAAAACTCTCTTCTTGGTAGCCCTTACCTCCGCTAGGCGTGTTAGTAAACTACAGGCCCTAGTGTCGGTGCCCCCATACACTAGGTTCTCAAGAATAGGGTGGTCTTACGGACTCACCCTAAGTTTCTTCCAAAGGTGGTCTCCACTTTTCACATCAATCAAGAGGTGGTTCTTCCGACCTTCTTTCCCAGGCCGCATACCAGCCGAGCTGAAACTGTTCTGCATACCCTGGACTGTAGAAGAGCCTTATCCTTCTATCTTGACCGTATGCGAGAGCATAGGAAAGCTGTCCAGCTTTTCGTATCTTTGACCCCAATCGGTTGGGGGTACCCGTCTCTAAGCGTACTTTGTCCATCTGGGTAGCTGACTGTATCGCCTGGGCTTATGGGGCAGCCGGCCTCTCCTTAGAGAGTCGAGTCACGGCTCACCGTGTCAGGGCGAAGGCTGCGTCAGTGGCTCATCTCCGCTCTGTTCCGTTGGCAGACATCTGCCGGGCCGCTACTTGGTCTTCAAGCCAGACGTTTTGCGGCTCATTACTGCCTGGAGAGGGAGTCCCGCAGGGACAGTGCTTTCGGACAGGCAGTCCTCCACAATCTCTTTGAGGTCTAGGCAACTCCTACTCTCCGGCCCTGGTGTTGGGCTACCGGCCGGATTCGTACTCAGAGAAGATTCCTTCCTTCTGTACTGTTGAACTCGAGGGAGCTCGTTTTTCGGCTTGAGGTCTCCGGTAGCCTTAAGCTTGGGAGTCTCATAAGTGAGGACTGACTTCCTGCTTGGTCCTGGAGAAAGAGTAGTTACTCACCTGTAACAGGTGTTCTCCAGGAGCAGCAGGAATCAGTCCTCACTACCCTCCCTCCTCCCCTTGGAGTTGCAGTCATTCTTATTACATGTTTCTGCTAACTTTTTTTGCTGTCTTTTCTCTGTCATCCGACTGAGCAAGATGGCACCCGTGAGCGGGAAGGGGACCCCGCATGCGTGCTGCAATTCCCAAAGGCTTTCTTCGAAAGCTGGGGAAAATTGCTCCGCGAGGGCTCCGTCGGCGCCGACGTTGCCCGTAAGTGAGGACTGATTCCTGCTGCTCTTGGAGAACACCTGTTACAGGTGAGTAACTACTCTTTCCCTTCACGGAGCTCTTGTGAAAGCTCATATTCTTTCAGTAGGAGACACTGGCACAAGCTGAGGGGTACTAAGGTCCTGGTTCAGCTGTATCTACCCCACAGGGAGGTGGAACAGTTTTTTGGGGCCCCTAGGTTGGATGCCTTGGTCATGGTAGTGACACTATGCCCAACCTTTCTGGTGGGAGATAGCACTGGGCTGAAGGAGACTCAAGATAGGAAGATGGAAGCCCTCCTCAAGAATGCCTTCACGGATTTAACCTTGGGTACTTTGAGCAACGCTTTGTGTGGATATGGTGGCCTGAGTGCTGTTTTTTGCTGAATCCAGCAATTGCTAGGCAGTCTGGAAGTAGTGAGATTGGAGGAGGAGCATAGTTTTTGTGGCAGCTGTCCATGGTATGACTTGATCAGGATCTCTTCTAAGTCCTTGGCGGCAGCTGGGTTGGCCTGAAGATGGATCTGCTCTGGAATTGGTCTACTGATGCTGTATCCAAACTGGCTGAGTAAGCTCCCTTTAAGATGAGGTTGCTATTGGGGAGGACCTTGAAGCTGGTAAGACCTTGGAAAGGGTTTCCCACAGATGTTTCCAAAAGTTTGTCCAGAGGCTTTTATTTATTTATTTAACAATCACTTATATACCGCACCTTCCAAGGATCAAGTGCGGTTTACAAAGAACGAGTTAAAGAACAGCGCGGCAAGTCTGTTTTTACATGGAACATCAGTGAACTATGAAGAAAAGTATATTTTTACATGAAACATTTGAGAACTATAGAGAACATTAGAGAACTAACGTAAGAGTTATAGACAGAAGGTATAAGCCTTAACAAACAAAACATGCTTAGTTTAGGATGTATTAGAGACTAAATACTAGATAACATTGTGTGGGTAGTTAGGGCTATGCAAATGGGTAAATATATGATGTTATATTTGTGTCTGTTCGTTAGGGCTTCAGGGATTCCTCATGGAAGGCTCAACTGGAAATGTGGGGTGGTTTTAGGGTTGGAAAGAGTTCAGGCACAGTCTATGGGTCTAACCCAAGAAGGATCAGCCATTTTTGGGCATCTCAGCAGGCACCTCTGCAGGAGCTGGTTGATTTGGTTGATCTCTCCAAGAGTCAGTGGTCGGAGCACCTCCGGCAGTTTTACTTGAAATTGGTCTGACATGATGCAGGTCCATGGGTCCTTGAGGCCCTGGAAAAGAGGTATGTGCTAGAATTTGCAAAGCCTTTAGGGAACACCTTTGTGAAGTCTCCTTATGACTTCTTAACCAAGAGTGGCGTAGAGGAAACCTCTGTGTCCTACAGTTGCAGGCTGTCATACCCTGTCCTTCTCAGAACAAGGTTGGAAGTGGTGTTCCATTTCCTTTGTGGGTGCCGAAAGCAGCAGTGTCCTTTTAACCCCTTTCTGGACCTGAAGGCAGTCTGTGCCAAGCTAAGAGTGCCCCTTTCTGCATGGAGACCCTCAGGTCTGTCATTTCATTGGTCTAGCAAGGGGAGTTTCTAACATCCTTGGAGCTTTCTGAAGCACCCTTCCATAGTCCAATACAGGAGCAACATCAGAAGTTCTCTTTTATGCCCTGCCTTTTGCCCTGGCCATGACACCTGGCACAATCAAGGAATACAGGTTCACCTGTACCTGGATGACTGGCTGATTCTGTCAGATTCCATAGAGAGGTCCAGAGTGGACACTGCTCAGGTGATCCCATAGTAGAAGCTGGGATGCGTGATCAGCTATTCCAAGAGTAGCCTAGTTCCTTCCCAGGGCTTTGGAGTATTTGGATGCTCGCTTCAACATTTGCTTGAGCAGGGTGTTTCTCACACAGGTTGGACAAGCTGCAGTTGCAGCTTGGGTGTTTTTGTTCTCAGACAGCTTCCAGGGCCTGGGACTACCTGCAGCTCAACTCTGGAATGGCATCAACTCTGGAATGGCATCAACTCTGGAATCTGTACCTTTGGTCATGGCACACATGCGTCCCTGCAAGGACATCACCTGACTCGCTGGTCTCTCTGCACCCAATTCTTTTCTGAAAGATAAGTTGCCCTTTGAACGGGATGTCTCTGCAGGCACCATAGTGGGTGATAGCCATCATGGTTGCTAACCTTCTGGGCTGGGGGGGGGGATTCATTCTGTCTGTCTCTGTCCATCTTGGTCTATTTGAGGGGCCAGGGTGAACTGCCTGGCTCTGGAGAGGTTTAGGTCCCTCCTAGAGGACAGAGTAGTCAGTGTTCTTTGACTATGCTGCAGCAGTGGCATATGTCAAGAGGCAAGACTGGCACTGTGGTGGCCACAGAGGTGGCAGAACTCTGTCATTGGGCAGAGGCTTATCTGGTGGTTTGATTGGTGGCCGATATAGCAGGTATTAATATGTAGGCAGACTTCTTGTGCTGGAAACTGTGAATCGCGGCAATTTGGGAACTAAACCCTCATGCATTTGACCTTATTGTGCAGAGCTGGGGCCTGCCAATGTTCTATCTTACAGCCATCTAGGGGAATGCCATGGTGCTGAAAGGAACTCCTCCCCCCCCCTCCCCACTTTGAGCCTTGTCGGATGGCCTCTCTCCCTCAAGAATTTGACCCTGAAGGTGTGGTGTTCCTTATGGCTGTTACATCTGCCAAGTGGATGTATGACATAGAAGCCTTTTCCTGTAGGGAGCCTTTTTGATCATCTCTATAGAGTCTCTCTCTGAGGGATGGTTCAGTACTTTCTCCTGAAGGTACTGTCTCCATTTATCTTAAATCAGTCTGTGATCCTGTCCTCCTTCGTAGAGGATGACCTTTTGGACAGATCCCTCAGTGCATCTGTTGGACGTGAGGAGGGTATTGATGAAGTATCTGGAGCTTACTAATTCTTTCTGTCAGTTGGACCATCTTTGTACTGTTCAGTGGTCTGAGGAAAGATCATGCAGCAACCAAGCTCTTGCTTGATTGCTGGATTAAGGAGTCTATTAAATCGGCCTATCTTCTGTGTGGCGAAACATGTGCCGAATGCAGTCAGAGCTCAATCCAGTAGAGCACTAGCTGTCTCCAGATATAGTCTGCCTTGATGTCTCTGGATCACCTTTTATGGGAGCAGGAGTGAATGGCATCTTTTGGCAGAGGAGCTCTGTCCAGAGTGTTGTCATCTTCCCACCTTGGGTCTTGACTGCTTGAGTATATCCTACTCATCTGGAGTAGCACAACTAGGAAGGAAAATTTTTCCATACCTGCTAATTTTCTTTCCTTGAAGTCTGCTAAATCAGTCTGAAAGACTAAGACTACTACAGGTCTGGGAGCAGTGCTGCTTTTAACTGCCTTTTCAGTATCTCTGCCTGATGTAAAGTCAAGTATAGTAAGAGAGCCAAAGGTTTTTATGAAGATGTTTGAGATTGATGTTTCATACTTTATTTCCTGAGATTGTCTTGTTTTCATTTTGAGAAGTGTCCATACTGGCTTATCTCCAGGAACAAGCAGGAATGTAGTCTTCACATATGGGTATCGTCGGTACCGACGGAGCCTGCGCGGGAATGCTCCTTAGCGTCCAATAGGAAAGCTTTTGGGAGCATCCCACAGCGCCTGCGTGCTGCCTTCCCGTCATTCCAACTCTCCCTCTTCAGTTCTTCGTTTTCCGCGGAGCCAACAGGTCGCATACCCTGTCACCACAGAAATTCTTTTACGTCTTTATTTTTTGTGGTCGCGTCGGCTTTCATTTGATGCCTACCAATACCGCTGGTTCTCTTTTCTTCTTTACTAAAAACGAAAATATATATATATATATCTTTTCTGAAGTACTTCCTTCAGAAGCCTTTTCCCTCTCAGTGCTAGGCGCCATTTTGGGCACTAGGCCCATTTTTCTTTTACAATTGAAAAACCAGCCACTGGTTTAAAAAAAAAAAAATGTTCTGTGGCGGTACCATATCCGTCACAGACACCCATGACTGGTGTCTCAAATGTTTAGGACCTGACCACTCTCCATTGGATTGTCTCTCCTGTAGAAAGATGACCAAGAGGGGCCTGCATAATAGAGCTGCAAAACTTGGTACCCTTTTTGCTGCAGATGTGATGTCCGTTGCATCAATGTCTTCCAGGGTTTCATATTCTTCCCATGGTTCTCAGGTAACTAAACATAAGTCTGCAAAGACTAGCCGGTCCTCAAAGGGTAGATCTCCTTCAAAGTATCGAGATACCATCGGCGTTGCCCTTTAGGAAAGTTCACCGGCAAAACAGCCACGGAGAGAGGCTTCGGCTTCCAAAGCACTAACGGGGCTCCAGGATGTTCTCGAGGCTTCCACCTCTGCAGAACTACTGGTGCCATGCTCTGGGGTCCTGGCCGCTTCTACCGGTACTGACACCCAATTATCGGCAGGAGCGATAGATCAAAGATGTCTCGCTATCGAACGCAGGCTAGCGGCTCTTCTAACGGCTTTGGTATCATTGAAACCGCTTCAGACCATTCAACAGGCACCGGTACCGGTATCAACGGCACCAGCCTCAGCAGGTATACCCCCATGCCGAGTTTAGAGTCCATCCCCCGGTACATGTATGATTATCTCCCAGTTGGTGAGAGGTCCTACATATGCACTAAGTGCAGGGAGCTCTTTGCTCTCAGGGAACGAGTCCGTTCTCTAGAGGCTAGAGTAGCAGACCTGGAAGACATAAGAAAGACAGAGAAGTACATGGACGAGACCTACAGGGATATAGTCCTGAAGTCCCACCTCCAGTCTGGCAGCATCCCTGTTGCCATGGAGGAGAGAGGTCACGTGACAGGAGAGCATCACCCTGGTGTGGCAGGAAGTGATCCTGTAACTAGGACCTGTCCTCCAGGTGATGTAAAACCCTCTCGCACCGAGGACGTTTCTCCAGGGCCATGTCCCCATGAGGGGAGGGTCAGGACAGCTGTTATAGTTGGTGATTCAATCATTAGGAATGTAGATAGCTGGGTGGCTGGTGGACGTGAGGATCGCCTGGTAACATGCCTGCCTGGTGCGAAGGTAGCAGATCTCACGCACCGCCTAGATAGGATCATAGATAGTGCTGGGGGGGAGTCTGCTGTCTTGGTACATGTTGGTACCAATGACATAGGAAAATGTGGTAGGGAAGTTCTGGAGGCTAAATTTAAGCTTTTAGGTAGGAAGTTGAAATCCAGAACTTCCAGGATAGCGTTCTCCGAAATGCTTCCTGTTCCACGTGCAGGGACCCAAAAGACAGGCAGAGCTCCGGAGTCTCAATGCGTGGATGAGACAATGGTGCAAGGATGAGGGTTTTGGATTTGTTAGGAACTGGGGAACATTCTGGGGAAAGGGGGGGCTCTTCCGAAGGGATGGGCTTCACCTTAATCAGGATGGGACCAGACTGCTGGCATTAACCTTTAAAAAAGAGATAGAGAAGCTTTTAAACTAGAAAATAGGGGAAAGCCGACAGTCACCCAGGAGCGCACGGTTCGGACAAAGGTATCCTTGAAGGATACTACCAAAAGCAGTGAGGTTCCAAAAGGGAGTATAGTAGCCCAAATGCCCTTGAGTAAGGAGCAGACAGAGCATAAAGATTCCCAATTACCCATGCCTACCAATAGCCAGATTAATATTAATAAAATACAGTCTCTAAAATGCTTGTATGCCAATGCTAGAAGTCTAAACAATAAGATGGGAGAATTAGAATATATAGCATTAAATGAGAGGTTAGATATGATTGCACTCTCAGAGACATGGTGGAAGGAGGATAACCAGTGGGACACTGTGATACCTGGATACAAACTATATCGTAATGATAGAGCTGAACAAATTGGTGGAGGGGTTGCGCTCTATGTTAGAGAGGGCATTGAGTCAGAAAGGATTAAAGTTTTGCAGGGAACAAAATATGCTGTAGAATCTCTATGGATTGAAATTCCATTTATGAAGGGGAAGGTGATGGCAGTGGGAGTATACTATCGACCACCTGGCCAGAATGAACAAATGGATGATGAAATGCTCAAAGAAATCAAGGAAGCTAACAAAAGCCACAACAGAGTAGTAATAATGGGTGATTTCAATTACCCCGGTATCGACTGGGACAGTGTCGCAGCAGGACAAGCTAAAGAGATAAAGTTTCTAGATGAAATAAATGACTGCTTCTTGGAGCAGCTGGTTCATGAACCGACCAGAGGGGAAGCCATACTGGACCTAGTCCTTAGTGGAACGCCAGATCTGGTGCAAGAAATAAGGGTGTTGGGACCACTTGGCAATAGTGATCATAGTATGATCATGTTTGATTTAATCAGTGGAGGACAGATAGTAAAGGAATCCACAGTACTACCTTTTAACTTTCAAAAGGGTGACTATGATAGAATGAGGAATATAGTTCGGAAAAAACTAAAAGGAGCGGTTCCAAAGGTTAAAGACTTACAGCAAGCTTGGGTGTTATTTAAAAATACTATCCTCGAAGCCCAGACCAGCTGTATTCCACGCATTAAGAAAAGTGGAAGAAAGTCCAAAAAAACTGCCAGCATGGTTTAAAGGTGAGGTCAGAGAGGCTGTTGCTGCCAAAAGAGCAACCTTCAGAAAATGGAAAAAAGAGCCAAATGATGAAAACTGGAAACAGCACAAGCACTGGCAAGTTAAATGCAAAGCATTGATAAGGCAGGCAAAGCGGGAATTTGAGAAGAAACTTGCTACGGAAGCAAAAACACGAAATAAAGACTTTTTCAAGTACATTCGTAGCAAAAGGCCTGTGAGAGAGTCAATTGGACCATTAGATGATAGAGGGGTAAAAGGGGCAGTAAGAGGAGACAAGGCTATAGCAGAGAGACTGAATGAATTCTTTGCTTCGGTCTTTACTGAGGAAGATGTAGGGGTGTTACCCAAGACTGAAGTGGTATTTAAAGGTGATACTGCAGAGGAATTGAGAGAAATATCGCTACACCGGGAAGATATATTACAACTATTTGATAAACTGAATAGTAGCAAATCACCTGGACCGGATGGTATACATCCCAGAGTGTTGAAAGAACTGAAATATGAGATTGCAGACCTGTTATTGGTAATCTGTGAACTTTCATTAAAATCATCTGTAATACCTGAAGATTGGAGGGTCGCCAACGTAACACCAATTTTTAAAAAGGGTTCCAGGGGTGACCCGGGAAATTACAGACCGGTGAGCCTGACGTCAGTACCAGGGAAAATGGTAGAAGCCATCATAAAGAACAAAATTACACAGCATGTAGATAGTCATGGCCTAATGGGAGACAGCCAACATGGCTTTAGACAAGGAAGATCTTGTCTTACTAATCTGATCTGTTTTTTGAAGGTGTGCATAAACAGGTAGACAAAGGTGAGTCGGTTGATATAGTGTATCTGGACTTTCAGAAAGCTTTTGACAAGGTCCCCCATCAGAGACTTTGGCGAAGCTAAAAAGTCATGGGATAGGAGGCAGTGTACTATTGTGGATCGGGAACTGGTTAAAAGATAGAAAGCAGAGGGTAGGGCTAAATGGCCAATATTCCCAATGGAAAAAGGTGAATAGTGGAGTACCCCAGGGATCTGTACTGGGTCCGCTACTTTCTGACATATTCATAAATGACCTGGAAAAGGGAATAACTAGTGAGGTAATCAAATTTGCAGATGACACAAAACTGTTTAAAGTTGTTAAAACCCAAGAGGATTGTGGAAAACTGCAGGAGGATCTGGATAAATTGGAAGACTGGGCATCCAAATGGCAGATGAAATTTAATGTGGACAAGTGCAAAGTTATGCACCTAGGAAAGAACAACCCACACTATAGTTACAAGATGCAAGGCTCCACATTAGAAACCACCACCCAGGAAAAAGATTTAGGAGTCATCGTGGATAACTTGTTTAAACCCTCCGCCCAGTGTGCAGCGGCGGCCAAGAAAGCAAATAGAATGCTAGGTATCATAAGGAAAGGGATGGAGAATAAAACAAAGGATATTATAATGCCTCTGTATCGCTCCATGGTACGACCGCACCTTGAATATTGTGTGCAATTCTGGTCACCGTATCTTAAAAAGGACATAGAGTTATTAGAAAAAGTACAGAGAAGAGCCACCAAATTTGTGAAGGGGATGGAAGGCTACTCCTATGAAGAGAGGCTAAAAAGGTTAGGGCTCTTTAACCTAGAAAAGAGGCGGCTGAGGGGAGATATGATAGAGGTGTATAAATTAATGAATGGAGTGGAACGGATAAACGTGGATAAATTGTTTACGCTATCAGAATATAGAAGGACTAGGGGGCATGTAATGAAGCTACAGGGTAAACTATTTAAGACAAATAGGAGAAAATATTTCTTCTCTCAACGTGTAATCAAACTCTGGAATCTGTTACCGGAGGATGTAGTAAGGGCTGTTAGTATAGCTGGGTTTAAAAAAGGTTTGGACAAGTTCCTGGAGGAAAGGTCCATAAACCACTATTAAAAAGGGACCCAGGATATCAATGCTTGGCCTAGTACAAGCACTGCAGAACCTGTGTCTTTTGGGGAAACTGCTAGGTACGTATGACCTAGATTGGCCACTGTTGGAAACAGGATACTGGGCTTGATGGACCTCGGTCTGACCCAGTATGGCATTTCTTATGTTCTTATGTTCTTATCGAAAGATCAGTATCGGGACACCTCGATACCGACTTCGATCGATACCAGTACCGTGCCTTGCACGAACATCGGGATCGGAGATATTTTGAATCTTCCGATTCCGATGACTCTGCTGATACCAGAGCACTTCTTCCAGAGGATCCATCTCCTCCTCAGCATAGAATGTCTCCTCCAGAGGACATGTCCTTCCAGGATTTCATTTGTGATGTGGCTCGAGGCCTTGCAATCACAGTGGCTCCTGAAAAAGAGACTAGGGCAGAAGTTAGATTCTTCAATACCCTAAAGCTCCTAAAGAGGCAGCTACTCTGCCCATTCATAAGATCCTTCATGATCTTATGCTGAGAATGTGGGAGACTCCTTTAACCACATCTCCACACTCTCGCAGACTCGATACCATGTACCGAGTTCTACCTTGTCCTGGCTTTCAGAAGACTCAGTTGCCACACCATTCAATGGTAGTGGAATTGGCCCTGCGTAGGATAAAGAGTGCAAAAAGACATTCTTCCAATCCTCCAGGCCGCGAGTCCGGGACTCTCGATGCTTTTGGGTGTCGATGCTTCCAAGCTTCCATGCTCTCAGCTAGAATCAGCTCATACAATCCTATACATGGGGATGTTCCTCAAAGAGGTTACAGGAGCTTGTGAGCCCTCTTCTTTCTGATGATAAAAGACAGGATTTTCTTGCTCCGGTCAGACATGCCCAAGATGTTTCCAAGTTTGTCAACCGTGCAGCCTTTGATTGCTTTGAATGCATCAGCAGAACCTCTGCTATCTCCATTGGTGCACGTCGTATTGCCTGGCTTCAGGCATCAGACTTGGAAATTTGGGTACAAGATAAACTGGGCAACATTCCTTGCACAGGAGAAAATCTCTTTGGCAAGAATTGGCAAGAAAAAGCTAATGAGATTGACTCTGACAATATTACCTGGGACAGGTTGTCAAAGACTACAGCCAACCCAGCAAAGAAAAGTTCTAATTAAAAAAAAAACCCTTTTCAACAAGAAAAAGAAGTTTTATCCTTCTTATACCCAGCAGAGTCACTGTCCAGTCCATGCTGCCCAAAAGGGACAACAGCAACAAACTAGACGACAGAAGAAACCAAAAGTCCCAAGAGCTCAGCAGGCTCAGCCTCCTCGGGGGGCTTTACTCTTTTCTAGAGAACTTAGCCTTCCTGCCCCTGCAGGGTCCAGAACTCTCTACCATCCCTGGCAGATTATGTCAGTTTGCCACCAGATGGCACCAGATAACATCAGAACATTGGACTCTGTCCATTGTACGAGAGGGGTACAGACTTCATTTTCACAGCATGCCCCCTCCTACAATCATAACAGTTCAATTCTCAAACCCCTGTCGCCAATCTTCTGAGTTAGGAGGTCACAATACTTCTTGCCCAGGGAGCAATAGAAGAGGTACCCATACCTCAACAGGTTACAGGGTTCTACTCCCCCTATTTTCTCATCCCAAAGAAAACAGGGGGGGGGACAGACCCATTTTGGACCTCAGAGAATTGAACAAATATCTGTTCCAAGAAAAATTCAAAATGATCTCTTGGAACACGTCCGCCATACATTCAGAGTCAGGATTGGCTATGTTCTCTAGATCTAAAGGATGCTTATACTCATATACTCATCCATCCAGATCACAGGAAGTTCCTTAGACTCCTTTTACAGGGAAGACACTTCCAATACAGGGTTCTTCCCTTCGGTCTGGCTTCTGCCCCAAAGAGTCTTCACAAAATGCATGGCAGTAGTAGCTGCATTCCTACGGACTCTGGGGATATTCGTCTTCCCTTACTTGGACAACTGGCTCATTCGAGCACCCACAGCTCCAGAAGCCAACTCTGCTCTTACTCACACAATGAGAGTTTTGTATTACTTGGGATTGGTCATAAACCTTCCAAAATCCCATCTCGCTCCTTCTCAGTCCCTAGGATTCATAGGAGCTCGCCTAGATACCAGACAGTCGAGGGCTTTCCTTCCACAGCCCCGCTGTCTTCGCATAGTGCAGCTAGCTTCCCAAGCAGCAGTAAAAACCTCCCTAACTGCTCGGGAAATGCTTCAGCTACTGGGACATATAACATCCACTGTACATGTGGTTCCCTATGCTCATCTTCACATGCGAGCAGCCCAGTGGACCCTATCCTCTCAGTGGACATAGGCCTCAGGTCGCCTGTTGGACAAAATAAACTCAGAATGTCTTATTTCATCCCTCCAATGCTGGCAATCGCTGGAAAAACTTCTCATAGGCTTTCCTTTCCAGCAGCCCCTATTCCAGGCCACTCTAACAACAGATGCGTCCCAGTTGGGATGGGGGGCCCACCTGCACGATCTCTCCACCCAGGGTCTCTTGACCCCAGAGGAGGCTTGTCTTCACATAAACTTCCTAGAACTCAGAGCAATCTTCCTTGCTCTTAGAGTATTCCAAGCCTAGCTCAGCTACAAGACAGTCCTAGTCCAAACCGACAATTAAGTAGCCATGTTCTATGTGAACAACAGGCCGGAACAGGCTCTCTGTCGTTATGAAACAAAGTTTTACGACTATTGGTCCTTGCCAGAGAGCATCAAATTCACCACCTTGTGGTATATCTTCCAGGCATTCAAAACCTTTGGGCAGTCAAACTCAGCCGAGTACTGCTGCCACACGAATGGTCTCTCCACTCAGACCAGCTTGCCCGAGTATTCCAAATCTGGGGGACCCCAGACATAGACCTCTTTGCATGTCCACAGAATGCCAAACTTCCCTGGTTCTGTTCCAGAATTTCGGCTCAAAACTGTCAGGCAAGGGATGCTTTCCTTCTTCATTGGGGTCAGGACTTCCTCTATGCCTTCCCACCCATTCCCCTCATCCCCAAAACACTGTTCAAGCTTCAGAGAGACAGAGGTCGTATGATACTCATAGCTCCATGTTGGCCACATCAAATGTGGTGTCCTCTACTGCTACACCTCTGGAGTTGGGATGTGCTCCAAATCTTCTCTCCCAGGAGAACGGGATGCTATGGCACCCGAATCCCCAGTCCCTGCATCTCAGGGCCTGGTTGCTGAAAGCCTAGAACTTCAGGATCTCAACCTTTCTCAACAGGGAAAGGATATCCTTCAGGCTTCCAGAAAACCCTCCACAAGGCAATCGGACGCCTTCAAGTGGAAACGGTTTACCATATGGTGTTCTCAAAAGGGACTTAACCCTCTTGCGATACCTTTGGGATCGTTACTGGAGTATCTCCTTCATTTATCAAATTCTGGTCTTAAGACCAGTTCAGTAAGAGTCCATCTTAGTGCTATTGCAGCCTCTTACAAGCCTCTAAGTGGACAACCTATTTCCTCTCATCCACTCATAGCAAGATTTATGAGAGGTCTTCTACTAACAAAACCTCCCATTAGACTACCACCGGTGGCATGGGATTTAAACCACCTTGGGCAGCTCATGAAACCGTCCTTTGAGCTTTTAGCCACTACAGCTCTAAAATTCCTTTCATGGAAGGTCATCTTCCTAATTACAATCACGTCTGCACGACACATTCGCGAGTTGCAAGCTTTAGTGGCTGATCCTCCTTATACAAGATTTCACCATGATAAGGTTGTTCTTAGGACTCATCCTCACTTTATCCCAAAGATGGTCTCGCCTTTTCACTTAAAGAAAGCGGTTTACCTTCCTGTTTTCTTTCCGAGGCCTCATGCCTCCAATGCAGAAAGGAACCTTCATACCTTAGATTGCAAAAGAGCCTTAGCCTTTTACTTGCAAAGAGCGCAGCAACATAGAAAATCTCAACTTTTTGTTGCTTTTGACTCTAGTCATTTGGGACTTCTAGTTTCTGAAAGAATTCTCTCTAACTGGATTGCACAGTGCATATTCTTCGCTTATGAGAGTAAGGGGCTTTCTCTCGAGGGCCATGTCGCAGCTCACAATGTGAGAGCCATGGCAGCCTGTATGGCTAACCTTCATTCTGTGTCTATAGACATCTGCAGAGCAGCTACTTGGGCTTCAGTGCACACTTTTACAGCCCACTACTGTTTAGACAAGGACTCCCGTCGGGATGCCTTGTTTGGCCAAGCTGTTCTTCAGCATCTCTTTCATACTTAATGCAACTCCTACCCCACCGTCCGGGTTTGGATGCCAGAGATCCATGGGAGGAAGCATGACCCATCTCACCATGGGTTTGTAGCTTCCTGGGGCCATCTCCCTGGCATCTGCAGCTAGGGAGTCCCCATATGTGAAGACTACATTCCTGCTTGTTCCTGGAGATAGCGTAGTTACTCACCTGTAACAAGTGATCTCCGGGAACAGCAGAAATTTAGTCTTCACAACCCACCCACCTCCCCTAGGAGTTGTCTCTCTATCTCAACTATAAACTCAACTGAAGAGGGAGAGTTGGGATGGCGGGAAGGCAGCACGCAGGCACTGTGGGATGCTCCCAAAAGCTTTCCTATTGGACGTTGGGGAGCGTTCCCGCGCAGGCTCCGTCGGTACCGACAATGCCCATATATGAAGACTAAAATCCTGCTGTTCCTGGAGATCATCTGTTACAGGTGAGTAACTACGCTTTCTCAGCACTGCACCAGCATATACACAAGCGATGATATAGCTGCAAGTTGCTGAAATCTGCCTTCATTTGCTGGCCAGGGAGCATAGTCTTCTCATCTGAATTGGTCTAGCAGGATTCAAGATCAGAAAATTAGTAGGCATGAAACTTTCTCTATTAAATATTTTATGCATATTTAATTCAAATTGCTTTGTGTTTTTATTTCATAGGAATTCCTTCAACAGAAGAGACTGTGAACGTAGTTATGATGCAAACCAGTTGTCATTCAAAACCAAGCCCTCACCTGTACTCGGCAGGGGACAGCGAATGGAGTAGTACTCACAACTGCACCCACAGCCTTGGAAACAAGGGCGAACACACTGTAAATGTGAGTTGCAAATGCACTTTCCAAGGATGTACAAGAGCAAAGCCCAGTATAACCATATTCCTTCCATTTGCAGACACATGAATCGGCCATTGTGATTTTTTTCCCCCTTGGTTCAAGCTTTGTGTATGGACAGATTGAAAGGATCTTGCTGCCCTTAGCCTATGACCCCTGAAACCAGCTGTAATGCCTTTTGTTGCTTTTCTTTTATTCAAGCACAACTTAATTTACAGATGAATCTTAACTTCATCTTTTCAACAGCCTCCTATGCGACAGATGCAGGTGGGATTGTCAGTCTGTAGGAAGCCCATCTCTGATATGCATCAGCTTTAAAGTCGCTGTGACTTTTCACATCCCTAATTCATAAGTAAGGGGGCATCAATACTTTTTCCCTTCTCCTTTTTTTCTGTTTAGCAAAAACATATTTTTTGTCCTCCTGCTATAGTGCAGGTTGGGATGAATAGAGCCAGTCTTCTCTCTCTTTTTAAATAACCATTTTGTTTAGGAACTGCTTCTATTGATATAATTTTTTAAGATGGTTAAGTATAGACCAACAATTTAGCTTTGTTTTTAAAAATGATTTTTTTTTTAAATTCTGGGTAGAACCCCCCCCCCCTTGGAATAAGGGTCCTCTGTCCCTGCAGTTTCTTTTGGTTGAGTTTGGCCTGAGAAAAGATCAAGGATTAGGAAAATTGTTTCTAAAACAGCTCCTCGGACTGAGTTGCAACAATATCAGCAGATGCACCGTGGAACAGGATCCCTTGTGTTTAGGATTAACATCTGCAGAATGTTGTAGTGAGATCTGGGAACATGGCATCCTAAATCCTTCTGTGCGGAGGTTTGGCTTTAAGATGTTTGTGACCAGGCTATAAGGAGCATAAAGAAGCAGTTCTAGCATGATTCCTTGGTATCACATTGCCTGTTTCCTAGCTGATTTTGTTCCTGTTAAGCTTATTGCTAGGTATTCTTTCTGATCTGTTCTAATATATTTTTATGCTTATCGACTTTTGGGGTATAAAGGGTATGCACCTTTTCATTATGGTAACATTTCACTGTTTTAATAGTTTCATTTCTGCCACGTGTGTAAGGACTCCTGATTCAGTTTGTAGTTTATGGATATCTTATAATGGTGACCTGGCTTTCAAAATCGGTCACCTCATAAATGAAATAAGGGAGTGGGATTTTGTTTGGCTGTGAATTGAATTATATAAAATATAATTCTGATAGTGCAGATTTTAGTCCTCTTACAAAAGACTCTGTAGCTGGTTCAAAGACCTGCATGTTTGCAGAGAGCAAGTTTCAGGTGTAATTTGCTCTTGGTGTACTCCCTAAAGCCTCTAACATTTGGAAAGGAAGATTGTGCATATTTCTGGCTTTGCTTTATAAAAGGTAGAAATGAAGGCTGCTTCATTCTTCTGTTTGTATTGTGACTCGTAGTTTAGTCTGTGGTTCTAATGCGTTTTGTGCAGAGGCATTAGCATCCATATTCTAACAGAGCCTGTAATAATTATCCTTAAATCAAAAAAAGTGCTAACTGTAAAAAATTGTTACTTTAGATGAGGTGATCTGGCTATTAGGCTATTTAGTAGAGAGAACCTCTGTTTTAATTAGTATGTCAGCCTAAAGAACTTGACCTTTTTATTAACGAGACCCCCCCCCCCCCAAGTGTGTGTGAAAAGGTTGCACCAGCAGTGCATTAATTTTAAGCTCACTTCTGATTTGAGCAGGTCTAGACAGTTTTTCTTTGAGTCTAGGAGCTAGTGGCTGAGACATCTTGTGTGTCCTGTGCTCTTCTCCATGCTTTCCTCGGTGAAGTCGAAGAGCGACAGGTTTAATTAAGGCGCTTTCTATTCTTATTATATACATGGCTGGCAAAAGCCAGCAGCCTCGCTTTCTGAATTGTGCTATTGACTGTGATAGCATCCCCTTGATAGATGAAGCAAAGAGGTATTTGCTTCACTTATCTGCATGGTCTGAGTCCCCATCAATCTCACTTTCCTATACGCCCCCCTCCCATCCAGTCTTTCTCCCCACAGTTTCTCTCCCTCACATTGCTTATCCCCAGGTAACTAAAAGGCTTTGTGCACTTCGCAGACTGCCTTACTACCTGTTCCCCTTCACCTTGCTGCTGTTGGCTATTTCCCTAGCTTCTCATCCCGTCATTTGGCTATGTACATGTGAACCATGTGGTGCAGGAAGTTTAGGATACTCATCACTTGAGACCAGCCCAAAGTTCCTGCACCGCATGGCTCAGTTTATAGAATCAAATTACATGGTGGGGAGCTAGTTAAACAGCTGTTGTCCTAACTGGCAGCAGTGCAACCTTCCCACACACACTTGGGGGGGGGAGGGAGATATGAAATCATGGGTACCAGGTGCAATTCCTAGGCACTATAGTGACCTGGTATCTGGGATTTGGTGAACCCTGGATTAGAGGTTTGCTTTCTCCAGTTCTCCTGCTGCTGCACACTGGTTGCCTCATAAGGTCTCCTCCTCCTTCTCCTCCATAATTGCTCAACAGACTTTGTGCAGGGACTTGCAGCTCTTCAATGGAGAAGGCAAAAGGTGTTTTTTTTAAAATAGATGTACTAAGCTGCAGTAATGAAGAAAACACACTGTTGGGTCTTTTTTTGTTTTGAGGAGGTGTGGTGCCATATTGAATCAGTTGATGCTGAATTTTATATTACAGGGTGTCCAGTCCAGATAAATATGGTTATGAACGCCAACCAGCAGGTGGAGACTGAGGAACACACTGTGCGGTATAAGTAGCCTCTGCCCACTGAACTGAGTCAGTCTCCAGCAGGTGGTGTGCATAGCTTATGTCTGACTGCGGAGCCATACAGCTATGCCGGATTAGGCCAAGGGATGCAGAACCTGGACAATCCAGCTCCCTCCCCCACTATCACCCAGTTACCCCCTCCAGGTGCTCCTGCTTCTCCCCCTCCAACTTTTGGGAGGGGGACGATAGGTTACATCTGTTCTGCCTTGCCTACTTGGCCTTTTTTTCTAACTTTTCAATTGGCTTAAAATTCATTGAACCTCCCCTCCCCCCCCCCAAAAAAAATACATTGCAGACCTTGTGGGGGTGGGGAAGAAAACCCCAATGAGGGTGCCCTGGGTAACGGAGGTTTGTTTTTCTTTTGTCCGATTGCTGGGGGATTCAGAGCACACACGTGGCCACAGGGAAAGAGGCCGGTGTGCTCTGTGCTGCAGCTGTGATGATCAGAGGAATTAGCTGCAACTGACTTGCCTGTGCCCCCCTGGGGGAAAGGGGGGTCCGATGTGGATGAGACAGCTTTAGTTGATCGCGGAGAGGCTGTGAGTGATGGCGATCCTCTGTTTTTTGGCAGGAACCGCTGCCATGTTGGAAACCCTCTGCAGCCTACTGTGGCTGAATCGGAGCCTCTGGCCTTGCAGGATTCATGCACTTTTGTGGTGGGTCAAGTCCTGGACACTTGGACAGGTGCGGAAATGGCAGGGGACCCTGTTTTTATCAGAATTTGTACTACTTCATCAGGCTTTCTTGTTGAAGCAGAGGGAGGGCCCTTGGGCCCTCATGGGATGATGGAGGATTTGGTAGCAGCTAGACACCCTAGGCAGGACCGCCTGGGTGAGGATCCTGAGTTTAGGTCTGCTGCCTCCCTTCTGTCCCTGGAGCCCCTCTGTAGGGCTGTTCGACCTCTGTGAACAGCTTCAGGAGGAGCTGGAAAAGAGGGAGCTACCTAGTTGGGAAGATCTTTCCACGGTTCGGATCTTCCACTGGTATGAGCTCCCCGCTTTGATTACGGAATCACTGGCAGCACTGTGGATTTGGGAACTGGGGCTGAGTAACCTGGACCCAGACAATGACCCTCTCATGGAATGTATCTTCAGCCCCCACAGTCCTTCCTGGTGCACAGGGCCCTGCAGACCATAATCAATGAAGAGTGGGCTATCTCAAGCATGGGGCTTCGGGTGGGGCGCAGCATGGCTCTGCTGTACCCCATCCCTTTAGAGGAGAAGTTGCGCCTCCCCCAGGTGGACATCCTGGTGGTGACGGTTACGTGGAAAACAATTACTCCGGTGGAAGGTGATACGGCTCTCAAGGATCTGAAGGTCTGCCGTATGGAGGTGTTGCTGAAGCAGGCCTTCGAGGTGTTGGCTCTGGGGTTGCAGGGTGTGATCTGTGGGGCCTGTGTCCGCTGGTAACAGGAACCATTGGAGGCATCCAGTTCCAGGACTACTAGCCAGATGGCCGATGCCCATATGGAGTTCAGAATGGGCCTCCTAGGCAGACCCTCTCAACGACCTCCTGCAGATTTCAGCCAAGAATAAAGCCACGGTGGTGGCAGCACGTCGCCTCTTGTGGTTGTGCAACTGGTCGGCAGATGTTACATCCAAGACAAAGCTCTCCTTCACGGGAAGTTGCTCTTCGGTGGTGATTTTGAGAAGTTGGTGAAGGCCTTGGGTGTGTCCAAGGTCCCCCGCCTTCCAGAGAATAAACCAAAGGCTGGGAGAGGCGGTTCAGTCCATGGTTGCAGGGGTAGTTTTCGGAGGTTCTGGCTCTCTTGTGGGGGGGGGGGGAATTCCCAGAGGATCCTTCTACAGAGGTTCATCCTTTTGAGGAGGGGATTGGTGAGGTCAGGGCTTTGCTCTGGCCGCCCCTGCCACAGCTAAGCCCACCCAATGAAGGTTTGGGGGCCCTGGTGATCGTGCAGCCAGTGGGTGGTCGCCTAAAGGGCTTTCTCCCTGCCTGGGTCCAGATTACAACGGATGCCTGGCTCCTGGAGGTGATTTGCGAGGGGTATGCAAGCGGATTTGCTCGATCCCTCCCCCCCCCCCTCGCGGACTGCTTCACGTTCTCCCTGTGCGGGTCAGTGCTTAAGAAGCATGTGGTGGAGGAAATGCTCAGGTGGCTCCTCCAGCTTGAGGCCATGGTGTCGATGCCCAAATTGGGACATGGCCACTATTCCATCTACTTTGTGATGCCCCAGAAAGAGGGATTGTGGTGTCCCATTCTGGATCTCAAGGGTGTCGACCAGGAGCTCAGAATTCCTAGCTTTCACATGGAAACATTGCGCTTGGTGATTATCAGAGTATGCCAAGGCAAGTTTCTTATCTCCTTGGACCTCACTGAAGCCTATCTTCATATCCCTGTGCGGCTGGTGCACCAGTGCTTCCTTCGCTTTGCGTGCCAGTGGGGCATTTTCAATTTCAAGCGTTACCCTTTGGCCTAATCACGGCATCCTGGATCTTTACCAGGATGCCGTGACTAGGCCAGGTTGGTGGTGGTGGCAGCACACGTTAGGAAGCAGGGAGTGCTGGTTCACTCATACCTGGATGACTGACTGACTCTGGGAAAAGTCCCTCGAAGCATCAGCACTCAACGGAGACAGTGACGTGCTGCCTACAAGACCTTGGTTGGGTGGCCAACTTCAGCAAGAACCACCTTCAGCAGCAACCATCACAGTCTCTAGAGAACTTGGGGGGCCTGCTTCGACACGCACCGGGGGAGGGTCTTTCTCCTGGGGTGGTGTGTGGCAAAGTTGTAGGCCCAGATACAAGGCTTGTGTCGGGTCCTTCTGCCACGGGTCTGGGACTACTTGAAGGAGCTGGGTTCCATGGCGGCCTCTCTGGAGCTGGTACCGTGGGCTCATCTGCACATGAGGATGCTCCAGTGCACCTCCTGGCCTTTTGGTCTCTGATCGCTAACCCACGGATGTGCTAGACCCGGTGAACCTGGGGGTGGAAATACCATTGGAGACACTGGACTGGGTAGTAGTCATGACGGATGCAAGTTCCTTTGGCTGGGGTGGACGCTACTTGACTAGATGGCACAGGGGAGATGGTCTACCGAAGAAGGGCAGTGGCCCATCAACTGCTTGGAGACACGAGTGGTGCATCTTGCGCTGGAGGCCTTTCTTCCACTGGTGTACCACAAGGCAGTGTGGATTCTGTTGGACAGTGCCACCATGGTAGCGTATATTGATCGTCAGGGTGGCACGTGGAGCTGCCAGGGGGTGGAAGAGGTACTTCCTCTGCTTCATTGGGTGGAGGCACATCTTGCAACGCTGTCAGCTGCTGGTCCTGGTAACGAATGTGCAGGCGGACTACTTGAGTTGTCACACCCTGGATCCTGGAAGGTGGTCCCTCTGAGGTAGTCTTCCAGCCCCTGGTGTGGCATGGGGGACGACCAGTCATGGATCTCATGGCACAACTGGAGAATGTCAAGGCACCATGGTTCTTCAGCCATTGGCGGTCCCTGATGGCCGAGGGCCTGGATACTCTGGTACAGCCTTGGTCCTAGAGGGGTCTACAGTATGTGCTCCCACCCTGGCTCTGCTGGGGTGGGTGATACAGCGTATAGTCACATCGGGGCTGGGTGGTGCTGGTAGCACCAGACTGGCTCCATGACCCTGGTATGTGGATCTCAGCTGCTGCCTCGACGGTTGCTGCTGGTTCCAAACCTCCTATTGCAGGGGCCAGTCTGCATGCTGGCAGTGGATCGATTCTCTCTTATGGCTTGGCTTGAGGTTCCATGGCTACTCCAAGCCCATGATCACGACTTTGTTGCAGGCATGCCGGTGGTTGACCTCCTTGGCCTATATTCAAGTCTGGAGGCTGTTTGAGGTATGGTGTGCAAAACAGGGGTTGCATCCCCTTGAAACACCAATGTCTGCTCTTCTGGGGTTCTTGCAGGCTGGTCTAGACAATGGCATTGCACTCAACTCTGTGCATTCAGGTGGCTGCTCTGGCTTGCTTCCGCAGTCGAGTCCAAGGTGCATCTTTGGCATCCCACCTGGACATTGTCCGGTTTTTGCAGTGCATGATGCACATCCGGCCACCTAGTCGACCGGTGGTGCCAGCCTGGGATCTCAGTTTGGTTCTTCAGCTCTGGGAGGCCCATCCTTTGAGCTATTGCAGGCGGTTTTCCTCAAGGATCTGACATTAAAGGTCATTTTTCTAGTGTCCATCTGTTCAGCCCGGAGGATTTCGGAGTTGCAGGCGCTTTCCTGCAATGAACCTTTTTTGGTGTTTTTCAAAGGAGAAAGTTGTCATATGGACAGTGCCTTCCTTCTTGCCTAAGGTGGCTTCAGAGTTTCACCTCAGTCAGTCACCCTGACCTCGTTAGTGAGGTGGCAGGATTCCTCGGAGCTTCCCCTCCTCCGGAAGCTCGATGTTTGCTGGGCCCTGAAGCATTACCTGGCTGTGACTCTGCCATTAAATCAGCCTGTTAGCTGAAGGGCAGGCCAGGTACGTGCCGGCCTTCGGACCCATTCAACAAGGGCTTAGGCCTCAAACCTTATCCCTCATCCTGGGCAGAGGGGGGGGGGGTGGTGGTCCCCCTGATATGTTGGGCAGCCACTTGGTCTTCTGTGCAGCATTACTGCTTGGATCTGCAATCGAGACAGGATGCACGGTTCGGGGTGACGGTGCTGTGTGCTGGGGCTTCTGGTCCCTCCTGGTGTTAGTACTTCTTTGCTACGCCCCACTTGTCTGGATTGTAGGGAAGGCCTGGAAAGTGACATTAGACCTTGCCTGCTAATTTTCTTTCCTGTAGTCCGTCCAGTTCAGTCCAGGACCCACCTTTTGTTGTCTTTCAGGAATCCGGTGCATTTTTCCATGGATGAAATATTGCAGGCACGCGCATGTGCGTGTGTGGCAGATTCCCATCTGGTTATGTGGTGTGTAGGTGTATCTTTCTGGAGCACAAAGAAAACGCATACCTCATTAGCAGTGTATTCTGCTTGGCCACCTTTTTTTGGTGGGCATGGCACTTAGACATGGGTTCGTCTGTGGCTCTGGGGCTGGCAGGATTCAGTCTGCTAGGGCGTAAGGCTTCCGCATGCTTTCAGATACCCACTTTTGATCTTTTTCCAGGTCCGGGAGGTGGGGGACGGGACTGGGTGTCTTGGAAATTGAACCTCTGTTACGGTTCTGCTTGGTGAAGGTCAAATATTGGCTCAGTTCAGTGGGCACAGGCTACTTATACTGCACTGAGAAAGTGCTCCTCTGTCTCCACCTGCTGGTTGAAGTGCATAGAAAAGACCGTTAAATAAATAAAAATAAAATAACCCCACTTGACTGGACTGGAGGGACTACAGGAAAGAAAATTAGCATGTAAGGTCTAATTTCACCTTCTTTCAAATGATGTCAAGATGACTACTCCTGAGGTCTTTAGTTCCTATTGCATTACAAAGAATTAGACTGTGGCGCTTGGAATGTCCCCTCCCCCCACACCACCAGCAGTTGTCTGATCCTTCCTATGTTGGGTTCATTGTCCCTTTAGTAGGTGTCTGTTTTTCTCACCCATGCATAAGAAGGAAAGGGAATTGCTGGTCCCCTTTTTTCCAGGGTTTAGAGTTCTGTGGGAAGTTTTTTGTTTTAAATGCCATTTAAACCAGGAACCTTAACTATTTAACACTGCAGAATAAAGCACTGAAACAGTACTTATCTCGCCTGGTCCTCATGATCCGGTTTACAGTATAGCAGATCTTCCCAGTAACCTATATCCTGTTTTACACCTTGCTCTCTCATGTGCGTACACTGTAGTTCTTCGCAAAGTCACACCTGTTTGGGGGGAACCGAGGATCCAGAGAGCCGTTGTCTTAAAAGGTGAGAGAAATCCTAACAACGCCCTAGGACTGATTCTCAGTGCTGTACTCCATGAGCCATTACTTGGTCATTTTGTGTAATGTCCACATTGACTTCAAGAAGTTACTCATGGATTATCATGCTTCGCGCTACCCACTTCCATTTATTTTATTGGCCGCTGGGTCGTCGAGAGTCAGCACTGATGGCACTAAAAGAACAAACAAAAAAACCCTTTATTCCTGATACAGTAAACTCATGGCATGCAACTTACTGTGGTGTTAGTGTGCATTGACAGAAATAGCACACAGCACTGTGGCAATCTGTTTGCATAAGCAGGGACTGGCTCACTCACTGACAGCAAATGTCTGTGTGTGTGGTGTGGGTGTTTTTATTTTTTTTTTTTTTAAGGGTGGTCAGACCCCTGACTTCTCCCTGGGGGCTGTTTGGTCCAGGGCACCCATGGCTTGAGCTGAGCACCCAACACACGTAGGCCTTCAACCAGACTGCCTCCAGTGCAGCTGGGCCAACACCTCCCCCTTCCCCACCAATAATACTTACTTGGTCTGGGGAGGTATACAGTGGCAACCTCTTTATCCTGCCATCATCTCGAAAATGGTGGAACCTGACCCTCAGCGATGTGTCCTGATGCCCTCTTAGGGGTCAGGCACCTCCGTTTTTGTAAAATGGTGGTGCCAGAGGCAGGAATGAGTGGGCAACAGGGGGAGGAAGGTCTAGGGCCACCACTAAGATTATCAAGAAGAATTTTGTGGGAAAGGGACCCACTTGGGCCACTGAAAGGGGTCATACAAAATGAGGAGCCATGCTTCACCTCACCTCGGATGATCCTTTGCTCCAGTGCCATATACTTGAGCCCTGAACTGGAGTAAAGATTCAGTACTACCTGGGTTGATTTTTAAAAAGTGCCAAAATTTTAGCAGCTTTTCACATCAGGATCAATTTTTTTTTGTGTTTTGTATGGCTTTTGCACTACCCTTTGGCATGGTGGTTTTACTCCACCCCCCCTCCCCCAACTCCCTTACTGTACTGGGAGTAAGTTATAAAATGGAAAATCAAAAATAAACCCCATGCCGAAACATAGCACAGCCTATTATATCAGCATAGTCATTCCAGCCACAGTCCTTGACCAAGAGTTATGCACTAAGACTCGTGTCCTGTTTCCTTCCTTATTCTCTTACAAAAATAGAGGAGGCTAAAACAAAGTCTGGAAGTTTCCTCCATAGAAGTTTTTTTTCCCCTTTGTTTGTTGTGACTGTTCATGTGCTCCTTTTTAGTCTAAAGATGACCCATAGCTGGGGAGTCTGACTCTCCTGTATCCATTTATCCAAGAGAAAGCTCAATTGATTACCCCCACTGAGAGAAGTGCAGTGAGCCATATACCACATCAGCTGCCTCTTGGTGAATTGTTCTTTGTACCTTTTCTTTGACTTTTAGCTAACTGAAAAAAATGGAACAGTTCCAGGCCCAACAGTGCAAGGGGACTCCGCTAGGCATGCATAGAAACAGCAGCGTAAACTCCATCCAAACAGGCCCTGTAATGCTGAGGGGTCCAAGGAAGAAGGGGTCCACTTGTTGCTGCTCCCAGAGCTTTGGAGATGAGCCCCTCCTCCATCTAAGAGGACCATTTCTCGCTTGCTGGACCTTAATTTGAACTTGTCACTGCCCAGGAAACTTTCCTGGAAAGATCTTTTCTTCAGGAATGGAGGAATAACTTAAAGATTAGAGCAGCAGGCTGAGAACCAGAGAAACACAGATTCAAATTCTGCCGCTGCTGCTTGTTTTGGGCAAGTCTCTTAACACCCCATTGGCTTAGGTACAGAGTTAGATTGTAAGCCCTCCAGGGACAGGACAATACCTACTGTACCAAAGTGTATCGCTGCCTTGAGCTACTCCTGAAAGAAGCACATGCTAAATCCAAATCCCCATTCTCTTAACCAGCGCTAATGTGAACACCTAATCTCTAGGAACAAGCAGGAATGCAGTCTTCACATATGGGTAAACATCACCAATGGAACCCACGCGGGACTGCTCCCCAGCGTCCAATAGGAAAGCCTTTGGGAGCACTTCACTGTGCCTGCGTACCTGTCTTCCCAACTCCTCTCCTCAGTTCTTCATTTTCCGTGGAGCCAGTAGGATGCATCATCCTGTCACCACCGAAAAACGTGTTTGGGGGGGGGGGGGGTTTGTGCCCTTTGGGATACATCGTGCTTCTGCCTTTCCATTGGCGTTGTTTCTGTCGAATCAGATACCGTTCCCGATATTGTTCGTTTTTTTATTTCAGTTTTTCTTTTCTATTGATTTTCACGGCGGTTCTCACCGCTAAACTAGTGCTCCATAGTCTTATCTTCAATCTTGAAGACAACTTTTCAGGCATGGAAAAGCCAGTTAGTGGTTTTACAAAATGTGCAAAGGAGTCTGTTTACTAAACAGCGATATTGGCGATCGTGTGAAATTTTATTTAGTGGGGCCTTGGCACCAATTTTGCATGATCGCTGTTGCTGTTTAGTAAACAGACTCCCTAGTATGCCAGTACCATTTTGGCCACTGATAAACATAACTGGTGTCTAAAATGTTTGGGTCCTGAACATGAACCCAACAAATGATAGAGGCCTCAAGAACCAAGCCAGACAGTTTGGACTTTGAAGAAGTCAGTGCCTTCAATGAAGTGGAAGCCACGGAGACAAGAGTCCAAGGTGAACAACGATCCAAACACAAAAGTAAGTCGGTCTGTGGCCGTTTCCATATCTGCATGAAAGACCAATTCCGATGCCAGGGAAAAGTCTTAGCATAAGCATTGAGACTACCCTAGAGGTGCTTCCGATGCAGACTGGCCAGCCAAATGGCCCCAGCGGGAAGATCTGTCCTCCAAAGCACAAGAGGGACTCTGGGACACTCTTGAGGCATCAACCTCCTGAGAGCTACTAGTTCCATATTCTGGGACAGTGACTTGGAACCCCCTACGTGGTACAGACATTGACCATCTCGCTAGACCAGCGCATGCTGGCTCTCAAGAGGAGTTTGGCATTTTGGCAGCACTCCTTGCAGCCTCAGTACCAATACCATTGTGAGCTTTGGGAGTGCAGGCTTTGGCATGAGCCTACAGCCAGGCATATTGGGTCTGATGCTGGCCCTTGAACCGGCATTTTCAGAGTACCAGAGGCTGATTGCTCCTTTGGAACCGCTTGATGCCCCCAGTATACAACACACTCGGGCTCCCATTCTTCTTGATTCCGATACTCAGAGTATCGGAACCATCGACCATTGATTTCCACGAAGCATCAAGGTCAACCCAAGACTGCCGATACTTCGATTTCTTGCCGGTCTGTGATTCAAGTTCTTCAGAATCTGATTGGGGGGGGGGGACTTGATTCCTGAACTTTTGACATCCCTTCAGACCCTTCCCTGCCTCAGGGGCAGCATCTGTCCCCACCAGAAGATATGTCCTTTTGGGACTTCATAGGTGACAGGGCAGCAGGGCTCTCCATCACAGTAGCCACGGAAAAGGAACCAAAAGTGGAGGAATTAGAGATACTCCAGTATCCTCCCACGCCCAAGGACGTGGCTATCTTACCAGTGCATCGTATCCTGCAGGATCTTATGCTCTGAATGTGGGAGACCTTGCTCACGGTTCTGCCTGTTGATGCCATATACCAAGTCAGAGTGCCCAGGCTTCCAAAAACCTCAGCTCTCCCACCGCTCAATGGTGGTGGAATCTGCAATGCGCCGAATAAAGAGCTCAAAGAACCATTCATCCATGCTTCCTGGCAGAGACTCAAGGACACTCTCTATGCCTTTGGGTTTCATTTCAAAGCAGCATGTTGGCCTCCAGAATAAACTCTTACATGCTATACGTGGGTATGTTTCTGAAGGATGTCACCAGAGATCTGGAGACTTTCACCCCGCTGATTTCTGAGGATAAGTGGAGTGCATGCCAGACACTCATCAAGCAAGGCCGGAATATGTCTAAATTTCTTACCAGGGCCTCTTTTTTGATGCTTTTGAATCCATAAGCAGAGCTTAAGTAGTCTGCATTTGGGCTCGTAGAATGGCCTGGTTACAGGCATCTGACCTTGAGCAATGGGTCCAGGATAAACTGGCCATTATCCCATGTACTGGAGAAGAAAACCTTTATGGCAAAGATTGGAGGGAAAAAGCAGGGGAGACTTGAAACAGATCTCATCCTAAAACGCCTTTCCAGGAAAACAACTGACCTATCCAAGAGATCTATTTAACTGGATTTAATATACCGTTTTTCTACCAGTCAAAATGGTGTACAATGAACAAATTATTCTATTTTATTTTGCTCCCCAAAGGACCTTGACCCCTTTTCCTGCCCAGTGGAGTCGCTTCTACAATATCTCTTCCGTTTATCCTTGACAGGTTTGAAGACTAACTCTGTGAGAGTTCACCTTAGTGCCATTGCGACCTCTCACAGACCAGTGGATGGACAGCATATCTCTTCACAGTAGTATGCTTCATATGGGGTCTCCTGCTGTCCAAGCCACTCATTAAGCTGCTTCTGGTGGCATAGGATCTAAACGTGGTTCTGGCGCAACTACTAAGGCCACCTTTTTTGATGCTTTAGCCACCACTTCACTGAAGTTTCTGTCTTGGAAGATCATCTTCCTTATTGCTCTCACTTCAGCTCACCACATCAGCGAACTGCAGGCTTTAGTCGCAGATTCCCCCCTCCACCTTCCCTCATACTCTGTTCCACCATGACAAGATGGTTCTGTGTCCCCATTCGCATTTCCTCTCAAAGGTGGTCTCTTCCTTCCACCTAAACCAGTTGGTAATCCTTCCATTTATCATTTCCAAGCATAACGGAGCGTCTTCTGCTGTTAAATGCCAAAACAAAAAACATTTTCTTCCCTAGACCACATGCGTCTCAGGCTGAAGCAGCACTGCACACTTGAAACTGCAAGCAAGCTTTGGCCTACTACTTTAGCTAGAACTAAAGCGCTCTCAGAAAATCCTCTCAATTGTTCATTTTCTTTTGATCCTAGTCACCTGGGTCTACCGGTGATGAAACATACTCTATCTAGATGCATAGCAGATTGCATTTCTTTTGCTTATGCACAAGCAGGACTCTCAGAGGGTCATGTCACTGCGCATAATGTAAGGGCTATGGCAACCTCCGTTGCTAATCTCTGTTCAGTAGCCATTGAGGACATTTGCCGAGCAGCTGTATGATCCTCAATTCACACTTTTGCTGCACACTACTGTCTGGACAGAGATTCCCATCAGGATGCTGTCTTTGGCCAAGATGTACTTCAGCATCTCTTTGGGACTTAAACGGAACTCCTACCCTCCGTCCCAGACTTCTATAAGATACCAGACTATCGTTAGGGGAGTGTCGCCTCCTGGAATAGAGTCCAATTACTCAGTTCTTCCAGACTCTTCGGCTGCAAGTTATTTTGCCTCGGGGATCGCACTGCTCTTCCCCCCATACCAGTCTGCTACCTGGGAGCTAGTGAGTCCCATATGTGAAGACTACATTCCTGCTTGTTCCTGGAGATAGCGTAGTTACTCACCTGTAACAGGTGATCTCTGGGAACAGCAGGAATCAGTCTTCACAGGGTTCTTTTATTTTCTTCTCAGCTACAAATTCAACTGAGGAGAGGAGTTGGGAAAGTGGGAAGGCAGGCACGCAGGCGTGGTGTAGTGCTCCCAAAGGCTTTCCTATTGGATGCTGGAGAGTGTTCCCACATGGGCTCAGTCGGTGATATTCATGCATATGTGAAGACTGATTCCTGCTGTTCCCAGTGATCACTTGTTACAGGTGAGTAACTATGCTTTAGAAGTAAACAATGCACTGTTTTGGCTTTCTTGATAAGTGATACACAGTGGCCAATACGTGTTGTGTGCTTTGGGCCAGTGTCATAGGATTTGGATACTTAAGGGGTTGTATAAGAGACTTAAGTGTGTAGCTAAGTGTTTTATGCAATCAAGTAAGCTCTTGAACGTGTATTAGAGAGTGCATAGACACATAGCACAAGTATTTTTACACCAATTTGTGTGGCTGTTCCTGGGGGCAGAGAATAAATGGACCAGGGGCAGCCCTAGACCTTATGAACGTAATTCATAAAATACAAGCATGTACATGCTATTACATCTGCTTCAGAGCAGGTTCAAATGTGTGGACTTACTTTCCACGGGAGAGTATAGGAACACATGTTGCGTTTTATAAAGTACATAACATAGGTGCCTCTATCCCTCAACAGCCTTGGTGCCCTATTTTATTTATATTTCTAGGCCGCAAATCCGGAGTCTGCTCCATGTGGTTTACAACAATGCAAAAATACAATTCTACAACTAATGTTCAAAATCCTAGTATTTCTCAATAGCTCTGAATCTCACATCCATAGTTTACCAGAACCCTCTTCCATTCAAAAGACCAATCAAAAAGATCATGCGGTAATACAAGAAACCACATCTCTTCCCTGACCACCTCGCCCTTGCAAATATGCATATAAAATTATGCTGTTAATGTTAGGTAACCAGAGAGAGCAAGTCTGTCTATTTTTCAGGAAATCTCTTAATGCCTTCCATCAGTATAGCTCCTCCTCTGGTACAAAGAGCAGACCACTCTTTGCTATTCTGTTGGTGTCTCATTTGAAAGTTGAGGTTGCAGGGTCATGGGACAGGACCTTTCTAAATGGTACCTAGAGAAGGCGTAATTACATTACATAGGTGCAAATATGTTCCTGTCCTTCCTACACTGTATTTTGTTTAATTGGTGAATGATTTGCTGACTGGTCAACAAGTTATCATATATGAGCACATATACAGGGCAGTTACTGGAGCTCCTGAATATTTTAGTAGATGGTCCTTCATGGAATCACTCAGTTGTGGATTCTAGTGTTTTCACTCTCAGCAGAAAGGTCCAGGCTAGCACAGACACAGAAATGGACCCTCACTCATCCTTAGAGGTGGTCCCCACCAAGGCAGGGTTGAAGCCCATTGGCAGGCCCTTACGGGGAAGATCGCATCACCACTGCTCTTTCCGTACCTTTTCCATAGATATGACAGCACTGGAATCTGAAGCCTTCCAATCTAGCAGCTTTATCAAAAGAAAACCCCTTCTTTCTGACTAGTGAGCACCTGTCTGCTTCAAAATACCCTTTATGCTTTTTTTTTTATTAAATGTTTTGACTGACCTTAGCAGGCAAAAAAGGGCAGATATCATATACATGCAAATCACTCCAGAAATGGAAGGCAAATTACCCTTGTTTGTTGCATTTTAAATCCGTTTTTCTCCTGCTAGTAGGATATCAGAATGTACAGCCATAGCTCGTTAGGCATGGTCCAGCAACCTCGGGGGCAGTATGTTTAATATTGTGAGCCACTTGCATGCAGGTTAACTCTAAAGCGCAAGCTTGCAAAGTGACTTGCCAAAGGCAGAAGAACCTAGGAATTAGTATATTTTCAGGTCGTATTTTTGTTTTGCAAACAAGGTGATTTCTTAGATTTAAAGAGCTCTGTGGATTTGTGACTTTCCGCTATACTAGTTTTCAAAAATTATCAGGCAGATCCATTATTTGTTTTCTGTATTCGTATTCTTCTTCTGCAGATTTCATGCTCTAGTAGTCCAACACTAACCTCAAGCTCAGGTAGCAGTAGCTCCTTCTCGCCTATTGGACCCCGTAGGCAGGCCAAAATCATTAGCAAATGGTGGTTTGTGTTCTGAGTCCACTCCATCAGGTGTTTCTTCACCAACTTCTAACTATCCGAAAGCACCAGGTTTTGAACGAGAAGATCAGGTATGTCAATAACAGCGGCTGCTGAAGTGTAAATTAAATAAAATTCTGCAACATAAAAAGGGAAGAACTGTGTGTTTTCCTTTTTCTGCTTTGTTTAAAATACATTTCATGACTGTTTTTAATAGCTGGGGGGAGGGCGGATTTTTGAGATGCCAAAATGATTTTTTGTTTTGGCATTTAACAGCAGAAGACGCTGCGTTATGCTTGTAAATGATAAATGGATCAGGAATGCACAGAAGCCCTATTTTTACCTGTGGCTGATCTTACAGCGAGAAGTTCACATCTAGGATATCTTGTTTTAATAATCACTGTGATTGATTTAAAGGCACACCGAGGCTTGGGAAATGGGCATCTGAAAAGATGAATCTTGTTGTTTACAGGGCATGCTTATCTCCTCTTCAGCTGTGCTTTTGTATTTTAGCCTTTTGGAATGTGTGTTAAAGAAATCTGTTAACATTTTAACCTGTTTTACTTGCCTCAAGCTGCATCTGCATAGCTTGACCATAAAAGCAATATTGTTAGTCATTCTATAAAAGCTTAAGTATATTAACCATACAAACCTAAAGTGTTCAGGGCCAATCTAGGCTTCCTGTTTCTGATATGCTACCTGGTGTTAGGCTTTACTCTCGCTCTCATACTTACGGACTCTCTGTGCTTACCAAATGCATTCTTGAATTCAAATAATGTGTTGATCTTTTCGAATAAGAGGATGTTTCCGTAAAAAAACATTTTCTTATGGAAGGTCCTAAGCATATTGCCTTTGGAGCCTCTTGTTCTGGAACTTATTTTCTTTTGAAAAGTATTTGAGTCGTGTGCAACATTTATAATGCGGACATACAGTATGCATATTTAGATCTTAAGGAGAGAATTTTAGAAGCTCTATGCAACCTTTAACACATAGGAAAAGAAAATGTATACATGTATATCAGCATTTGTAATAAATATACTGGCTTTACAAAGGGCACAACTTACAGGCAGCATGTTCTGGGTTTTGTAGTTGAGAACAGCAGTAATAAACATACACTGGCTTTTACACCTAGCTGGAGTTGTGCATAACCCTCTGCTAACTTCTCATTTGGGCCTGGAGTTTGGAGACATTCTATTAGATTTAGGTAGGCCCTTATACTTTTTACACAATATAACAATGGTCACTTGAACGATAATAGACACAATATTGTATTAAAAATATCGTTCCTCTTTTAAAGTAAGAGATTCTTTAGCACTTTAGGTCTCAGTTTAAAATAACACTGCTGGTTTAAAGGTTTTACCCTTGTATTAGCAATCGTGTTTTTTCACATCAATGACCTTGTGCCTTTACTTATGAAAATCAATGTGTGATAAACCTTGGGATTTATATTTGCTGATCGAATGGCAAAATTTTGCCATTCGATCAGCAAATATAAATCCCAAGGTTTATCACACATTGATTTTCATAAGTAAAGGCACAAGGTCATTGATGTGAAAAAACACGATTGCTAATACAAGGGTAAAACCTTTAAACCAGCAGTGTTATTTTAAACTGAGACCTAAAGTGCTAAAGAATCTCTTACTTTAAAAGAGGAACGATATCCTTATACTTTTTAAACATAGTACCATAGTAACATAGTAAATGACGGCAGATAAAGACCAGTATGGTCCATCTAGTCTGCCCAGCAATATGACAGGAGTAGGTGCACCCCTTCCCATGTCTTTGCTTAGTGGTGCACCCACCAGGAGCAGGTGCACCCCTCCCCATGTCTGCACCCCTCCCCATATCTTTGTTTAGGGGTGAACACACTGCTCCTCCCCTCATCGCTCCATGTAGGACACCCTATTTGAGTAGGCAAATAAGTTTCCTAATCATCTCTCCAGTCTAGTCCAGACATGTGGGTTTATCCTTGTCTACCAGGAGACGGAGACAGAGACAGAAAAGAACTTAAAAACCTCCTACAACCGGGAAATACTGGCTGAGAAAAATTACACAGGACCCTTATAGTGTGATGCCAACAAACCAGTGGTTCTTAGTTATGTGGGTTCTAAACAGGCAGATAGTTGCTTGTTTTACAGATTTTATTCAGCTTAGTTTTAGCCTATGGTCAGTTCTATTTTCCCTTTTGGTCTCTCCTCGTCCTGTTTCTTAGCCCCCTCTCCCCTTGTGGAATGAACTGCTTATTTTTGCATAAAAATCTCCCCCCCCCCCCCCCCCAAAAAAAAGCCAGCATAACTAAAGATGAAAAAGTGAAGGAAGGGGTCTGTGGGGAGTCAGAGGTGGTGATGGTATTATGGAGTTCCTTAAAGAGTAGAAAGGAACTCCATAATACCATCACCACCTCTGACTTTTTATTGGAATTTTTAAATTGTAAACCGCTTTACTGCCAGCCATGCAAAAGTATATCAAGATTGTAATAAACATAAACACATCTGGTTTTGGATGTCTTTCCTCCTGGTTCTGCATGACCACCGCAGGAAAGCCGTGAGAAGTTGGAGTTTTGTGAAGGCTGTGTTGGAGGTGGGGTTGGGGGTTAGACATCTACAAGACAATGCTTTTACCAATATTTGTCAGTGGTAAGTGTGGCTTTTTGCTGGACTGTTCCAAGGCAGGCGCAGTTGGGTCAACGTAGGACAAATTAACCTGCCGCGGGAGTGTATACCTGGTCACAGCATTGGGGAGTAGAATGGAGATAGAAAAGGGCAATTTCAGCTGACTTTGTGCCTTGAGTCACTACTCAGACCAGTGGGGCTGGGGGGATAATTATGGGAGAGGCAGCCCCGGGGTTCTTCGATATTCAGGCCGCAGTACACGTCTGTTCTGAGGTGAAGGCTCACCCTCAGGATTGGCAGGCTGAGAAAAAAGGGCTTCTAGGGGCTCCTTATGGTGACAGCTCTGTCATGTTTTAGACATTTTTTTTCTTTCCAAAATTTGTGCTTCTCATGCACTGGGCTTTTTAAGGAAAGCGTGCACATGGAGCCGAGCCCGAGCAGATGTCTCTAGGTTTGACTATGCAGTTAGCGATGACCACGTTACCTAAGAGGCTGCTATTAGCCAGAGTGGAGGATGGAAGTCTTGTTTGCTGGCTTCAGTACCTGGCTCGGAGTGAGAGTCTGTAGTAAGGTTTTGGTTGTGTGTTTGGTTTTTTTTTTTTTTTTTTTTTGAGCAGTAGTCCATGATGTTGGACCCACTTGAAGAGCGAGGAGCCCTGTGTAGGGGAGGGGGATGATCTACAGTGGTATGTCCTGTTTGTAAAGAAGAGTTAACTTATTTAACTAGTCAGGCTCTGGAGGCCTTGAGTATTGCGATTCTCCCTTCCTCCCCGTCCCCCACTTCCCAGGAGCCTATGGTCTGGGGATCTCATCTTCAAGGGTATTAGAGAGCCTACTAAGGCCATCCCATTGCACTAAGATCTGCCAGATATTACTACACAGTGGAGCACCCTAGAGTTGGTGTTTGGGGGGGGGGGGTTCTCTTTGAAGGGTGTAGCTCATATACAATCTCATTGGCTGGTGGAGAGGATAATCTCCAGGAACAAGCAGGAATGAGTCTTCACATATGGGTATCGTCGGTACCGACGGAGCCTGCGCGGGAACGCTCCCCAGCGTCCAAAAGGAAAGCTTTTGGGAGCATCCCACAGCACCTGCGCGCTGCCTTCCCGCCTTTCCTAACCGCCTCCCTCCAGTTCTTCTTTTTCCGCGGAGCCAGCAGGTCGTGTTTCCTGTCACCGCTGAAGAAGTTCTTATTTTTTCTTTTATTTCTTTAGTTGCGTGACTGCCTTCTCGACTCCGGACCGGTACCGCCGGTTTTTTCTTTCTTTTTAAAAAAAATAAATAAAATAAAATAACTACTCTTTTCTACTTCAGTGCATTTTTTCTTTCTGTGGCCTTAGGCCTGCAGAAAATTTTGCTCATGGAAAAGCCTGCCTCTGGGTTCAAAAAGTGCATGAAGTGCAGTAGCACTATTTCTGTCACCGACACCCACGACTGGTGTCTTAAATGTTTAGGTCCTGACCATTCCATCGCGGACTGTGAGTCCTGTTCCATGATGTCTAAAAGAGGTTTACAGAATCGAGCAGCCAAGCTCAGTACACTGTTTCCCTCTGATGCAGCTTCTGTGGCATCGACGTCTTCCAGGGCTGCTTCTTCCTCCCATGGATCTCAGGTAACCAAACTTAAATCTGGCCGGTCCTCGAAGAGTACATCTCCCTCTAAGTATCGAGATGCCCCCGGACTTGCTCTCGAGCAATCCACAACGGCAAAATTACCCCGGCGGGAGGCTCCGGCTTCCAAAGCTTTATCTATGGGGTCACAGGTTGACATCGATGGCTCGGCCTTGACCGATCACCTGTTACAATGTTCTGGGGTACCAGCGGTTCACACCGGTGCCGACATCCAGACATTGGTGGCGTCGATGAATCAGAATATTCTGACCATGCAGCGTGGCATCACGGCATTCATACAAGCTGCGACGCCTTCGGTACCGCAACAAACTCCGTTGTCGGTACCGATTCCGGTACCGGACCCGATACCGGTTCTGCTGCCAGTACCGATTGCATCGACGTCGACGGCAGCGGTACACTATCCTGTGATGCCCATCGGTACCGATCCGGTACCGAGTACTCCCGATGTCGATACCCCCCAGTATGCGTATCGGGCTCTGCGAGAGCATCCAGACAGGCGATACTTCGATTCCTCTGAGGACTCTGATGAATCAGAGGCCTCTATCGAAGCATCGGGGATCCTTCCTCAGGAACCCTCTTCTCCAAAAAGGAGAATGTCTCCTCCAGAGGACTTGTCTTTTCAAGACTTTATCAGGGAGGTGGCCAGGGGCCTTTCCATCTCAGTGGCCTCTGAGACAGAGCCTAGAGCCAAAAAATTAGATATTTTACAATATCCTAACGCTCCCAAAGAGGCAGCCACTTTACCAATACATGAGATTCTATATGATCACATGTTGGGCATATGGGAGACTCCTCTTACCACCTCTCCTCATTCTCGTAGGTTGGACACCATGTATCGTGTTTCTCCTTGTCCTGGTTTTCATAAGACTCAGCTTCCTCACCACTCCATTGTGGTGGAGTCTGCTATGAAAAAGATCAAGAGTACAAAGAGGCACTCTTCTACTCCTCCAGGAAGAGAATGCAGAACCTTAGATGCCTTTGGCAGGAGGATTTTCCAGGCCAGTATGCTTGTAGCCAGAATCAACTCCTATAGTCTCTATATGGGGATGTTTCTAAAGGAAGTTACAGATCATCTGCAAACCTTATCTCCTTTTATGTCAGAAAATAAAAGGGAAGTGTTTCTCACCTGGCTTAAACATGCCCAGGATATTTCCAAGTTTTCCAACCGTGCAGCCTTTGACTCTTTTGAAGGTGCCAGCAGAGCCTCGGCTTTTGCCATAGGTGCACGCAGAGTTGCTTGGTTACAAGCCTCTGATTTGGAATCCTGGGTTCAGGATGGACTAGGTAACCTTCCTTGTACAGGTGAAAACCTGTTTGGCAAAGATTGGCAAGCAAAGGCCAACCAGATGGATGCTGAAAATTCTGCTTTAGATAGACTTTCAAAGTCTACTTCTGCTCCTTTTAAAAAGAGATTGTTCAAAAAAGGATTTTTCCCCAAAAAAGGGAAATATTCTTCTGTTTATGGTCAGGCCTCTTCTGCAGGTCGTTTTGCTACAAAGAGTCAACAACCACCAAAACAGGCCAAGCCTAAGGCTGCGAGGACTGCTACGGCCCTACAGCCTCAGCCTCCTCAGGGCCTTTGACTTACCACTAGAGAACTTAGCCTTTCTGGCTCTAGAACATCCAGAGCCTCTCACCATCCCAGGAAGGTTAGCTCATTTTGCTCCCAGATGGGAACAAATCACAGCAGAGCAATGGACCCTCTATCATAAGAGACGGGTACAAGCTTCACTTCTTAAACCTTCCTCCTCACACTATGGTGAAACAGTTCAATTCTCCAACATCTCTCCTCAACCTTCTAGGTCAAGAGATTGCCACCCTTCTTGCCCAAGGGGCAATAGAAGAAGTACCCCTTCTTCAACAGGGCTCAGGGTTCTACTCCCCCTATTTTCTCATGCCAAAGAAAACAGGGGGCTACAGACCCATTTTAGATCTCAGAGAATTGAACAAGTTTCTGTGCAAGGAGAAATTCAAGATGACTTCTCTCGGAAACTCTCCTTCCATACCTCCAGAGTCCGACTGGCTTTGTTCTCTAGATCTCAAGGATGTGTACACCCATGTCTTCATCCATCCAACACACAGAAGGTTCCTTCAGTTCCTTTACCAAGGAAAGCACTACCAATACAAAGTGCTTCCTTTCGGTCTGGCCTCTGCACCAAGAGTGTCCACCAAATGCATGGCAATAGTAGCTGCATTTCTACGCACTCTAGGGATATTCGTATTCCCATATCTGGACGACTGGCTCATCCGAGCTCCATCCCAGTCAGAGGCCCAGGCTTCCCTGGCCTGCACAAGGCGTGTTCTTCAGTATCTGGGACTGGTAATAAACATTCCAAAATCCCATCTCACCCCTACTCAATCTCTAGAGTTCATAGGGGCCTTACTGGATACCACAACTGCAAGGGCCTATCTCCCCCAGGCCCGTTGCCTACGCTTGGTGCAGTTAGCCTCACAGATTCAGTTAAAATCCCATTTAACTGCTCGAGGGATGTTACAACTCTTAGGCCACATGGCATCCACCGTGCATGTGGTTCCTTATGCTCGCCTTCACATGAGAGTAGCTCAATGGACTTTGTCCACCCAATGGACCCAAGCATCAGGGTGCCTGTCAGACAAGATAGCGACCTCCAGTTGCCTCTTTTCCTCGCTTCATTGGTGGAAGTCCACTCAAAATCTGTTGCTGGGGTCCCCCTTTCAACAGGTGTTACCCCAAGCACCCTTACCATAGATGCCTCTCCAAAGGGTTGGGGAGCTCATCTACAAGATCTCTCCACCCAAGGCATCTGGTCTCCACAGGAGACATCTCTACATATCAGCCTCTTAGAGCTCAGAGCAATGTTTCTGGCTCTCAGAGTCTTCCACACCCTGCTCAGCTACAAGACAGTCCTCATCCACACGGACAACCAAGTAGCCATGTTCTACGTGAACAAGCAGGGGGGGACTGACTCTGTCGCTTTGCAACGAAGCTCTGAGATTGTGGGCCTTCACCAGAGAGCATCAAATCCATCTCATGGCAGTGTATCTTCCAGGGGTTCAAAACTCTTGGGCAGACAGACTCAGTCGAGTTCTGATTCCACACGAATGGTCCCTCCATGGGGACCAGATAGCCAGGATCTTCCGAATTTGGGGAACCCCGGACATAGACCTGTTTGCAAGTCTGTGGAATGCCAAATGTCCCCGGTTCTGTTCCAGGATTCCGTGTCAGGGAGTTCAGGCCAGGGATGCCTTCCTCCTTCATTGGGGGCAAGATTTCCTCTATGCCTTTCCTCCTATTCCCCTCATTCCCAAGACACTGTTCAAGCTTCACAGAGACAAGGGGTCTATGATCCTCATAGCACCACGTTGGCCACGCCAAGTGTGGTACCCTCTACTTCTGCATCTCTCTCAAGCTCCCTCCCTGGACTTGGGGTCTGCTCCAGATCTCCTCTCTCAGGAGGAAGGAACGTTGTGGCACCCAAATCCCCAGTCTCTTCATCTCAGGGCCTGGTTGCTGAAGGCCTAGACCCTCAAGATTTACCTCTTTCTCAGCAGGTGAAGGATATCCTTCATGCTTCCAGAAAGCCTTCCACCAGACGTTCCTATGCTTTTAAATGGAAGAGGTTTACCATTTGGTGTGCAGAGAATGGTCTTAACCCTCTTGCAATACCTCTGAATTCTTTACTAGAGTATTTGCTGCATTTATCCCATGCAGGCCTTAAGACAAATTCAATCAGAGTCCATTTGAGTGCTATTACAGCATCACTTAAACCCCTCAATGGACAGCCTATTTCCTCTCATCCTCTTATAGCAAGATTCATGAGAGGCCTTCTTTTGACTAAACCTCCTATTAGACCACCTCCAGTGGCATGGGACTTGAATCTGGTTCTTGGCCAGCTTATGAAGCCACCCTTTGAACCCTTAGCCACTACCTCCTTGAAATTCCTTTCCTGGAAGGTTATTTTTCTCATTGCAGTCACCTCAGCTCGCCGTATCAGTGAGTTGCAAGCCTTAGTGGCTAATCCTCCTCCTTATACAAGGTTCCATCATGACAAGGTAGTCCTCAGAACTAATCCACACTTTATGCCTAAAGTGGTCTCACCTTTTCATCTGAACCAGGAGGTGTATTTACCTGTCTTTTTTCCAGGTCCTCACGCATCAAGTGCAGAGAGGAATCTTCATACCCTGGATTGTAAAAAAGCACTTGCTTTCTACTTACAAAGGACACAGCAACATAGAAAGTCCTCTCAACTTTTGTTGCTTTTGATCCCTCTCATTTAGGACTTCCAGTCTCTAAGAGAACTCTGTCCAATTGGATTGCTCAGTGTATTTCTTTCGCCTACCAGAGTAAGAACCTTTCTCTGGAGGGCCATGTCACAGCTCACAATGTGAGAGCCATGGCAGCCTCTATGGCTCATCTAAACTCTGTGTCCATCGACCAAATTTGTCGAGCGGCCACCTGGGCCTCAGTTCATACCTTTACAGCCCATTACTGCTTGGACAAGGACTCCTGCCGGGATGCCTTGTTTGGTCAGGCTGTTCTCAAACACCTGTTCCATACCTAATCAACTCCTACCCTCCATCTCTGACTGGATGCCTGAGATTCATAGGTGGAGGTAGAGCCCTTCCCAGGGACTCACAACCTGGGTGATCTCCTTGGCATCTCTAGCTGGGGAGTCCCCATATGTGAAGACTCATTCTTGCTTGTTCCTGGAGATAGCACAGTTACTTACCTGTAACAGGTGATCTCTGGGAACAGTAGGAATAAGTCTTCACAACCCACCCACCTCCCCTAGGAGTTGTATCTCTCTATCTTTCCTTTCCTCTCTCTCTCTTTGTCTCAGCTTTAAAACTCGAACTGGAGAGAGGCAGTTAGGAAAGGCGGGAAGGCAGCACGCAGGCGCTGTGGGATGCTCCCAAAAGCTTTCCTTTTGGACGCTGGGGAGCGTTCCTGCGCAGACTCAGTCGGTACCGACGATACCCATATGTGAAGACTTATTCCTGCTGTTCCCAGAGATCACCTGTTACAGGTAAGTAACTGTGCTTTATCTCTTCCTTGAAGTCATTACATTGGTCACCAATTGTGCTCATTTGAAATTTAAAATACTTGTTTTATTTAAAGCGGGTAGATTAGATATTTTCTTCTTTCGAGTCATCTGATGTCCTGAGTGAATCTGCTCTCTGCTGATGTTTTTTGTTTTGATAGTATATCTTTTTCTCTTTTCTTTGATGTACTTTAAATATGTGTTTTTTATTTGAACTGTAAACCACTTTATTTGCTAAAGGCATTATATCAAGTGGAAATTACACCCACCCACACGCACACTCTGGAGTGGCGTCCTAACTGGATTATTCACGCACTGGCTACTGAGCTCTTTGACCTGCTGAAGAGGTTAAAAAAACAACAACCTTACTTTGAAAATGGTTTTATTTTTTTGGTGACTATCTGTTCAGCATGACCAACGTCTGCGCTATAGGCGTTGCCCAGTAGGAAACCATTGGTGTTTCATTGACATGGGCGTTTCTATCCAAAGAGTTTCTTCCTTTTCATCCAAGGTTGGAGCTCAGTTTTTGGAGTTGTGCTCCTTCTGTCAGGAGGAGTGTAGTCAGGATTTTAGTGGTCTTCATCTGCCAGATGTTCAAAGAGCCTTTTGAGATTCTTGAAGGTGACTAATGACTTAAGTTGGGTTGGTTGTTCGTGCTGTTTGGCATGGTTAGATTAAAGAAGAAGATTCTCTAGCCTACATTCTAGGGGTTGGGTACCTCCACAGTGTTTTTGCAAGCTAATTCAGTCAGAGGCATGGCTGCTCTTGGGCAGAATTCCATTCAGTTTCTGTGGTGGACCTATGTGAAGCATCATCCTAGTCCTTCCTGCAGTCATTTGCAAAGCATTACAGTCTGGTTGGTTGTGCAAGGAGGATGCTGCCATGGGACAGGAGCTATGAGCGTGTGGGTGGGGGGGGGGATAGTTTGTCATCCTGCCCAGCGTGAGGGGTGCTTTTGTTATATCCCATATGTACTGGACTGGTTTGTTGGCCAGTAAAGAAGAAGAAATTTGGTCTTACCTGGTAATATTCTATCCTTGAGTCCAACAAGACCAGTCCAGAGCGCCACCCTTGTTCTTGATGGTCTGGTCTGTGCTGTGTTGTGCTGTTCTGTTCTTGGCATTTGCGGCTAGATAGGGAACTTTGTTCCTTTGTTCCCAGCGTCGATTGAGCATTTGGTTTATGGTTACTTCCTGGATATCTCCATAATTGAGGGTTGATTGATTTTGCACCACGGCTTTATTACGGAAAATATTTGAGGAGCATTGGTAGCATGTTGCCATTTTATAGGCCTGAGTTCACAGCTCTATAGTCTGTTTCCATCTGCTGGCTGGCAATCCCAACCCATGCATTCTGGTCTGGTTGGTTTCAACGAAAGATGATTAGCAGGTAAGACCAAATTTTCTCCTTATGGTCATCAGTTTTCAGTTGACTTGAATTTTATTAGCTTGAAGTGGCCAGATTCAGTTTGTGAGGTTGCTGAGAAATCATGTTTTTGCTGTTGCTTTTCATTTTGTGTATGGGACCCCTGGGTTATCTTCTATGGGTTCAACTGCATGTTTTATATGACGCTGATTTCCTTAGTACTGGGGAACTTTGTGGTGTTCATAAAGAACTTTAATGATTAATTGCTAGAGCAATTAAGTAATAATTTACCGAATGATTTGAGAGTAACAGGTGGAAGATAGGTGGACGATAGATTCCGATAGCAACAGTGAGGTGGATGCTGCTACATCCCATTGCTGTGAAGAGTAGCTCCTCTGTAAAAGATCTTGGGATAAATGTGGATTGCCGTTATCTCCAGGAACAAGCAGTAATGTAGTCATCGCATATGGGTATCGTCGGTATCGACGGAGCCTGCGCGGGAACGCTCCCCAGCGTCCAATTAGAAAGCTTTTGGGAGCATCCCACAGCGCCTGCGTGCTGCCTTACCGCCTTTCCCAACTGCCTCTCTCCAGTTCTTCTTTTTCTGCAGAGCCAGCAGGTCGTCGTTCCTGTCACCGCAGAAGAATTCTTTTTTTATTTCTTTCTTTTTTGTGGTCGCGTCTGCCTTCCTCGACGCTTACCGGTACCGCTGTTGTTTTTCTTCTTATTTCTGTCTTAAAAAAAAAAAAAAAATATATATATTCTACCCTTTTTTTTTTCTTTTTTCCTCAGGTGGGCCTTAGGTCCAAAAACGTTTTTTCCTTACAATGGAGAAACCTGCCTCAGGTTTCAAAAAGTGCACTAAGTGTGACGGTACCATTTCCATCACCGACACCCATGAATGGTGTCTAAAATGTTTAGGTCCTGACCACTCCATCACGGATTGTATGTCCTGCGCCATGATGTCTAAAAGAGGTCCGCAGAACCGAGCTGCTAAGCTCAGTACCCTGTTTTCCCTCTGATGCAGCTTCAGTGGCATTGACGTCTTCCAGGGCTGCTTCTTCCTCCCATGGATCTTAGGTAACTAAACATAAGTTCAGCTGGTCCTCAAAGGGTAGATCTCCTTCTAAGCATCGAGATGCCTCTGGCGTTGCCCTTGAGGATTCTGCACCGGCAAAATTGCCCCGGCAGGAGGCTTCGGCTTCCAAAGCATTATCGGGGCTCCAGGATGTTCTCGAGGCCTTGACCTCGTCAGAACTACTGGTGCCATGCTCTGGGGTACCGCGGTCTCCTCCGGTACCAACATCCAGGCATTGGCAGCGTCGCTAGACCAGTCCTGGCTATTGAGCGCAGTCTGGCGGCTCTCTTTGCGGCATCGACACCCTCGGAACCACGACAGACAATTAGACCGGTACCGGTATCGGCCCCGGCATCGGTACCGATAGCATCAACATCAGTGTCTACATTGCCGGTACCTAGTCATCCGATGCCCTCCAGTACCGATACTCTGGTACCGGTTACTCCCGGTACTGACTTCGGTCGGTACGGGTATCGGGCTCTTCAAGAGCATCCGGACAGGCGGTACTTCGAGTCCTCAGAAGAATCTGAGGATTCTGACAGTTCTGTCGATGCGGGAATGCTTCTCCCCAGAGGAGCCCTCCTCCCCTAAGCGCAGGATGTCTCCTCCAGAGGATGTTTCCTTCCAGGATTTTATCAGGGAGGTGGCTCGGGGCCTGTCCATTACTGTGGCCCCTGAAACAGAGCCAAGGGCCAAGGAGTTGGTAATTCTACAATATCCCAAAACTCCTAAGGAGGCAGCTACTTTGCCCATTCATGAGATTTTATATGATCTCATGTTAAGGATGTGGGAAACACCTCTTACCACCTCTCCTCATTCTTGCAGACTGGATACTATGTATCAAGTCCCTCCTTGTCCTGGTTTCCAAAAGACTCAGTTTCCTCACCACTCTGTTGTAGTGGAATCAGCTATGAGAAGGATCAAGAGTGCAAAGAGGCATGCCTCTAATCCTCCAGGACGTGAGTGCAGAACCCTGGATGCTTTTGGACATCGGGTCTTCCAAGCTTCCATGCTTTCTGCCAGGATCAGTTCATATAGCCTCTACATGGGAATGTTCCTAAAGGAGGTCACAGATGATTTAGAAGCTTTGAGTCCTATTCTTCCTGAGGATAGAAGACAGGATTTTCTCACTTTGGTCAAACATGCCCAAGATGTTTCTAAATTTGCCAACCGTGCAGCCTTTGACTGCTTTGAGTGCATAAGCAGAACCTCGGCTATTGCCATAGGTGCACATAGAATTGCTTGGCTCCAGGCATCTGATCTAGAGCTCTGGGTACAAGGCAAATTGGGAAATATCCCTTGTACTGGTGAGAACCTGTTTGGTAAAGATTGGCAGGAAAAGGCCAATGAGATGGATGCTGACAACTCCACTTTGGATAGGTTATCCAAGTACACAGCTGATTCTGCTAGAAAGAAATTGTTCAAGAAACCATTCTTTTCTAAAAAGAGAAAATATATTATCCTGCTTATGTTCAGCAGGGACGGTCTGCAGGTCAGTTTGCTAGGAAAGGTCAGCAACCACCCAAACAGAAGAAAGCAAAAACTGCTAAGCCTCAGCCGGGCCAGCAGTCTCAGCCTCCACAGGGCCTTTGACTTTCAGCTAGAGAACTTAGCCTCCCTGGCTCTCGGGGGACCAGAGCCTTCCACCATCCCAGGAAGGTTGTCATTTTGCCCCCAGATGGGGGCAGATAACAGCAGAGCATTGGACACTCTCCATCATAAAGGAGGGGTACAAGCTTCATTTTTCAAGCATGCCCCTCACACAATAGTAAAGCAGTTCAATTCTCCGACCTCTCTCATCATCCTGTTAGGTCAGGAGGTCGCTATCCTTTTTGCCCAAGGGGCAATAGACGTAGTACCCATTCATCAGCAGGGTACAGGGTTTTATTCCCCTTATTTCCTTATCCCAAAGAAAACAGGGGGTTGCAGACCTATCTTAGACCTCAGAGAATTGAACAAATTCTTTGTCAAGGAGAAATTCAAGATGATTTCTCTCGGATCTCTGCTGCCATATCTTCAGAGTCAGGATTGGCTTTGTTCTCTAGATCTCAAGGATGCGTACACCCATGTCCTCATCCATCCAACCCACATAAGGTTCCTTCGGTTCCTTTTTCAAGGAAAGCACTACCAATACAGGGTGCTTCCTTTTGGCCTGGCCTCAGCACCAAGGGTGTTCACGAAATGCATGGCTGTAGTAGCAGCAGCATTTCTCCGCACTCTAGGGATATTAGTCTTCCCCTACTTAGACGACTGGCTCATTCAAGCTCCAACAGAGTCAGAGGCCAGGACTTCTCTATCCTGCACAATGTGTATCCTTCAGTATTTAGGGCTGGTAATAAACATCCCAAAATCTACTCTAACTCCCACTCAGTCTTTAGAGTTCATAGGAGCTTTGCTGGATACTAGAAAGGCAAGGGCCTAGCTCCCCCAGGCCCGTTGCCTTCGCATGGTGCAGTTAGATGAGGCTTTAGCACTGCTTGAGAAGCTAACTGCTCGAGAAATGTTACAGCTACTAGGCCACATGGCATCCACTGTGCATGTGGTTCCCTATGCTCGCCTCCATATGAGGGCAGCCCAGTGGACTTTATCCACTCAGTGGACCCAGGCATGAGGATGCCTGTCAGACAAAATAGCAAACACAAGTCGCCTTGTTTTGTCTCTCCAGTGGTGGAAGTCCACTCAAAACCTGTTGTTGGGGTCCCCTTTTCAACAGCCCTTACCCCAAGCAACTCTCACAACAGATGCTTCTCCGATGGGGTGGGGAGCTCATCTGCAGGACCTCTCCACCCAGGGCACCTGGTCTCCACAGGAGACTCATCTACATATCAATCTCTTGGAGCAAAGAGCAATCTTCCTTGCTCTGCGAGTGTTCCACACCCTGCTCAGCTACAAGACAGTCCTCATTCATACGGACAAACAAGTAGCCATGTTCTATGTGAACAAGCAGGGGGGAACAGGCTCTGTCGCTTTGCAACGAAGCTTTGTGACTATGGGCCCTCTCCAGAGAGCATCAGATTCATCTTCTGGCAGTGTATCTTCCAGGCATTCAAAACTCTTGGGCAGACAGACTCAGTCGAGTTCTGCTTCCACACAAGTGGTCTCTGCATGCAGACCAGGTGGCCAGGATTCTTCAACTTTGGGGAACCCAGGACATAGACCTCTTTGCAAGTCCGTGGAATGCCAAACTTCCCCGGTCGGTTCTGTTCCAGAACTCCGGCTCAGGGGGCTCAGGCCAGGGATGCTTTCCTCCTTCATTGGGGTCAAGACTTCCTGTTTGCCTTTCCACCCATTCCCCTAATTCCCAAAACCCTGTTCAAGCTTCAGAGAGAGAGAGGCCATATGCTTCTCATAGCTCCACATTGGCCACGGCTTCTACATCTCTCTCTCAAGCTCCCTCCCTGGAGTTAGGATCTGCTCCAGATCTCCTATCTCAGGAGGACGGAATGTTATGGCATCCCAGTCCCCAGTCTCTGCATCTCAGGGCTTGGTTGCTGAAGGCCTAGATCTCCAAGATCTTAATCTTCCTCATCAAGTAAAAGATATTCTTTTTGCTTCCAGGAAACCTTCCACAAGACGCTCTTATGCTTTCAAGTGGAAAAGGTTTACCATATGGTGTTCGCAAAAGGGTCTTAACCCCCTTGCGATACCTCTGGAATCATTGCTGGAATATCTCCTTCATTTATCCAATGCAGGACTTAAGACTACCTCAGTAAGAGTCCATTTGAGTGCTATTGCAGGTTCCTTTAAGCCTCTAAATGGACAACCTATTTCCTCTCATCCTCTTATAGCAAGATTTATGAGAGGCCTTCTTCTAACTAAGCCTCCCATTAGGCCACCACCGGTGGCATGGGACTTAAACTTGGTTCTTGGGCAGCTCATGAAGCCATCCTTTGAACCTTTAGCTACTACCTCCTTGAAATTCCTTTCTTGGAAGGTTATCTTTCTCATTGCAATCACATCAGCACGCCCCATTATTGAGTTGCAAGCGCTAGTAAATGATCCACCTTATACAAGGTTCCATCATGACAAGGTAGTCCTTAGGACTCATCCACACTTTATGCCAAAGGTGGTCTCTCCTTTTCATCTAAACCAAACGATCTACCTGCCTGTATTTTTTCCAAGGCCTCATGCATCAAATGCAGAAAGGAATCTTCATACCTTGGACTGTAAAAGAGCTTTAGCCTTTTACTTACAAAGAACACAGCAACATAGAAAGTCCTTTCAACTCTTTGTTGCTTTTGATCCTCTCATTTGGGACTTCCAGTCTCCAAGAGAACACTCTCTAACTGGATTGCTCAGTGTATTTCCTTCGCCTATCAGAGTAAGAAACTTTCTCTGGAGGGCCATGTCACAGCTCACAATGTGAGGGCCATGGCAGCCTTAATGGCTCATCTGCACTCTGTGTCTATCGACGACATCTGTCGAGTAGCCACTTGGGCCTCGGTTCATACCTTCACAGCCCATTACTGCTTGGACAAGGACTCCCGCCGGGATGCCTTGTTTGGTCAGGCTGTTCTCCCACACCTATTCCATACCTAATCAACTCCTACCCACCATCCCACCCTCCCCACACCCACCCACCCCTGGGATAATCGTAGCTTTATAGGTACTTACACATCTTAAAAGACGGGAAGTGCTCTCAGGTGAAGCTCATTACCCAAATCAGTCATACACTAAGGACCTGAGATTAGTTAAGCTTCAGGTGAACAAGGTATATTACACGTATTAGGTTCAGTTTTATTAGTATAAATATCCATAGCAACCCTTAGTAAGTAAAGAACTTAGATCTAAACACGAACTTAAAACTAAGATGCAGACAGCAGTCCAGCAGCGGGATGGGGGCTTTCCAGTCTTTTGCATTGAGTGTCACATGTATGATTTTCTCCCAGTTGGTGAGAGGTCTTACGTGTGCACTAGGTGCAAGGAGCTCTTTGCTCTCAGAGAACGAGTCCGTTCTCTAGAGGCTAAAGTAGCAGACTTGGAAAGCATAAGACAGACAGAGAGGTACATAGACGAGACCTACAGGGATATAGTCCTGAAGTCCCACCTCCAGTCTGGCAGCATCCCTGTTGCCATGGAGGAGAGAGGTCACGTGACAGGAGAGCATCACCCTGGTGTGGCAGGAAGTGATCCTGTAACTAGGACCTGTCTTCCACGTGATGTAAAACCCTCTCGCACCAAGGAAGTTTCTCCAGGGCCATGTGCCCATGAGGGAAGGGTTAGGACAGCCGTTATAGTTGGTGATTCGATCATTAGGCATGTAGATAGCTGGGTGGCTGGTGGACGTGAGGATCGCCTGGTAACATGCCTGCCTGGCGCAAAGGTAGCGGACCTCACGTGCCACCTAGATAAGGTCTTAGATAGTGCTGGGGAGGAGTCTGCTGTCTTGGTACATGTTGGTACCAATGACATAGGAAAATGTGGTAGGGAGGTTCTGGAGGCTAAATTTAGGCTTTTAGGTAGGACGTTGAAATCCAGAACTTCCAGGGTAGCATTCTCCGAAATGCTTCCTGTTCCACGCGCAGGACCCAAAAGGCAGACAGAGCTCCGGAGTCTCAATGCGTGGATGAGACAATGGTGCAGAGATGAGGGGTTTGGATTTGTTAGGAACTGGGGAACATTCTGGGGAAAGGAGGGGCTCTTCCGAAGGGATGGGCTTCACCTTAACTGGGATGGAACCAGGCTGCTGGCATTAACCTTTAAAAAGGAGCTAGAGCAGCTTTTAAACTAGATATTAGGGGAAAACCGACAGTCGCCCAAGAGCAGATGGTTCGGAAGAATGTATCTTTGAAGGATACTACCAAAAGCAGAGAGGTTCCACAAAAGAGTAAAGTAGCCCAAATGCCCTCAAGTATGGAGCAGACAGAGCTTAAAGATCCCAAATTACTCATGTCTAACAGACAAATTAATATGGATAAAATACATTCTCTAAAATGCTTGTATGCAAATGCTAGAAGTCTAAAAAATAAGATGGGAGAGTTAGAATATATAGCACTAAATGAAAGGTTAGATACGATTGGAATATCAGAGACATGGTGGAAGGACGACAACTAGTGGGACACTGTGATACCTGGGTACAAACTATATCGTAATGATAGAGCTGATCAAATTGGTGGAGGGGTTGCTCTCTGTTAGAGAGGGCATTGAGTCAGAAAGGATTAAAGTTTTGCAGGAAACAAAATCTGCTGTAGAATCTATATGGATTGAAATTCCATGTAAAAGGGGGAAGGCAATGGCAGTGGGGGTGTACTATCGAGCGCCTGGCCAGAATGACCAAATGGATGATGAAATGCTCAAAGAAATCAAGGAAGCTAACAAACGTTACAGCACAGTAATAATAATGGGTGATTTCACCTACCCCGGTATCGACTGGGTCAGTGTCACGTCAGGACATGCTAGGGAGATAAAGTTCCTAGATGAAATAAATGACTGCTTCTTGGAGCAGCTGGTTCATGAACCGACCAGAGGGGAAGCCATATTAGACCTAATCCTTAGTGGAACACCAGATCTAGTGCAAGAGATAAGGTTGTTGGGGCCACTTGGCAATAGTGATCATAGCATGATCGCCTTTGATTTAATTAGTGGAGGAGGGATAGTAAGGAAATCCACAGTACTACCTTTTAACTTTCGAAAGGGAGACTATGATAAAATGAGGAAAACGGTCAAGAAAAAACTAAAAGGAGCAGTTGCAAAGGTTAAAGACGTACATCAGGCTTGGCTGTTGTTGAAAAATACTATCTTGGAAGCCCAGACCAGCTGTATTCCACGCTTTAAGAAAAGTGGAAAGAAGTCCAAAAAACTGCCAGCATGGTTTAAAGTTGAGGTCAGAGAGGCTGTTGCCAAAAAAGCATCTTTCAGGAAATGGAAAAAAGAGCCAAACGACGAAACCTGGAAACAGCACAAGCACTGGCAAGTCAAATGCAAGGCATTGATAAGGCAGGCAAAGGGAGAATTTAAGAAGAAGCTTGCTGCAGAAGCAAAAACGCGAAGTAAAGACCTTTTCAAGTACATTAGTAGCAAAAAACCTGTGAGAGAGTCAGTTGGTCCATTAGATGATAAAGGGGTTAAAGGAGCACTAAGAGGCGACAAGGCGATAGAGGAGAGACTGAACGAATTCTTTGCTTGTCTTTACTGAGGAAGATGTAGGGATGTTACCCATGACTGAAGTGGTATTTAAAGGTGCAGAAGAATTGAAGGAAATATCGATACATCGAGAAGATGTATTACAATTATTAGATAAGCTGAAGAGTAGCAAATCACCTGGGCCGGATGGTATATATCCAAGGGTATTGAAAGAACTGAAATATGAGATTGCAGACCTGCTATTAGTAATCTGTGAACTATCATTAAAATCATCTCTAATACCTGAAGATAGGAGGATCGCCAATGTAACACCAATTTTTAAAAAGGGTTCCAGGGGTGATTCGGGAAACTACAGACCGGTGAGCCTGACGTCAATACCGGGAAAAATGATAGAAACCATCATAAAGAATAAAATTACTCGGCATGTAGATAGTCATGAACTAATGAGAGACAGCCAACATGGCTTTAGACAAGGAAGATCTTGTCTTACTAATCTGTTATGTTTTTTTGAAGGAGTGAATAATCAGGTGGACAAAGGTGAGTCGGTTGATATTGTGTATCTGGACTTTCAGAAAGCCTTTGACAAGGTCCCTCATGAGAGACTTTTGGCAAAACTAAAGAGTCATGGGATAGGAGGCAGTGTACTATTGTGGATCAGGAACTGGTTAAAAGATAGAAAGCAGAGGGTAGGGCTAAATGGCCAATTTTCCCAATGGAGAAAGGTGAATAGTGGTGTACCCCAGGAATCTGTGCTGGGTCCGCTGCTTTTTGACATATTCATAAATGACCTGGAAAGTGGAATAACGAGTGAGGTTATCAAATTTGCAGATGACACAAAACTATTTAAAGTTGTTAAAACCCAAGAGGATTGTGGAAAATTGCAAGAGGATCTTGATAAATTGGAAGACTGGGCATCAAAATGGCAGATGAAATTTAATGTGGACAAGTGCAAGGTTATGCACCTAGGGAAGAACAACCCAAACTATGGTTACACGATGCAAGGTTTCACATTAGGAACCACCACCCAGGAAAAAGATTTAGGCGTCATTGTGGATACCATGTTAAAACCCTCGGCCCAGTGTGCAGCGGCGGCCAAGAGAGCAAATAGAATGCTAGGTATGATAAGGAAAGGAATGGAAAATAAAACAAAGGATATTATAATGCCTCTATATCGTTCCATGGTGAGACCGCACCTTGAATATTGTGTGCAATTCTGGTCGCCGTATCTTAAAAAGGATATAGAGTTATTAGAAAAGGTTCAGAGAAGAGCCACCAAAATGGTAAAGGGGATGGAAGGATACTCCTATGAAGAAAGGCTAAAAAGGTTAGGGCTCTTTAACCTGGAAAAGAGACGGCTGAGGGGAGATATGATAGAAGTCTATAAATTAATGAGCGGAGTGGAACGGGTAAACGTAGATCGATTGTTTACCTTATCAGAATATAGAAAGACTAGGGGACATGCAATGAAGCTACAGGGTAAACTATTTAAGACTAATAAAAGAAAATATTTTTTCACTCAACGTGTAATCAAACTCTGGAATTTGTTACCGGAGGATGTAGTAAAGGCTGTTAGTGTAGCTGGGTTTAAAAAAGGTTTGGACAAGTTCCTGGAGGAAAGGTCCATAAGCCATTATTAAGAAGGGACCCAGGATATCAATGCTTGAACCAATACAAGCATTGTGGAATCTGTGTCCCTTGGGGAAACTGCAAGGTACATATGACCTAGATTGACCACTGTTGGAAACAGAATACTGGGCTTGATGGACCTTGGTCTGACCCAGTATGTCATATCTTATGTTCTTATGTTCTAGGATGTCAGAAATCCATGGGGGGAAGTGGAGCCCTCTTCAGGGACACACAGCTTCTGGGGTCTCTCCCTGGCACCTAGGGCTAGGGAGTCCCCATATGTGATGACTACATTTAATGTTTGTTCCTGGAGATAGCATAGTTACTCACCTGTAACAGGTGATTTCCGGGATCAGCAGGAATTTAGTCCTCACAACCCACCCACCTCCCTTAGGAGTTGTATCTCTCTATCTCTTTCCTTTCCCTCTCTCTCTTTGTCTCAGCTTTAAAACTCAACTGGAGAGAGGCAGCAAACAGGCGCTGTGGGATGCTCCCAAAAGCTTTCTAATTGGACGCTGGGGAGCGTTCCCGCGCTGGCTCCGTCGGTACCGACGATACCCATATGTGAGGACTAAATTCCTGCTGTTGCCGGAGATCACCTGTTACAGGTGAGTAACTATGCTTTACTTTGGAAGAACAGGTGATTGCTGTGATTTTATTTTATTATTGAAACAGAGGCGGCTTGCAAACCTCCACCCATTTTGAGTATCCAGTGTTTTTAAGGCTGTGATTTTATTTTATTATTGAAACAGAGGCGGCTTGCAAACCTCCACCCATTTTGAGTATCCAGTGTTTTTAAGGCTGTCATGCACGGCCTGTGTATTATCTGTCTGATTATTGCAGTGGACTTTTTATATGGCTGCCAGTTAAATTGGCTGGGAGACTGCAGAGGATTCAAGAATTCAACATTGAGAATGTGTGTTTGGGCAGAGCTGCAGTATAGATGTCTATATTATAAAATATGCAGAGTGGGCATATACCTTGCCACCACACTTTGGAGCAAGTGTAAATTTTTGCATGAGGAGTTGTACACTACTGGGGACTGGGGCTATTTCTGGGTGCCTGCTTTAAAAAGACCCTTAGGCGTTTACATTGTCTTGATCAAGCAGGTGCCTTTTTGGGCGTTTCATGTACTTGTTATGTAATTACCCCTAAATGTAATAAAATCTTCTCTTATATATAGAAAGCCCCTTAATAATGCTACTTTTTAAAGTATCTCGTAATTGGGCTTTTCTCTTGGGCATGAAGGTGCTCCGCATATTACAAAAAGTTCAGGATTCACCAAGCCCTTTACAAAAGACTTGCGGAGTTTTAAATAGTTAGCTTGGATATCTATTTCTCCACCTAGATGATCTACACAAAGTTGTTTCCAAGACTTCAGTATCGCAGATTCTATATGATCTCCGCTATTTACAGTCGAACATAAGAAATAATATAACACATGCATACATAAAATATAATCACAAACATGTTTTAAAAAAAATCATATAACCCATATATAATTAAAAACCTGAATCACATCATAAAAGGAAAAATAAAAATAAGATTTTGCTGGTGGGATATGTCATTCGCCCCCCCCCCCTTTTTTCATAGGACTTATGGTGCAGACTGCATAACCTTGGTAGCTATCTAAGAAACGTAGATATGACAGGAAATAAGAGCATATGACCTATCCAGTCTGTCCGTCCATCCACTACAACTAAGTTCTACAGCAGGGGTCTCAAACACGCGGCCCGCGAGAGACCTTTGTGCGGCCCGCGATGCACAGGAAAAAAAAAACCCCGGCTTCTGCTGCTGCTGCCGCGGCAGCGGCAGAATCACCTGTCCCGCGGCCCCTTCCCATCTGCCCGGCAATAGCAGCAATATCGCAAGTCCCGCGGCCCCCCCCTCCCTCCCCTCCCTTCCCTTCCTGCTTGCTTGTGAGTTCTCCGCTTCGGCTTTCAGAGTCGCGAAGGGAGAGCTTCTCCCTCGCGACTCTGTTAAGCTCGCCGGGGCAGATGGGAAATTTCCCCTAAGCCCCAGCGGGCTTAACAGAGTCACGAGGGAGAAGCTCTCCCTTCGCGGCTCTGAAAGCCGAAGCGGAGAAGAACTCACAAGCAGGCAGGCAAGCAGGAAGAGGGAGGAGGGGGGGGGGCCGCGGGACTTGCGATATTGCTGCTACCGCCGCGGCAGCAGCCAGCTTTTTTCTAAAGTTTAATTTTCCCGGGGGGGGGGGGAGGGAGCAGGACTTGATGTGGGCTGCTGGGGGGGGGGCGCAGGACTTGATGTGGGCTGCTGGGGGGGGGGAGCAGGACTTTATGTGGGGTGGTGGGGGGGGGGAGCAGGACTTGATGTGGGCTGCTGTGGGGGGGGGAGCAGGACTTGATGTGGGCTGCTGGGGGGGGGGGAGCAGGACTTGATGTGGGCTGCTGGGGGGGGGGAGCAGGACTTGATGTGGGCTGCTGGGGGGGGGGAGCAGGACATGATTTGGGCTGCGGGGGGGGAGCAGGACTTGATGTGGGCTGCTGGGGGGGTAGGACTGGAAATGGGGTGATGGGGGGTAGGACTGGTAATGGACAGATGGGGGTTAGGACTGGAGGTGGTCTGATTGGGGGGCTAAGACTGAAAATGGGGTTATGGGGGGGCTAAGAATGAAGATGGGGCGATGGAAGGGTTAGCCCTGGAAGTGGGCTGTTGGGGGGCTTAGGACCGATAATGGGCTATGGGGGGGGGCTAGAACTGGTAATGGACTGGGGGGGGGTGCTTTGACTGGAAATAGCTGATGGGGACAGGGTCTTGGAATGGTAATGGTAATGGGCTGAGTGGAAGGGGGCTTGGAAAGGAAATGGGCTGTGAGGGGAGGGAGCTAGGACTGGAAATGGGCTGATGATGCGGGGACTAGAAGGGAGCGGATGCTGGGTGGGGCAGGAGCTAGAAGGGAGGTGATGTTGGGGGACGATTAGAATGGGATGGGGCTGGGAGAGTGAAATGGAGAGGGGAAATATATTTTGTGTGGGAGGGAAGAAAAATCTACAATTGGCCGGGTATTGGGAGAGTAAGTGGGGATTGAGGATGGAGGGGTAAAATTTGAGTGGATGAAATAGGAATGAGGAAAGAGCAAAAGGAGAATGATTAGTATGTTAAAGCAGATGTAGAGAGAATGGAAAAAAACTAGGAAAGAAGAAAGGACAAATGGACAGCAGACGATGGAGAGTTAGCAGAAGCAGGGCCGGATTTACCTATACGCCAGTTACGCCGTGGCATAGGGCCCACAGCTGGCAAGGGCCCACAAAAATTAAACAAAGTGTTAGCTTTTTTAAAATTAAATAAAAGAGAGCTGCCCCGGGAGCCGGAACTGTGTCGGCGCGGAGTGCTGCCCCGGGAGCTGGAACTGTGCCGGCGTGAAGAGAACTCCTTCGTCGGTGCCGACTCAGAGGGGAGTAGTGGGCTGTCCTTTGGGAGTTGGAGCCAATCGCGGCTTGCGGGGCGGTGCCCAAGCTGTGGGGCGGTATCGAAGCAGGAGCCAATCGCGGCTCGCAGGGCGGTGCCCAAGCTGTGGGGGCGGTACCGAAGCAGGAGCCAATCGCGGCTCGCAGGGTGGGGCCCATGGACGGTCCAATCAGAGTAGGAGGGGCAGCCTGCACCTGAGCCGATACTCGCTGGGGGGTGCTCAGTCAGGGCCGTCCAGCCAATGGAACAGCGGGGGCAGAAGGAATGCTGGGCACAAGATGGCCGCCTCCAAGAGGGTCCCCACGTGTGCCTGCTGGGGAAGCAGAGAGGGTGCTTTGCCATACTCGTTCTGCTTCCTAGATGCAGGTTGATAGCCTGGAGGAGCAAGGATGATGCCCACATGTCCTCCCCGCGTGAATGGAAGGTATCCGGAGCAGCTTTTTAGCGGGGGCCAGAGACGGAGGCCTTGTTAGGCACGTCTTGAACTGCCGCGGGGCTTCCATATTCAGGACTCCTGTGTCGTGGGAGAGAAGCCAGCTTCGTCACGGGTGCCGGGGGGCAGCCGCTTGGGCCTTCTTAGCCCATTCCCTGGATTCCTTTCCTTCCTGGCACGGAGCAGAGAGAGGTAAGGCTGGCTAGCCGGGGATGGAGGCCTAGATAGGCACATCCTGGACTGCTGCATAGGCAACTGCCACCTGGACGCTTCCTCTTCCAGTGGCAAACAGCACAGCTCCCTGACCACCAGCAGATTGGCGCTGACCCTTTAAACGTTTCCCATCTGCCCCTGCGGGCTTAACAGAGACGCGAGGGAGACACTCTCCCTTCGCGCCTCTCAAAGCCGGCACAGAGGGGCTCAGCCGGGCAGCGGGGGCCCCGCGGGACAGTCCATGCTAGGGAGGGATTCAGCTGGGCAGAGGGGGCCCCGCCGGACAGTCCATGCTGTTGCAGCGGCAGCAGCCAGCGTTTTATTTTTTTTATTAAAGTTTACTTGAGCCGATGGGGGGGGGGGGGGGACTGGGACTGGGACTGGGACTGGGCTGGGGGGGGGTTAAGACTGGAGGTGGGCTGACACAGAAACCAGAAGAAAGTGGCTGGAGCAATTGCAGCTGAAAAAAAATGCACAAAAGTTAGAAAAATATCTCTTTATTTTGAATTTATTAATTGGAATATGTCAGCTCTGGTAAATGTGCATCATTAACGTCTGCGCTTTTAGTACAAGAGCAAATTAATGTATAGTTTATTTCTACAGTGTTGTACATTCCAAGTTTGGCTTTTGGGATTCCCAGTTTAATTATGACGTCAGGGCCAACAGCGCGCAGCTGATCCGGCGTGCTCGTTTTTATCTTTTCTGGGGGCCCACAATTTTTGTTGGCGTAGGGCCTCACTCAAGGTAAATCCGGCCCTGAGCAGAAGACACAAAGAAACCAGAAGAAAGTGACTGGAACAATTGCAACTGAAAAAAAATGCACAAAAGGTAGAAAAATATCTCTTTATTTTGAATTTATTAACTGAAATATGTCAGCTCTTGGAAATGTGCATCTTTAACGTCTGCACTTTATTTAATACAAGAGGAAATCAATGTATAGTTTTATTTCTACAGTGTTGTACATTCTAAGTTTGGCTTTTGGGGTTCCCAGTTTAATTGTCTTCCTGTTTCTAAATTGTGATTCCTTGTTTGGTGATGGTGTATGTTCTGCATGTGTAACTGAGCTGAGGTATTCTGTTTATGTAATTCCTATTTGACATTGCCACTTGTTCTCTTTCCCGAGTAGGTCATGTATTGTTATTCTCTGAAATGTGTTGATTTAATATTTGCAGTGTTGCCTTTTGATAGTTAGGGTATGGTGCTTTGTGAGTCCTGGTAGTGCTGTTAGGACACGGCAGGTTTGCTATGGGTTCTAAATGGGCAGTGTTTCTAGTAGTTCCTAATGTGCCTGGCGGTTGGCACTGGTTTATAGTAATGTAGAAATCTTTTAGTCTTTCTTTATCCATACACTCATTAAGAGGCATGTTTACTAAAAGTTAGTGTATGGTAACATTATGCAAATATTTATGCAAATGATGCCCTTATGCAAATGATGCCCTTATGCAAATGAGGCCTGCGTCTTGTGCGGCCCCCGGGTTACTCTACAAGTCCTCATTTGGCCCTCAAAGCAATTTGAGTTTGAGACCCCTGTTCTACAGTCTCTTTTCCTTAGATTTAATTTGAGGCTGCCTTTTTTCACCCTTTTGCATTTGATATATTTGGGGGGGGGGGGGAAATACTTAGCAGTATCATTTTGTGCCACCATGGATGGAGCAGCATCAGATAATGGTCTGTGGACTTGATCCTTCTTAGCAATCTCACTGTAATGTCTTTGGATCTTGATAACCAGCAGACAGCATACATCCCAGGACATCATGTGTGGTCAACTGATGCCGCTGGGTCATATGGCATCAACAGTGCATGATGTTGCATATGCTCGTCTACATATGCACGCAGCTCAATGGATACTGCCTTCCCAGTGTTCTCAGGCATCTGGTTGCCTGGGAGACAAAATAATGGGCTGTACCTGCCTAATCTCATCTCTCCAGTGGTGGCAATCCCCAGAAAACCTCCTGGTAGGGTCACATTTTCAGATGCCAGCACATCAATGTACCCTGGATGCATCCAAAGTGAGCTGGTGAACTCATCTGGACAATCTCTCCCCTCAGGGGCTTTGGTCTCATCAGGAGTCACAACTCCACATACATCTACTGGAACTCGGAGCCATTCACAATGCTCTCAAAGTGTTCCAGGACCATCTTCGATTCCGCCCAGTTCTAGTCTAGATGGACAATCAAGTAGCTATGTTCTACTTGAACAAACAGGGCAGAACAGGCTCTTGGACCCTCTGTAGCGAGGCCCTGCATCTGTGGTCTTTTGCTATACAGCACCACATTCACCTACTTGCGGTGTATCTTCCGGGCAAACACAATGTCTTGGCGGACAAACTTTAGTCAAGTCCTTCTACCCCATGAGTAATCCCTCCATGCAGACAAGGTCGCTCACATTTTTCAGATCTGGGGAATCCCAGAGATAGACCTGTTCGCAAGTCCTCAGAATGCCAAGCTTCCTTGTTTCTGCTCCGGGACTCCTTCATCGGACAGCCAGCAGGTAGATGCTTTCCACCGCCACTGGGGTCAAGGCTTCCTATATGCCTTCCCTTCCATTCCTCTAATTCCCAAGACACTTTTCAAACTCCAGAGAGACAAGGGCTACATGATACTCATAGCCACACGCTGGCCACGACAACCGTGGTATCCTCTTCTCCTACATCTGTCTCAGGTTCAACCTGTAGATCTTGGGTCTGCTCCAGATCTCCCATCTCAGGAGGAGCGGACGCTACTCCATCCCAATCCGCAGTCCCTCCATCTTACAGCATGACTGCTGAAAAGGCATAGCCTTCCAGGATATTAACCTCTCTCAACAGGTTTAGGATATCCTTTTAGCTTCTAGGAAGTCTTCCACCAGGCGCTCCTACGCCTTCAAGTGGCGTAGATTTCCTCTCTGGTGTTCGCATCATAAAAGGCATTTAACCCCTTCTCAGCTCCGGTGGACTCATTACTTGAGTATCTTCTCCACCTCTCATCTTCTGGACTCAAAACCAATTCAGTAAGAGTACACCTAAGTGCAATTGCGGCCTCTCACATGCCCTTAGATGGTCAGCCCATCTCTTCTCAGCCACTTGTAGCACGCTTCATGATGGGGTTTTCTATTAACCAAACCTCCCATTAAGCCCCCTCCAGTGGCATGGGATCTTAATGTTTTAGGACAGCTTCTCAAGCCGCCTTTTGAACCTCTAGCCACTACCTCTCTGAAGTTTCTCACGCGGAAGGTCACCTTCCTTATTGCCCTCATTTCAGCAAGATGCATTAGTGAGCTCTTGGAGATAGCGTAGTTACTCACCTGTAACAGGTGATCTTCAAGAACAGCAGGAATTTAGTCTTCACAACCCACCTTCCTCCCCTAGGAGTTGTAGGTAGTCTTCTCCTCCTCTGTTTATCTCGGCTACAAACTCAACTGAGGAGGGAGAGCTGGAAAGGCGGAAGGCAGCTACGCAGGCGCAGTGGGATGCTCCCTAAAGCTTTCCTATTAGACGCTGGGGAGCGTTCCCACACAGGCTCTATCGGTACTGATGTTACCCATATGTGAAGACTAAATTCCTGCTGTTCCCGGAGATCACCTGTTCAGGTGAGTAAGTACGCTTTCAGCTTTGCCACCTTCTTTCGCAGTTAGTTCTACTGTTTCTTGAAGGAGTTGATCTGCAGGTATTTTTTCACACAGAACTGGTTCCTCACTGTGGATCAGGGCATCCATCTGGACAGAAACAGAAGTAATAACTTTGACAGTGCTGTTAGGTGTCCTATAAATATATATTCAGCTAACTTCTGTGAAAGCGGACTCTTTACAGTCTGATTCTCTGTGTGTAGTCCTGTTTGCTTTCTCACCTGTTGGGGTATGAAGTAGTTTCTCATTTATTCAGAATATGTAATGTGTTTATCTGTGTTTGACTTTTCACAAATAGGCATTGGTTGAAACAGAAAAGTTTGACCTATCAATTCTTTCCAATCTAACCCCTTAATTGGTTAGTCATTCTAAATAGCAAGATTTGAAAGGCAAGGTAAGTTGGAGGTAATGAGGGAGGGAACGAACAACCCAGATGTGCTGTGACTTCAAACAGTTTGAGCCCCACTCCCATCTCTCTGTCAATTTCAAGTATAAAAACTTAGGATGGGGGGTGGGGGGGACCCAACAGCAAAGAAAAAAAATCAAAACATTTAAAAATCCTTTTCTGTAAAGCTAGCAGAAATGACCCAGTATCTTAACAAGCACTATAAAAGATTTCATAAAACAAAAGCTCTTAAAACAATCAGGCAAACACTTGAATTAAAAGCCAGAACATTTGCCTCAGTGTGTAATGAGCCCCTCCAAGGAGAATTAAGACTACTGCTGATCCTTCTGGAGATGTGGCTTTCAGAGTTGGACATACCCGTTTGTACACTATGGCCTTTCAGGGGAGGACTTGATAGCGCAGCTTGGTCATTAGTTTGTGTGTGATGTCCTGATATTTTTATCTCTCTCAAATCTTTTTTTTTTTGTTGTAGTTCCTTATATTTGGTTTTGTTTTGTGTATGACTTTAGAATTGTAAATCACTTGGGTACCTTGTGGCAGAGAGTGGTATAGTAAGTTTTTAAACATAATCTAACTCTTTCCATTAGTGTAAATTCCCACAAGAGGTTTTTACCCATAGGGTTTGCACTATTAATGAAGCAAAACAGTATGGGTAAAGTTTTTTACTTTAATTATTCCCCATGAAAAAGTAAATGAAAATCTTTGTACCCTGCTAGTGATACTCAGCTCCTAGGAAAGGTGAAAAGAATACACACTCATCATACCATAAAGATCAAGTGGATCAACAGCCATTTCATCCTATACTTTGACAGGAATCATTGGTAATGAAAGAAGTCAAAGCAGCATTGAAAGCATTATTAAAGAACAAAGCACCAAGTACTGATGGCATTCCCAATGAAGTATTACAACAAGAAGATGCAGCTGTTAGAGTACTTAAAGGGCTTTTCCAGGAAATTTGGAAAACATGGCCAGCTGATTGGAAAAGATCTGTTTTCATGCCAATACTGAAGAAAGCTGATCCCAACCAACTATGGAAATTCACACAGTCACTCTGATTCTCACACACTAGCAGGAATTCTACTCAAGATCATTCTGTGGAAACTGTAACCATATGTAGATCAGGAACTGCTTGAAGTGCAAGGGGGTTCAGGAAAGCATAAGGAGCAAGAGGCCTCGCGTATGTGAGATTGATCCTTGAAAAGACAAAAGAATACCAAAAGGAGAGACGACATGTTTTACTAACTACAGCAAGGCCTTTGTGTAAATCGTGAAAAATTCTGGGCCACATTAAGAAGCATGGGGATACAAGAATTCCTAGTAGTTCTCGTGCAGAACCTTTACATTGATCAAGAAGCAACAGTTCAAGCAGAACAAGGTGAATGGCTTAAAATCAGCAAAGGTGTACAGAAAGGCTACATATTTCCCTTAAACCTGTTTAATTTATATGTAGAAAAGATCAGAGAAACAAGGCTATATGAAGATAAGAGTTGTGAAGATTGGTGGTAGACTCAAACAACCTTTGCTATGCTGACAATAGCACGTTACAAGCTGCTTCTCAAGATCAAGGAACATAGTCTTTAAAATGGGTGTGCATCTTAATGCGAAAAATACAGAGCCTGACAATTGGCAGAATCAATCCTTTCATCCTTGATGGAGAAGAAATACGACAACTTTTAATCTTCTTGGATCAAAATAATCAATAAAGAAACCACAAGCAGTCAGGAAAACCGGCAACACATTGCTGTTGGCAGAACAGCTCTGAAGGACCTAAAGATTCTCAGTTCAGACACATCTCTTAATATAAAGATTAGGCTTGTCCAAGCCATGGTATTTTCAATAACGTCATATAGATGTGGAAAGTTAGACGGTGAAGAAGACAAGAAGAAAATCAATGCTTTCGAATAATGGTGCTGGCAAAGAAAACTCTTTGTATACTTTGTACTGCCCAAAGAACAAATCGGTCGGTACTAGCGAAGATCAAACCTAAGCTTTCCTTAGAAGCTCAGATGACAAGACTTTGACTTTCATACTTTGGACACAGGTGAAGAGAGAGATCATTAGAGAGAGACATCATGCTTGGCAAGGTTGAAAGCCAGCACAAAAGAGGAAGGCCAGCAATGAGATGGATCGATACAATAGCAGCTATGGGTGCCACTCGATTAACAATGAGCCGCCTGACTGAAGACTAAACACAGTTTAGGACTATTCGCAGAGAAGGTATGACTTGACAGCGAATCAGTGGCACTTAACAAAAACAACAAAAGCAATGCATTGTTGGTGCATACAGAGAGGGTGAACAACTTTCAGAAATCCTAGCTTGTCCTTTCTGAGGAGTGTGTTGTCCTCCTAAAGGATGGCTTCATAGCAGTGCATAATTGTGGTTTAGCATGTCATCATAGGCGATAGTATGCTTTCTTTGAGATGCTCTTTTTAAATGCTCAGTCAAGGAAGGAATAACAGATTTTATTGATCCTTTGTGAAGATTTGCTCGACCATGTTGAAAGGTGGTTTTGGGGTTTTCTTTTCAAACAGCTTTCTGTTTTAATTACATCATTGTATTTCTTGCTATAGAACAGATGAATTAGAGCTGACTGTCTAGGCGATTGTCTGGTAACTATGAAACAAATGCTAAAGCCTATTAAAACTGTTAGCCGATCACATTGTGCTGCCTTCATGGAAGGACTTTCCTGTTCCATGCTCATGACAAAATGCTTTATGGTGAATAAGGCTCTTTTCCTGGCATATGAGGTGCTCAGACAATAATAGGGATCCCTGTGGTATATGGCTAGGCATTTCAGTAACTCTGGGAAGGAGACAAAGAATTTCTTCTAAAAGATTTTGATACTGTGTGGCTGTCAGCGGCTTATTGGTGCTCCTTTTCTAGCTGTACCAGTCTCTCTCTCTCATAGCCCCTGCACCTCTCTCTCTCGCCTTCACCCAGTCTCTCTCTCATTCACCATCTCTCTGTTCAGAGCTGCAGTGAAAACACCATGCTACTAATTTCTACACTATGATTGGCTCTCTGCAAGCAGCTACAACCATGTGATGGACGTTCAGGTTGATCTCGGTGGGCTCATGAGACTTGACTCTGAGATTAACTTGAACTTTCTCCATCGTGTGGCTCAAATTCCTTGCAAAGAGCTTATCGTTTTAGGCAAATTAGCGACAGGGCAGTTTTCACTGCAGCACCAGGCAACACCAAACCTTCAGTGGCACGAAATCTAGGGTGCCAGGGTACGATTTCTAGGTGCCATGGTGACCTGGCGCCTGGGATTTGTTGAGTTCTGTTTTATACCATAGTGGGGGGGGAGTTTCCTTTAAGTAATTCTGAGATTGTTCTTTTTGTTTAATAGTTTCTAGTGAGAAAATTTCCATTGTCTAGGTGATGGGGAAACTCTCCATGATGAGCCTGGCTCCCTTCAACATATCCCCAAGTTACCAGTTGCCCTTCCTGCTTTCTTTTGCAATTGCTTTAAGTGAAATTTTCCTTACAAGCAGATTTTTTTCTGACTAGCAAATGTTTTCATCTCTCTTCACCTAAGAATAAAAACCATCAAGTACAGTGGTGGTTTGAGGAAAGAAGCCACATTAGGTAAAAACGTTTGGGCCTCACAAGCTAGTTTGCTTTTCAGTTTGTTTCTTTTTGTGAGAAATTCATATTTCCTTTTGTGGGACTTTAACAAGAAAGATATTTAGGGTTTTGTAAATTACTGAAGACATGGTTTGTCAAGTATTTTTAGCCTCTGGTTGTAGGTAGAGCTTGAACCTCCTTGTTGAATATTTGTTATTAGGAGGGAAGAGTAATAATGTTTGGATACTGAATATTTTTATCTTATGTTTTTTTTGTAATCCTCCAAATTTTCTGGTTTCTTACAGAATATAAATATCGTATTGTATTAAATTCATGAGACCAAGAATGTTGATGCATTGGGCTTGTTTGCTTGCGTATAACTCGGTGCTCACAGTGCTTTGTCTTTCCTTTTATAGGCGAAACACAAGTGCCTGCCAGCAGAGAATAATCATAAGATAAATGAGCCTGAGAATAAACAGGTATTTTGAAGGGGGAGGGGGGGGGAAATGAGGGGAGGCTCTTTCAGCATGTGCTGCTGGATTTATGGCATACATTTTATAGAGCTAGGTAATGAAGATTCTTGTATAAAAATGTAATCTTTCAAGACTGTTGTTCATGCTAACGTGAAATTGATAAATTACAGAATAACTAGAGAATTCATCTAGTGATGCCTCTAAGGTAAAGTTTCTTTAGTTCATGTGCTAGCACAGCTTCTGCCACTGATAGAATCGGACCTGTTTCCAAAGTAAACATGCAGGCAAAATATAAAAACCAATGCATATAAAACAACCACCTCAGGCACAAAAAACCCACATCTCAGTATAAAGTGTCACCAAGCTGATGTAACGCATGTTATGTGACTTAACATCGTAGGTCAAAACTCTACTTGTGAATAACCTATAACTATATGACATGTGTCTGTGCTATTCTGCTGTACTCGGGAGATCATAACATAACAGATCTCACTCCAAATGTAGCATTAGATCTCACTCAACCATAAACCAGCAGTTATAGCAGATATGACAAATAAAATACCAAATCCCGCTTAGCTATGGTATGGCTGTAATAGAGCAAATTGTACTCATGGTGTTTTTCCAATCAAAACTAAGCCCACCCCACAGACTGTATCTTAAAAAACCCACAACTAGCCAATGCCTAAAGAACCCATAGAAACAAAAATCCTTACAACACCCCAACAAAATACTTGCACAGCTACTCTTTCCACAGCAGTCAGCATGTTCAATTTGAAAAAATAAAATGCCTTGGCAAACGCCGCTCATGTTTTTAAGTAGGGCTTCGGAGGCGGGAACCAACGTTCCATCCCCCCCCCCCAACCAGGAAATTACAACAAAGCCCCTGAGCACGATCAGTTTGAAAGAGCATGAGCCAATTAAATGTACGCTCAGACGGCGGGACCCAAAACACTCATCTGAGTGCCATTTAATTGGTTCATGCTTTTTCAACTTTATCGTGCTCGGGGGCTCTGTTGTAATTTCCTGGTGGGGGCAGAAAGTTGGTTCCCGTCTCTGAAATCCCACATAAAATGTGTGGCGTTCGCTGGGGCATTTTGTTTTTTCAAATCGAACATGTTGACTGCTGTGGAAAGAGCGGCTGTGTGAGTGTTTTGTTGGGATGTTGTAAGGATTTCTGTTTCTATGGGTCCTTTTGGCATTGGCTAGTTGTGGGGTTGTTGAGGCACGGGGCTTTTAAGACAGTCTGAGGTTTTTGTGTCTTTTTTTTTTTTTTTTTTTTTTTTAGGAAAAGGTGTTGGCAGTTGCAGTGTGCTTGGTGCAAGCGCGTTACGTCCTTCTCCCTGATGCATCCTCCTTGGTGTCAGAGGATGGGCTTGGTTTGGATTGGAGAAAGCGCCATGAGTACAATTTGCTCTGTTAGCTAAGTGGGATTTGGTATTTTATTTGTCATATCTGCTACAACTGCCGGTGTATGGTTGAGTGAGATCTGATGCTACGTTTGGAGTGAGATCTGTTATCATGTTATGATCTCCCGAGTACAGCATAGTAGCACATACTGTCATATAGGTTACCCATGACTGGAGTTTTTTTACCTATGATGGTAAGTCACAAAGCATGTATTACATTTATGTGTTCAGCTACGCAGACACAAGGGACTGGTGTGTCGGCTTTATACTGAGGTCTTTCCACCACTCGTGTGGAGTTTTTGTGCCTCTGAGGTGGTTGTTTTTTATGCACTGGTTTTTATATTTTGCCTGCAGTTAGCTATACCAGTTTCTTGAGGATTGCATATGTATTGAGATGTCCAAAGTAAACATTACATAATTCAGTAACTTCTCTTATTTTGGATACACAAATTGAGTCGGCTAAGCATTTGAGTTCATACCAACATTTCTGGAGAGCCTTCTAGAAAGTGGTTTAATCCTGGCTATTTAAAGACCTCTGTGTCCGGTTCCTTTTGGAATGAGTAAAATTTGTAATGTGTGCGTGTTTGGTATACAGACAGAGCTGCTGGAAGCAGCACCTAAACGCCTTGTTCTTGTTCCTACAGGGCTTGACCCTATATAGGAAAGAAGAGAGAGAGAGAACTATGCCCCTTGGAGACCCTGATGGAAAGGCGTGAACAGTTTAGTTCATTAAAAAATTAGATATCTGGCCTTTCTTTTTATAGAAAAGCAGTTTACATTAAAATGTTCAGTGAGAAATCAAACAGAAGTTGCAATAAATTTAAGATAAAATCGTAAGCGAAAGGATACTTGTTTGGGATGGGGTTGAGAGAGGGGTAGTGGCATCAGCAACAGTCACTGTGTCCCATATCCAGTATCCTTATTAAAGGCCATGTCAAAGCCAGCCCAACCATCAGGCAAACTAGGCGGTTGCTCAGGGCCATGACCATTTTTTTTTTTGGGGGGGGGGGGGGCACAAAAAAAAGGACATTCAAAGCTAAAACAATAGATTCCAACAGCCGGGGGAAGGGGGGATAAGGCTTAAGATTTGCTTAGGGTGCCAACACCTTGAACCAACTCTGGGGCCAGCACTGGTGCCCAGTTTGGTGAGGGGACCACAAATAAATTTTGCTCCTTGAGAGCATAGATGGCACGAAGGAACATAAGGATGGAAGAGAGAAATACTGCGGAAGGCCAGATTGAAGGTTTTTTTATACTAACGTTAAGTGGTTGTTTTTTTTTTTTACATTTTGTCTTGTAAATGATGGGTAGCCAATGATTGTCCATGAGAAGTGGACTGCTGATGTCAAATTTCTGAGTATTAATGATTAAAATGTGTTTGGTTTTTTGTGGTTTGTGTTTTTAGAGGAAGTGGGAGGCAGAGACAAAACCATAGTGGGCATAATGACAGCGAGCTGTCCGCTGATGCAGATGTGGTCTTGCTACTAGCATACATTGTAAAATGGTGACACAATGTTCAGACGTTAATGGTTCCCAGTTCATACCTGCGTTCACCTCCTTCCCCCTGATTCCAGACTTTCATTGCAGGTCTCTGGTTCAGCCAGTGGCTCTGTAAGGATTCTTTGCTACTTAATAGTACAGAGCTGTCTTCAGCATTTTCATTACAGGAAACCATTCGGTATTCAAAGATGATGACATAGACTATGGAAATCTTAGTCTAAAAAAAATGTTTACACCACAGAGATCATGAATTGGTTTAATATGGGGAAGACGAATAAGAAAAATATTGAATGCTTGAGTAAATTCTCTTGTTTCTATGTATTTTCTTTTTAAATCTAATATGATTGATATGCTTTTTTTTTTCTTTTCTTTTTCTTTTAAACAGAGCCACCTCAGTGTTTTTTCAGTAGCTAATCCACTGGCTTCAAGTATAACATCTAGTATAACGTCCAGCCTGGCATCCAGTATAGGATCAGATAGTTCATCCCCTACAGCACTGTCAAGTATTAATGCCAAAACTCTCCCGTTCTACCCTGCTAGTAACACAGTTGAATCGGTAATAGGTAAGACTTTGCTTTACTTATACAATATTTCAGCAGTATTGGGATCATTCACTTTTAAAACATGTGTTTAAAATATTTTCATTTGACATAGAATATGTAGTAGAGGAAGCTTTGGGATAGTCAGCTGCACGTGAAAGTGCAGAGAAATAGGATTAAGCATTAGAATTTTGCAGTCTCTCAATACAAAACATTATTGATCTATTTAAATAAAGCATAGAGCAAGCAAATCCTATGCATTATACAAAGGGATGGCTTCAGCAGCGTATAGAAATCCATTTCAGCATGATCGCCTGTCAAGTCTGGATAAATGAGTACTTCCATATCATCCTGCTGGACCAGTACAGACAAGTGGGTTATGTTCCTCTACCAGCAGATTGGTGGAGACAAAGAACCAAGGAAAAGCCCAGGTTTCAATGATGACATCACTCCCATGCCTCTATTCACCTCAGCCACCAGAAGTCCCTCTAGTATTTCTTCCTCTCCTGCAGACTGTGGATGGAGTTTCTCTTCTCTGAAGATTAAGAGGAAAAGATTGATTAAACACTCGTGAACTACCACCTTGAGAGTGACTCTTTCACTTGAGCGTGACGTAGGAGGCTCCATGGTCATGTGAGATGTGGAGGTCGTTGAGAAAAGAAAACAGGATGGTTTTGGGTCTATAGCTGGGTCTGAAATCAGGCTGATGGGAATGAAGAAAGTGGATGGAGTCAAGATGAAGTTTGTCTTCTGCCAACTCTCTTCACAAGGATCTTGGAGAGGAACTGGAGGTTGGAGACAGGGCCATAATGGGTGGGGTCCAGAGAGAGCTTTTTAAGAAGGGGGTGAACAAAGGCATGCGTCCATGGAACAGGAAAAGTGCCAGAGGAGAGGCCGATGTTTAGTATAGTGAGAACAGAAGGGAGGGAGAGAAAGTGAGTGTGGGAGGGAGGGTTCCAGTAGCCAAGCAGAGGGAATGGGATCAGAACAGCAAGTGGTTTTGTGCAAGGTGGAGAAGGGACTTTGTCAATTCAGCAGTAGAGAAGGGCCAAAAAGTAGACCAAGTGTGAGACGGGGAAGGTGATGGGAGGGAGGAATATAGAGGAGGAGGGGGGAAAACTAGAGGGGGGGGGGAAAGGAGCATCTGAATTTTACTGATGAAAAAGGAGGCTAGCTATGAAGGACTGGGGGACAAAGAGGAAGAGACGGAAGAGAGGAAGGGGTGAATGTGTAAGAAGAAAGGGATCTCAAGACAGAGTATAGCTGATGGGAGGAATTGGAGGCTGAGGAAATGAGATTGGAATAGTAAGACAATTTGGCAGCATGAACAAGAGAGCAGTAGTAGTAGTGACAGTACTGAAAATGATGGGGAGTGCGGTGTTTTCTCCAAAGGTGTTAGGAGTGACAAAGAGAGGTGCTGTGTAAACCTTGACCTTGATGGATACTCCCGACTCAAAGCCAGGAGCCTTAGGTGCACCTACTCCCTCAAGGGGTGAGGAAATCTAATACTGTCTTCCCATTTCTGGATGGAAGCAAGGATATTATCCGGTTGGAGTGGGACTCTTCCGACTCTCTACCTAAAGGGTTAAGAGCATGTAAGATATACACTCTCCTGCAGAAGGAGTGTGTTTAGTGATTTGGCATTCTCAAAGTGGATGCACAGGTCACAGTGGTTACCAGATGTACCACCATTCCTGTGGAAGACGGATCGGCCTTAAAGAATTTTCTGGACCGGAAGGTAGATTCATTGTTAACATAAGAACATAAGATATGCCCTACTGGGTCAGACCAAGGTCCATCAAGCCCAGTATTCTGTTTCCAACAGTGGCCAATCTAGGTCATATGTACCTAGCAGTTTCCCCAAGAGACACAGGTTCCACAATGCTTGTACTGCAAGCAGCATTGATATCCTGGGTCCCTTCTTAATAATGGTTTATGGACCTTTTCTCCAGGAACTTGTCCAAACCTTTTTTTTAAACCCAGCTACACTAACAGCCTTTACTACATCCTCCGGTAACAAATTCCAGAGTTTGATTACACGTTGAGTGAAAAATATTTTCTTTTATTAGTCTTAAATAGTTTACCCTGTAGCTTCATTGCATGTCCCCTAGTCTTTCTATATTCTGATAAGGTAAACAATCGATCTACGTTTACCCGTTCCACTCCGTTCATTAATTTATAGACTTCTATCATATCTCCCCTTAGCCGTCTCTTTTCCAGGTTAAAGAGCCCTAACCTTTTTAGCCTTTCTTCATAGGAGTATCCTTCCATCCCCTTTACCATTTTGGTGGCTCTTCTCTGAACCTTTTCTAAAATCGCTATATCCTTTTTAAGATACGGCGACCAGAATTGCACACACTATTCAAGGTGCGGTCTCACCATGGAATGATATAGAGGCATTATAATATCTTGTTTTATTTTCCATTCCTTTCCTGATCATACCTAGCATTCTATTTGCTCTCTTGGCCGACGCTGCACACTGGGCCGAGGGTTTTAACATGGTATCCACAATGACGCCTAAATCTTTTTCCTGGGTGGTAGTTCCTAATGTGGAACCTTGCATCGTGTAACCATAGTTTGGGTTGTTCTTCCCTAGGTGCATAACCTTGCACTTGTCCACATTAAATTTCATCTGCCATTTTGATGCCCAGTCTTCCAACTTATCAAGATCCTCTTGCAATTTTCCACAATCCTCTTGGGTTTTAACAACTTTAAATAGTTTTGTGTCATCTGCAAATTTGATAACCTCACTCGTTATTCCACTTTCCAGGTCATTTATGAATATGTCAAAAAGCAGCGGACCCAGCACAGATCCCTGGGGCACACCACTATTCACCTTTCTCCATTGGGAAAATTGGCCATTCAGCCCTACTCTCTGCTTTCTATCTTTTAACCAGTTCCTGAACCACAATAGTACACTGCCTCCTATCCCATGACTCTTTAGTTTAGCCAAAAGTCTCTCATGAGGGACCTTGTCAAAGGCTTTCTGAAAGTCCAGATGCACAATATCAACCGACTCACCTTTGTCCACCTGATTATTCACTCCTTCAAAAAAACATAACAGATTAGTAAGACAAGATCTTCCTTGTCTAAAGCCATGTTGGCTGTCTCCCATTAGGTCATGACTATCTACATGCTGAGTAATTTTATTCTTTATGATGGTTTCTACCATTTTTCCCGGTACTGACGTCAGGCTCATCGGTCTGTAGTTTCCCAGATCACCCTGGAACCCTTTTTAAAAATTGGTGTTACATTGGCGATCCTCTAATCTTCAGGTATTAGAGATGATTTTAATGAGAGTTCACAGATTACTAATAGAAGGTCTGCAATCTCATATTTCAGTTCTTTCAATACCCTTGGAAGTATACCATCTGGCCCAGGTGATTTGCTACTCTTCAGTTTATCTAATAGTTGTAATACATCTTCCCGATGTATCGATATTTCCTTCAATTCTTCCGCACCTTTAAATACCACTTCAGTCATGGGTAACATTCCTACATCTTCCTCAGTAAAGACTCTGAAGCAAAGAATTCATTTAGCTATGGTGGCTGCTATTCTGCAGCTGGCAGTATGTACCAGCCTGACATCTCGAGCCCTGCTTCAGTGGATTCAGTCTCTTAAGCCAGTTGATACCAAGCCCTCTTTTGGTGTCTGCTATGGCCTTCCTTTCTGAGGCCATGTATGACCTGGTATGGTTGGTGGCTAACGATGGTTCCATGATGATATCATGCATTTGGCTCTGGTGCTGGGCAGCAGAGCGATCCTCCAAAGCTCGGTTGGCCCAACTGCCTTTTAAGGGGAAGCTTCTTTTTGGAGCCAATGTGAAGAAGCTGATGAAGAACCTGGGCGAGAGAGAATCTTACTGCCTTCTGGAGGACAGGTCCAACAGGCCTGTGAAGCGGGCTGGTGCCCCTTTCTAGTCAGCCTCTGTCTGTCTGTGCACCAAGACCTCTGCCTCTGCCTGTGCACTTGCTGACCTGATCCTTGGGGGTCTCAAGACTCTCATTATTACCAACCTGTAAAACCTTATTTTTCCTCTGCTTCCAGGCTTTGGGCTTGTTCTCAGTTTTTTCGTGGAGTGCGTGAGCCCAGGGACTCTGTCTCCTCTAGAAGAGGACCCTCCTGGGCTGCACAATGAATGTTTTGGTGCCCATTCCTTGGTTCTTCCAGGGAATGCAGGCTTTGCCTTTTCTTTTGGGAATGGGCCAGAGTTACAAAGGATTTGTTGGGTGATACACTATTCAGTTTGGCTACGTCCGGATGCCTTTGTCATTTCCCCTTGGGGGTCTGTGATCAAAGGTACTGTTGTGTTGACCACCTTGGACAAGTTGCTGCGCCTAACGGCGGTGTTGCCCATCCCACTGGACTAGCAAGGCAAGGGCAGATACTTAATCCATTTTGTGGTGCCCAAAAAGGATGGCTCCTTCCAGCCCATTCTGGACCCCAAGGGGGGGGGGGTGTCAATGAGCATTTGTGTATCCTGCGCTTCTGGATGGAAACCTTGTGCTCTGTGATTCAAGCAGTGCACCAAGGTGTTCTTGGCTTCTCTGGATCTGGCCAAGGTGTATTTACATATTCCAGTCTGGGCAGAATAGTGCGGTATATAAGAGACTTTAAATAAATAAATAAATATCTGCAATTTGCTGTGCTTGGCTCTTGCTATCAGTTCACCGCCCTCCCTTTTGGGCTGTCCACGGTCTCCATGGTCATGGTTGTGGCAACTGTGGTGCCGAGGGCTATGTCCATCCCTATCTGGACAACTGGCTCATCCAAGCCCATTCCCTTTCGGAGACATCTCGGGTGGCGTACCAAATGGTGTCCTATTGGGAAAGCTTTGGCTGGGTGATCAATTGGGGAAAGAGCCAGCTGTTGCTTTCCCAGTCCCTGGAGCTCCTGGGAGCATATTTTGACACTCGAGTGGGCAGAACCTTTCTTCCAGAAGAGGTGGTCAAGAGGCTGTTGGATTGCCTGATGCTGTTCTGTGCACAACAGAATCCTAGACTCTGGGATTATCTTTAACTCCTTGGATTGATGGTGGTGACCATGGAGATTGTGCTGTGGGCATGTCCTTGCATGTGACCTCTCCATCAGTCCTTGTTGATTTGGTGGTCCCAGAGTTCTCAAAGTTTCGAGCATAGGCTCCTGCTCCCAATGATGATGAAGGCCAGCTTGTGGTGGTGGCGGAAGCCCTGTCATCTGAGGAAGGGTGTGCCGTGGACGATGTCTCCTGGATCCTTCTGATTACAGATAATAGTATCTCGGGCTGGGGAACCTGTTGCTAAGACTGTACCATCTAGGGCCATTGGAACTGCAGGGAAGTGGTATAGTCCATCAGCCACCTTGAGGCAAGGGCCATCAGGTTGGCTCTTTTGTGTTTTTGGCTCCTGGTTGAGGGCTGGGCGGTTCGCATGTTTTCAAACAACACCATGGCAGTGACTTATGTCAATTAGCAAGGCAGTATGAGGAGCACTGGCGTGACTCTGGAGATGGCTCTCCTATTTGCCTGGGTGGAAAAGAACCTCTTAGTCTTGTCAGCTCAGCACATTACCAAGGTGGACAATGTGGAAGTGGACTGCCTCAGTCAGCACTCTCTGGATCCTGGAGAGTGGGAGCTCAGTCAGGAGGCATTTCAGTTGATTCTGCGTCGCTGGAGTTGCCCCGAAATGGATCTGGTGGCGACTTGCTTCAATGCCAAAGTATATCGCTTCTACAGTTGCCACATGGAGACAGGTCTGAGGGTGTGGATGCTCTGATCCAACCTTGGCCAAGTCTGCACCTGCTATACATGTTTCTTCCATGGCCCCTGGTGGGGCATATGATTTGATGCACAGAACGCCACCCAGGCAGGATTATTCTGGTGGCACTTGATTGGCCGAGGAGAGCATGCTTCTGATGCAGCTCCTGTAGGTGCCGCCTCATCATTTGCCTCCATCTTGGAGCCTATTGTGGCGAGGACTGATTGTCCCAGAGGATCTGGTTCCACTCTTGAAAGGAGATGGCTAATGTGTAAGGGCTGCTTTCCAGCAGTAGTCTCCACTCTGTTTAGATCCTGGAGGAGGTCTACCAAGCTAGCATTAGTGTGGTTCTGGTGCCTCTGAGACAATGGTGTGGCACTTGGTAGTTGGCTCCAGAGGCAGCTAAGGTGTCATCTCTGTTGACCTTTCTACAGGATGGCCTGGAGAAGGGCCTCGCCCATAGCTTCCTGAAAGTTCAGATGGCAGCTTTGGCCTGTTTCCGAGATTCGGTGACTGATAAGTCTCTGGCCTTGCACCTGGCTATCTCATGCTTTCTCCAGGGGGTTCTGTGATCCCTTCCTGGGATCTGTGTCTGGTGTTCAGGCCCTGATGCAGTGCCCTTTGAGCTGTTGATGCATGCTACTTTTAAGGATTTGATGCTCAAGACTGTCTTCTTGGTGGTGATTTATTCCGCAAAACAGATTTCTGAGCTGCAGGCTCTGTTTTGCTGAGATCCTTATTGGTCTTTTTTTCAAAGGAGGCAGTTTCCATTCAGCCTGTGCCTGCCTTCATGCCTAAAGTGCTTTCACCATTTCATATGAACCAGGTGCTCTGCCTACCCTCCTTCCTGAAGGAGCAGTGTCGGGAGAAGAAGGATTTTCACTTGATAGATGTTGGAGTATGTTCCTCTGGTACCTGGAAGGTATGAATTCCTTTTGTAAGTCCAACCATATTTTTGTGATGTTTGCTGGTCCACGCAAGGGTGATACTGTAGTCAGGTCGACTTTGGGGGCACTGGATTAAGATTGCCATTGCCTTAGCGTATCTGTTGCAGAACCAGTTGGTTTTATAGGGTTTGCGTGCCCATTCTACCCTTGCATTAGCGTCTTTGTGGGCGGAGCAGAGTTCGGTAGCCCCTGCAGACATTTGTTGGGCAGCAACGTGGGCATCACTTTCCAAATTTGTCAAGTATTACCTGCATGGATGTCTACGTGGACAGACATGACCTTTGGCTCAAGAGTTTTGCGAGCTGCTGTCTTCTTCGCACCCAGTGGAGTTGTAGCTTTGGTACATCCCACTTGTCTGGACTGGTCTAACAGGACAATATGGAAGGTGACATTTTATTTACCAGATAATGTCCTTTCTCCAGGACCAAGCAGGAAGTCAGTCCTCACTTATGGGTGACGTCGGCGCCGACGGAGCCCTCGCGGAGCAATTTTCCCCAGCTTTCAAAGAAAGCCTTTGGGAATTGCAGCGCGCATGCGCGGTCGTCTTCCCGCCCGAAGGTGCCATCTTAGCCAGTCTTCTTTTTTCCGCGGAGCCCTGCAGACGTCCCCGTCTTGTCCCCGCGAAAAAGTTGATTTTCCTCTTATTTTATACTTTTTTCTTTCGGTTCGACGCCGATCGTTTTCCCGCCCGGACTCGCGACGCCGGTCTCGAGTCCTCTAACGTTTTTTTCGGTTTTTCTGACTTAGTCAGCTTTCGTTTTCGTTTTCCCTGGCAGCCCGGTCCTTTGACCTCGCAGGGGCCCTTTTTCCCCCGATGGCTGCCAGTGGCTTTAAGCGGTGTGGTCGGTGTGACCGAAATATGTCACTAACCGACTCACACGACCTTTGCCTCCGCTGCTTGGGCCCGGATCATGAGGAATTGATCTGTGGGCCCTGCAGCAAACTGTCCTCGAAGGCGTTGAGAAGTCGGCGGCATCAGCGCGAAAGAATCTTCGCTGACCCCAGCCGTACCCGGACCTCGTCGGAGGCCTCCGTGTCAAAGGGCTCCAGCTCGGACCGTCGCCGGAGCTCCTCCGACCGGGGTTCTCCCTCCGGGGACCATCGTCGGAAGGAAAAACCCGCGAGGGCGGCGTCGGTGGACGCTCCTGGCTCCGCGAGGGCCAGGTCGCATAGCCCCGACAGCCGCCCCGGGTCCTTGGAGAAGGAACACCTCCCGAAGCGACCTCGCCTGGAGTCGGAGATGCCTGCCCGGGTAAGTCCTGTAGTCCTTCTGGACTCGCCTCCGCGACAGCCGACGTCGGGCCCGACGCCGTCGGGGCCCGAGTCGGGGGCTGCTGGGTCACCTGAGCTCGGACTCAGGTTGACGGCCTTGGAGAGCAGACTGTCTGCCTTCATGGACCAGCAGCGGGCACTGCTCGCTGGCTTCGCTGGCGTCGCTGCCCCGACCGCCGGGACGTCGACGTCCAAGTCGACCCCGGAGACCGAGCCGATCCTCGAGTCGATGAGAACTCGAGTCGATCCTCGGTCGAGGTCGCCCTCGGCCTCCCGTTCGGGACCGAGGTCGCCGACGCCGACTCCCTCGGCGTCGGGGCGGCTGGCGCCGCTCCCTGCCCGGGCCAACCCCACCGAGTCCTCGTCTGAGTCGGTCTGGGAGTCTGAGGAGGAAGAGTCACCTGATTCTTTCCGGACTCGGTGTGTCCCATCGGACTCTCCGGAGTCCGAGCCTCGGAAGCAGTCCCCCCCGGAGGATGCCCGGTTCTCGGACTTCGTTAGGGATATGGCCAAGGCTTTGGCCTTCCCTGCGGATCCCGAGGAGGAGCCTCGAGCCGAGGAGCTCGACGCCCTCCAGTATGACTCTCCCGCGAGGGAACACTTTACTGTGCCGGTTCCTCCTATGCTGGAACGACTACTCTTCCGCATGTGGGAGAGTCCGGCCTCCTCGCCGGTCCTGAGCAAGCGGGTCGATTCTATCTATCGAGTCCGCAAGAGCCCTGGCTTTCAAAAGGCGCAGTTGCCACACCATTCCATGGTAGTGGAATCGGCCATGCATCGTCTTAAGAGCCAGAAGATGCACTCCTCGGTGCCTCCTGGGAGGGAGGCCCGTAACCTGGATGGCCTTGGCAAGAAGTGCTTCCAGGGCTCTATGCTCGCCTGTCGTGTCCAGACTTACCAGCTATACATGGGCATGTATCTCAGGGATCTGGCTAAAGAGCTAGCCGGATTCTCCGCTGGTCTCTCCGAGGTGCCTTTGCGGAGGTTTCCTGGCCTTGTCCACGGGTATTCGGGAATGCTCGAAGTTCATGTCCCGAGCAGCCTATGATGGCTTTGAAGCCTCGGCTCGAGTAGCCGCAGCCGGCATCGGTGCCCGCCGACAGGCTTGGCTTCAGTCGTCCGACCTTGAACCCTGGGTACAGGACAAGTTGGTCGATGTCCCCTGCCGAGGCGAAAACCTCTTTGGCAAGCCCATGGCGGAAAAGGCTGCACAAATTGAGACTGAGACTCTCACCAGGACCAGGCTTTCTAGGAAGACCTCCGCCCCTTCCCAGAAAAAGAAGGGCTCGGGAAAAAAGTCCTTTTACCCGAGGAAGGCAGCTGCCTACAAACAATACCCCCATTATCAGGCCCCTGCAGCTCCCCAACAGGGCCAGCAGGCCAAGGGACGGGGTAACGGGTCCCGTAGGCAGCAAGCCCCCAAGCCTGCACCACCAGCCCCTGCTCAGCAGGGTGGGGGTTTTTGACTCGCTCAGCATAGCCTCTCCCCCCCCGCTGGTCCCCTCCAGCACCGGAGGCCGGCTGGTTCACTTCGCCCACAGGTGGTCCAGCATCACCACAGATGCCTGGGTGCTTCAGGTCGTGCGAGAGGGCTACCTCCTCCACTTCCATCAGATTCCTCCCTCCTATTTTCCGGGAGAGCCTCCGCGCCCCCCTCTGCACAGGGAGTTGCTCCTTCAGGAGTTAGCAGGTCTTCTGCAGGAACAGGCGGTGGAACCGGTGCCACACCACCTGAGAGGTCAAGGCTTCTATTCAAGGTATTTTCTGATACCAAAGAGAACAGGAGGCCTCAGACCCATCCTGGACTTGCGCAACCTCAACAAGTTCCTTGTGCGGGAGAAGTTCAAAATGCTTACCCTTGGAATCCTTCTGCCCTACCTCCAGCAGGGAGATTGGCTATGCTCCTTGGATCTAAAGGATGCCTACACGCACATCCTCATCCACCCCAGCCACCGCCAATACCTAAGGTTTGTGGTGGCAGGAAATCATTACCAGTACAGAGTACTGCCCTTCGGCCTGTCCTCCGCACCACGAGTCTTCACAAAATGTCTCGCGGTCGTGGCGGCCCATCTCCGGCTTCACGGCCTCTATGTTTTTCCGTACCTCGACGACTGGCTCATCAGAGCAGCGTCCGCTCAGGAGGTCACCAACGCCACGTCCCGCACGGTGACTCTGCTGCAGCACTTGGGCTTTGTCATAAACTTCGCAAAGTCCACTTTGCTCCCCTCACAGGATCTCGAGTTCATCGGCGCAAGACTGCGCACTCCTCAGGCGCGAGCATACCTACCGCTCGACAGGGCTCAGCGGCTCATGGACCTAGCTGGCCGCTTTCGCAGCCAGCCCCTGGTCTCCGCCAGGCGCTTCCTGAGACTGCTCGGCCATATGGCTTCCACCGTCCATGTGACCCCAAATGCCCGCCTGAATATGCGGCCTGCTCAATGGTGTCTCCGCCGGCAGTGGCGACAAGCCACAGGCGGCCTAGCAGACCTAGTGCGCGTCTCCGAGCCGCTGGTCTCGTCTATCCGGTGGTGGCTCCGGCAGCCGAACCTGATATTAGGAATGCCTTTCCAGTCACCTCAGCCGACCCGGGTGCTGACCACCGATGCATCCCTCCTGGGCTGGGGAGCACATTGCCAAGAGGCACGTACTCAGGGCCTCTGGACCAAGTGGGAGTCTGCTCAGCAGATCAACTTCCTGGAGCTCAGGGCGATCCGCCTAGCTCTCAAAACCTTCTCCCACCTGACCTCCCAACAGTCCGTCCTTGTCCAGACGGACAATCAAGTTGCCATGTTCTACGTGAACAAGCAGGGGGGCACGGGCTCCTTCCTCCTCTGCCGGGAGGCACAGAAACTCTGCTCTTGGGCCGTCAGTCACGGCATTCTCCTCAAGGCAGTCTATCTCCCGGGCCAGGAAAATTGCCTGGCAGACGAAATCAGCAGGGTCCTCCAGCCGCACGAGTGGCGTCTGGATCCCTTGATCGTTCAGAAGCTCTTCCTCAGGTGGGGTCTCCCCACGGTGGATCTCTTTGCCAGTCCTCACAACCGGCAGCTTCCTCGCTTCTGCTCCCGTCAGCCACACCACCCCCTTCGGGTTGCGGCGGACGCCTTTCTGATCTCATGGTCGGGGAGCCTTCTGTACGCTTTCCCTCCCATCCCGTTAGTCTCTCGGACTCTTTTCAAGGTTCTCCGAGACAAAGCCTTCATGATCCTGGTGGCCCCTCGCTGGCCCAGGCAGCCGTGGTTTCCGCTCCTGCTGCAACTGGCGGTGGAGGATCCCTTCCCTCTGGGGGTACAACCGGATCTCCTCACTCAGGATCAGGGGTCCCTACTGCACCCCAACCTCAGGTCTCTCAACCTCATGGCCTGGCTGCTGAGAGGGTAGTCCTTGCTCCTCTTCTCTTGCCGGCGGAGGTGGAGGAGGTCGTCTTGGCTTCGCGACGGCCTTCTACCCGCAAATGCTACGCCCTTAAATGGCGTCGCTTTGCAATCTGGTGTTCCCCAACAGTCTCAGGATCCCTTCTCCTGCCCGGTGTCGGTGATCTTACAGTACTTGCTACACCTCTCTAATCTGGGACTTAAGTCCAACTCCGTCAAAGTTCACCTCAGTGCTCTTTCAGCACATCATGTGCCGGTGGACGGCAGACCTCTCTCCAACGACCCTCTCGTAGCGAGGTTTCTCCGAGGTCTCCTTCTACTTAAACCACCTCTGCGCCCGCCAGCACCTGACTGGGACCTGAATGTGGTTTTGCAGCGGATCACCTGTCCGCCTTTTGAACCTATGGCTACCTGTTCCCTCCGTTTTCTGTCTTGGAAAACGCTGTTCTTGATAGCCCTCACTTCCGCTAGGCGCGTGAGTGAGTTGCAGGCCCTCGTGTCTGATCCCCCCTACACTCGGTTCTACAAGAATAGGGTAGTCCTACGGACTCACCCTAAGTTTCTGCCTAAAGTGGTCTCCCCTTTTCACATGAATCAGGAGGTGGTGCTTCCAACCTTCTTTCCCAGACCACACTCCAGCCGAGCTGAGACGGTCCTCCATACCCTGGACTGTAGAAGGGCATTGAACTTCTACCTTGACCGTACGCGGGAGCACCGTAAAGCTGCTCAGCTTTTTGTGTCTTTTGACCCCAATAAATTGGGGCTTCCGATCTCCAAGCGTACTCTGTCCATCTGGGTTGCGGACTGTATCTCTTGGGCTTATGGGGCAGCCGGACTCTCCTTAGAAAGTCGAGTCACGGCTCATTGTGTTCGGGCAAAGGCCACGTCAGTGGCTTACCTCCGCTCTGTTCCGCTGGCAGACATCTGCCGGGCCGCTACTTGGTCTTCGAGCCAGACTTTTGCGGTCCATTACTGTCTCGAGAGGGAGTCCCGTAGGGACAGTGCTTTCGGACAGGCAGTCCTCCGTAATCTCTTTGAGGTCTGAGCAACTCCTACCCTCCATCCCGGATGTGGGCTACCGGTGGGTGATAATTCAGCGAAGATTCTTTCCTTCTGTGCTGCTGAGCTAGAGGGAGCTCATTTTTGTGCTTAGGGTCTCCGGTAGCCTTGAGCTTGGGAGTCCCATAAGTGAGGACTGACTTCCTGCTTGGTCCTGGAGAAAGCGTAGTTACTCACCTGTAACAGGTGTTCTCCAGGAGCAGCAGGAATCAGTCCTCACTACCCTCCCTCCTCCCCTTGGAGTTGCAATCGTCTGCTTATGTTCTTTTTGCAAATTTTTATGCTGTCTTTTTTAGCTATGTCATCTGACTGGCTAAGATGGCACCTTCGGGCGGGAAGACGACCGCGCGCATGCGCGCTGCAATTCCCAAAGGCTTTCTTTGAAAGCTGGGGAAAATTGCTCCGCGAGGGCTCCGTCGGCGCCGACGTCACCCATAAGTGAGGACTGATTCCTGCTGCTCCTGGAGAACACCTGTTACAGGTGAGTAACTACGCTTTCCTTGAGTCCTGCTAGACGGGTCCAGAGCCTGCCCCTGAAATGTATTTGCTCTTTTCTGCTGCAGTGCCTTTGGGTCTGCTATGATTTTTTATACTTAGCTCTGCGGGTTCATCTTCTACTGACAGCCTTCTGCTAATGCTTTCCTGTACATAGTTCTTGACTGTTGGTTACTCCTTGTTGCCCACGATTGAGGTTGTGTGAGGCTTGCTATGTTTCTCCCTTACGCTTTGGGATGAATACCTAAGGGATCTCTGGTGGCTGAGGCAAATAGAGGCGCATGGGGGTAATGTCATTGAAACCTGGGCTTTTGATGGGTTGGGTTCCCCTACTAGCAGATTGACGGAGACAAAGAACCAATTGTCTGGACTGGTCTAGCAGGATTCAAGGAAGGGACATTAACTGGTAAGTAAAATGTCACCGTTCCAACCTCCCTATCCCACAAACAAGCAATGCTGTTCGAGGGGCACACAGCATCAGTGTATAAAGTCCAGAAAAATCATAGTTCAAAGAATGAACAGTAACCTTTTGGAAAACAGTTTTCTATATATTTCTCTGTATAGCCGCCTCGTATATAGGATCCAAAGATACTTGAAAACCTGTTCTGCAAATATTTGAAAACAAAAAAGAACCCTAATCAGACCAAATGTAAACCTAGAAAAAAAGTCCAATTAGAACACCAAAATTCCCCTTATGTTGCCTATATAGTTTTGTCGGAGCAATGTCATCCCAGTATCACAAGTATTGTGTCAAGAGATACCACTGTGACTACTCCCTTTTATTAATAGCTTTTAAAATGGACCATAGCCCAAAACTTAGCTGTATGGCACCCAACGCCAAAACTTCTGAATTTCTCATGTGGTGGTTGTGCCTATTGCGATGGCACTTTGGAAAGGGTTGACTGGATTGACGTGCACACTTCACAAAAGTATACCACACGTTGGCACACGGACTGTTCATCTGATTTTGTGGTCTACCTGATCATATGTCCATGTTCTCTATATTATATAGGCCGTACTAAGAGAGCCTTTCATACGCGCCTTACAGAACATGTCTCATGCCTTCGGATAAAAAAACGGACAGCCCCTATGGTGGAACATCATTTAACAATGAGCCATTTGTTTGCATCTTTAAGATGGCGTGTGTTAGACCATATTCCGCCTGACCCTCGGCGGGGGGATCGTGAGAATAAACTTCAACTCCGTGAACAGCGGTGGATTTTTCTTTTGAAATCAGTTACCCCTGGAGGATTAAATTCTCAACTGGATTGGCATACCATTCTATGAATGGAGGTAAATACCCCCTTGGGATTCCCTGAATGGTGGGGATTCCCTGGCTGGGGGGTTGGGTTAATTCTTTGATTGGTTCAGCTCTCCTCCTCCTATGCTGATGTCAGACGCCGACGATAATATAGCAGACATACTTCCTGTGGCCTGTAAACGGCTGTGCAACCTCAAGCTGATCTTTCTTGACCTGAAGCAGGGTTTTTCGGAGTCATAAGAGTAAAACCCGAAACGTGCGCCCGTCGTATTCAGAAGTTTTGGCGTTGGGTGCCATACAGCTAAGTTTTGGGCTACGGTCCATTGTAAAGCCTATTAATAAAAGGGAGTAGTCACAGTGGTATCTCTTGACATAATACTTGTGATACTGGGATGACATTGCTCCGACAAAAATATTTAGGCAACATAAGGGGAATTTTGGTGTTCTAATTGGACTTTTTTTCTAGGTTCTGCAAATATTTGTCATTGCTTCCCAGATATTTGGCCTGATGGGACACTGCTACCAAATACAGTAGAGGCCCCATTTTCAAAGGCATTTACATGAGTAACTGCCCATGTTACCCGTGTAAATGCCTCAACCAGGATTTTCCAAAGGCACCTACACTGGTAGTGCCTTTGAAAAATCCTGGTTATGTCCCTAACGTGCCCAGATGCTATTCGTTTAGCATTGGGGGCATTCCGGGGTGGAGCAGGAGCGGAGGAAAGAGCTAAGTGGGATAGCAGCGATTTTCGATGCTACCTCGGTGCCTTAAAGTCCTCGGTGCCTTAAAGATAGGCGAGAAAATACCTTGCCTATCTGAGGTGCTGGGGCTAACCGGGTAGCATCAAAAATCACTGCTACCCACTTAACCTCGGCGGCTGCCAGCATGTCCCACCAAAGCCGGATTTTCACTTCCATCGCCGCGGAAGTGAAGATCTGGGTTAAGGGAGTCGGTGGGCAGGCTATGCGCAGACGTGGCACATAGCCTCCCTAAATGAAAATCGGACCCAAAGTGTTTTATTGTCCCAATCCATTATGCTTTCTCCAATGTACTGTAGTTCTGAGCTGCCTTAATTTTTTTTCTGCTGTAAATGATGTGAAATATTACTTAGAAAGTATGTGGAATGACTCTCCTGAGCTAGTGCCCAAAGATGAAAGTGCTGCATTATCCTATTTTTCAATGTCTGCTCTAATAATGAGGTCTCGTTCCAGTCCATTCATATAGGAATGTCTGACAGCAAACAGTCAGTCCTTTTTTTTTTTTTTCTCCAAAATAAGTGATACTCATCCTTGTGAAGACACTTGCATACATGCTTCTGTTTTTCATCTATTTCAGAAGACAAGATGGAATGACCAGTTTGTATTGAAATGGTATAATCCAGGATAATATGTATATATATTTTCGAGCAATGTTTCTCAACCCAGTCCTCTGGGCACACCTTGGCCAGTTTGGTTCTCAGGATTCCCACAGTGAATATGCATGATAGAGATTTGCATACAGTGAAGGCAGTCGGGAATATTGAAAACCCATATGGCCTCGGTCTGCCCCGAGGACTGGTTTGAGAAACACTGCTTTACAGTAGTGCTTCTTAACCAGTGTGCTGCAGCATACTGTTTTGCCTTGGGAATGTCCTTGGTGTGCCAAGCAGGGGCATGGCTTTCAATGGTTTCATGAGGCCCTTGCCCCAACTCTATTGGAAGTGCCCCAGAAAAGAGCCCTCTGCTTCCCATTGCAGCCCTTCCCTCTGAGGCAGCATACGTATAGGAGCAAGAGGGGAGCAAAAAGAAAATAAGAACCAATCTCCAGGAACAAGCAGGAATGAGTCTTCACATATGGGTATCGTCGGTACCGACGGAGCCTGCGCGGGAACGCTCCCCAGCGTCCAAAAGGAAAGCTTTTGGGAGCATCCCACAGCGCCTGCACGCTGCCTTCCCGCCTTTCCTAACCACCTCTCTCCAGTTCTTCTTTTCCGCGGAGCCAGCAGGTCGTGTTCCTGTCACCGCTGAAGAATTTCTTAATTTTATTTCTTTGGTCGCGCGTCTGCCTTCTCGACGCTGGACCGGTACCGCCGGTCTTTTCTTTCTTATTAAAAAACAAAAAAACAAAAACTACTGTTTTTCTCACTTCAGTGCATTTTCTTCTTTGGCCTTAGGCCTAGGAAATTTTTCCTCATGGAAAAGCCAGCCTCTGGGTTTAAAAAATGCACGAAGTGCAGCGGCACTATTTCTGTCACCGACACCCATGAATGGTGTCTAAAAATTAGATATTTTACAATATCCTAAGGCTCCTAAAGAGGCAGCCACTTTACCAATACATGAGATTCTTTATGATCACATGTTGGGCATATGGGAGACTCCTCTCACCACTTCCCCTCATTCTCGCAGGTTGGACACATGTATCCTGTTCCTCCTTGTCCTGGCTTCCATAAGACTCAACTTCCTCACCACTCCATTGTGGTGGAGTCTGCTATGAAGAAGATAGAGTACAAAGAGGCACTCTTCTGCTCCTCTAGGAAGAGAATGCAGAACCTTAGATGCCTTTGGCAGGAGAATTTTCCAGGCCAGTATGCTTGTAGCCAGAATCAACTCTTATAGTCTCTATATGGGGATGTTTCTAAAAGACGTTTCAGATCACCTGCAAACTTTATCTCCTTTTATTTCAGAAGATAAAAGGGAAGAGTTCCTCACCTGGCTCAAACATGCCCAGGATATTTCCAAGTTTTCCAACCGTGCAGCCTTTGACTCTTTTGAAGGTGCCAGCAGAGCCTCGGCCATTGCCATAGGTGCACGCAGAATTGCTTGGCTACAAGCTTCTGATTTGGAACCCTGGGTTCAAGATGGATTAGGAAACCTTCCTTGTACAGGTGAAAACCTTTTTGGCAAAGATTGGCAGGCAAAGGCCACCCAAATGGATGCTGAAAATTCTGCTTTAGATAGACTTTCAAAGTCGTCTTCTGCTCCTTTTAAGAAAAGGTTGTTCAAAAAGGGGTTTTTTTCCCCAAAAAAGGGAAATATTATTCTGCTTATGGTCATCAGTCATCTTCTGCAGGTCGTTTTGCTACAAAGAGACAGCAACAGCCGAAACAGGCCAAGCCTAAGGCTGCTAGGACTGCTACGGCCCAACAGCCTCAGCCTCCTCAAGGCCTTTGACTTACAACTAGAGAGCTTAGCCTTTCTGGCTCTAGAACATCCAGAGCCTCTCACCATTCCAGGAAGGTTGGCTTACTTTGCTCCCAGGTGGGAACAAATCACAGCAGAGCAATGGACCCTCTCCATCATAAGGGAGGGGTATAAGCTTCATTTCTTAAACCTTCCTCCTCACACCATGGTGTGACAGTTCAATTCTCAGACATATCTCCTCGACCTGGGTCAGGAGATTGCTACCCTTCTTGCCCAAGGGGCAATAGAAGAAGTACCCCTTCTTCAACAGGGCTCAGGGTTCTACTCCCCCTACTTTCTTATCCCAAAGAAAACAGGGGGTTACAGACCCATATTAGATCTCAGAATTGAACAAGTTTCTATGCAAGGAGAAATTCAAGATCTCCTTCCATACCTTCAGAGTCAGGATTGGCTTTGCTCTCTAGACCTCAAGGATGCGTACACCCATGTCCTCATCCATCCAACACACTCAAGGTTCCTTCGGTTCCTTTATCAAGAGAAGCACTACCAATACAGAGTGCTTCCTTTTGGTCTGGCCTCTGCACCAAGGGTGTTCACAAAATGCATGGCAGTAGTAGCTGCATTTTTACGCACTCTAGGGATATTTGTATTCCCATATCTGGACGACTGGCTCATCCGAGCTCCATCCCAGTCAGAGGCCCAGATTTCTCTAACCTGCACAAGGCGTATCCTTCAGTATCTGGGACTTGTAATAAACTTTTCAAAATCCCATCTCACCCCTACTCAGTCTCTAGAGTTCATAGGAGCCTTGCTGGATACCACAACTGCAAGGGCCTATCTTCCCCAGGCCCGTTGCCTACGCTTGGTGCAGTTAGCCTCACAAATTCAGTTAAAATCCCATTTAACTGCTTAAGAGATGTTACAACTGTTAGGCCACATGGCATCCACTGTGCATGTGGTTCCTTACGCTCGCCTTCACATGAGGGCAGCTCAGTGGACTCTGTCCACCCAATGGACCCAGGCATCAGGTTGCCTGTCAGACAAAATAGCAACCTCCAGTCGCCTCTTTTGGTCCCTCCAGTGCTGGAAGTCCACTCAAAATCTGTTGCTGGGGTCCCCCTTTCAACAGGTGTTACCCCAAGCAACCCTTACAACAGATGCCTCTCCAAAAGGTTGGGGAGCTCATCTTCAAGATCTCTCCACTCAAGGCATCTGGTCTTTACAGGAGTCATCTCTACATATCAACCTCTTAGAGCTCAGAGCAATTTTTCTAGCTCTGTCTTCCATACCCTGCTCAGCTACAAGACAGTCCTCATCCACACGGACAACCAAGTAGCCATGTTCTACGTGAACAAGCAGGGCGGGACTGGCTCTCTGTCGCTTTGCAACGAAGCTTTGAGATTGTGGGCCTTCGCCAGAGAGCATCAAATTCATCTCATGGCAGTGTATCTTCCAGGGGTTCAAAACTCTTGGGCAGACAGACTCAGTCGAGTTCTGCTTCCACACGAATGGTCCCTTCATGGGGACCAGATAGCCAGGATCTTCCGAATTTGGGGAACACCAGACATAGACCTTTTTGCAAGTCCGTGGAATGCCAAACTTCCCCGGTTCTGTTCCAGGATTCTGTGTCAGGGAGTTCAGGCCACGGATGCCTTCCTCCTTTGGGGGCAAGACTTCCTCTATGCCTTTCCACCCATTCCCCTAATTCCCAAGACACTCTGCAAACTTCAGAGAGACAAGGGCTCTATGATCCTCATAGCACCACATTGGCCACGCCAAGTGTGGTACCCTCTATTTTTGCATCTCTCTCAAGCTCCCTCCCTGGACTTGGGATCTGCTCCAGACCTCCTGTCCCAGGAGGAGGGAACGTTGTGGCACCCAAATCCCCAATCTCTTCACCTCAGAGCCTGGTTGCAGAAGGCCTAGATCTTCAAGATTTGCATCTTTCTCAGCAAGTGAAGGATATCCTTCATGCTTCCAGAAAGCCTTCCACCAGACGTTCCTATGCTTTTAAATGGAAAAGGTTTACCATTTGGTGTGCACAGAAGGGTCTTAACCCTCTTGCAATACCTCTGAATTCTTTATTAGAGTATTTGCTGCATTTGTCCCATGCAGGCCTTAATACAAAATTCAGTTAGTCCATTTGAGTGCTATTGCAGCATCCCTTAAGCCCCTCAATGGACAGCCTATTTCCTCTCATCCCCTTATAGCAAGATTCATGAGAGGCCTTCTTTAGACTAAACCTCCCATTAGACCACCTCCAGTGGCCTGGGACTTAAATCTGGTTCTTGGCCAGCTTATGAAGCCACCCTTTGAACCCTTAGCCACTACCTCCTTGAAATTTCTTTCCTGGAAGGTTATTTTTCTCATTGCAGTCACTTCAGCTCGCCGCATCAGTGAGCTAATCCTCCTCATACAAGATTCCATCATGACAAGGTAGTCCTCAGGACCAATCCACACTTTATGCCTAAAGTGGTTTCACCTTTTCATCTGAATCAGGAGGTGTATTTACCTGTCTTTTTTCCAGGACCTCATGCATCAAGTGCAGAGAGGAATCTCCATACCTTGGATTGTAAAAGGACTTGCTTTTTACTTACAAAGGACACAGCAACATAGAAAGTTCTCTCAACTCTTTGTTGCTTTTGATCCCTCTCATTTAGGACTTCCAGTCTCTAAGAGAACTCTGTGCAATTGGATTGCTCAGTGTATTTCTTTTGCCTACCAGAGTAAGAACCTTTCTCTAGAGGGCCATATCACAGCTCAAAATGTGAGGACCATGGCAGCCTCTATGACTCATCTAAATTCTGTGTCCATCGACCAGATCTGTCGAGCGGCCACCTGGGCCTCGGTTCATACCTTCACAGCCCATTACTGCTTGGACAAGGACTCCCGCCGGGATGCCTTGTTTGGTCAGGCTGTTCTCAAACACCTGTTCCATACCTAATCAACTCCTGCCCTCCATCCCTGGCTGGATGCCTGAGATTCATGGGTGGAGGTAGAGCCCTTCCCAGGGACTCACAACCTGGGTGATCTCCTAGGCATCTCTAGCTGGGGAGTCCCCATATGTGAAGACTCATTCCTGCTTGTTCCTGGAGATAGCACAGTTACTTACCTGTAACAGGTGATCTCTGGGAACAGCAGGAATAAGTCTTCACAACCCACCCATTTTCCCTAGGAGTTGTATCTCTCTATCTTTCTTTCCTTTCCTCACTTTCTCTTTGTCTCAGCTTTAAAACTCGAACTGGAGAGAGACAGGAAAGGTGGGAAGGCAGCATGCAGGTGCTGTGGGATGCTCCCAAAAGCTTTCCTTTTGGACGCTGGGGAGCGTTCCCGCGCAGGCTCCGTCGGTACCAACGATACCCATATGTAAAGACTTATTCCTGCTATTCCCAGAGATCACCTGTTACAGGTAAGTAACTGTGCTTTCTGCTCCCTAATCTGCCCCTCCCTTCTGTCATTCAAGGATAAGAGTGTCTGGATAAGACACTGCGGAGCAAAGAGCAGCCACCTACTTTAGCTGCTCCAGCGCCTTTCTCTTGTGTCCTAGAGTCAAAATGCAGCAGTTAGGGGTAGCTGATACTAGGAGATTTATTGAAAAGGAGCCTAGTTCAGAGGGTGATGGAGAGCTGAAAGGATCAGAGAATCGAATGGTGAAAGATGGTAAAGGAAAGAAGCAATGGAAAAGAAGGGAAGATCAAGTTGTTACTGCACAGAATTGGAAGAGATTATGTTGTAAGGGAGAGACCTAAAAGTGTTCGCAGAAGGCTTAGCGCATGGTTGAGCGGTCTAAGGTGCTGGGCTAAGGTTCAGTCCCTTCAGGGGCATGGGTTTGAATACCATCAGTGCCAGAACCCTTTTCAAGGCTAAAAAAAAACCTCTGCAGTTGCTTTTGATGCTCCTCATTCTCTTGTCCACTACTTAATGAAACTGGGGACTAGAGTGTGGTAAGATATACCTATGTGTTTTGTTTTGATTAGATTTTAAGCTCTGATGAGCAGGGACTGTATTTGCCTTGTAGCACTATACAAATGATTAGTTGTAGGTAAGGAAGGAATTGATGAAGACTGACAAAAGAAAGGGAAAAAACTCAGAGGAGTTAGGAGAAAACAGAGAAGGAGGAAACAAAAAAGACTGAGACTAACATAGGAAAAAAAACACCCTGAAGATAGAAAAAAAGTATTTCATATTCAGTATAGTTATTCAGCTGGAGAGGGACAGTTGGGAAATGCAGGAAGGCAGCGCGCAGGCGCTGTGGGATGCTCCCAAAAGCTTTCCTATTGGACGTTGGGGAGCGTTCCTGCGCAGGCTCTGTCGGTACCAACGATACACATATGTGAAGACTAAATTCCTGCTGTTCCCGGAGATCACCTGTTACAGGTGAGTAAGTATGCTTTACTACTGTGCAGGTCAGAACCAAATGACATATGGTTGACTAAAGCATAATAAGTGGGTCGTACTTCAAGCACAATAGATGCATTAAAGCAAAACTGCATGAGGAGAAATACTCTGAATATACACAAGCAAGAAAAGAAGTTAAAATGAAATGACATAGATACAATCAAGTCACTGCAATCAATATAATGTGTGTTAACTTCAAAGAGGAGTATATAGTGTTCTTAAAACTAAGAATTATATAGGTAATACAATACAAAGTGTTAATGCAACTCCAAATTGAACACTCAAATGTAACAATAAGTAAAACGTGAAGATGTGTTAATAAAATAAACACATGCTATCTATGATAAAACAACTCAATTAAGAGTAATGGATAACTAAAAATAAAATGGTGGCACTATGCAAGAATGACATTCCATCGTATTGTGTAGACGCATGATAGGTAGTGGAGATGCACAGTGTATAATGTGACAGAGTAAGACTCTGTCTCTGATACAGGGAGACAAGGAACTGGAGCACCAAAAGGAGGACATAGACAGGCACAATGGCATGAGACAAAATCAGTTTGTAAAATGTCCACATCACATGAATCAAAGTTGTAATCAGCAATTGCAAGGCTTTCTTGGTCAATAGACATTTCAACTGTGTGAGAGTCCTTATAGTCCAGTAGATAGTTCAAGGCTTCAGTGAAGTTAATCTCATGACCTCGAAACACATCCAGCATCTGGATCTCTGTAGAAACATGATCTGAATCTAGATAAACAGGGAAACTCCACCAACATTAATAATGGAGTTCTTGGGAACATCAATCAAGCAAACATTGCAGGGTAGAGGAACTCTATTATTGATATCATATTTGTTCATGGTGACCATGAGTTTACTCAGAGGGATACTAACCAGTCAAACGTTATTTACAAAAGCAACTTTTGTTTCTGAAAACTCATTGTACTTTGACATGGTAACTTTGCATTGTTCTTTCACATTTTCAGTAGACAACCCACAAAGAGCTGCAGAAGTGTCCTTCAGGAAAGTTTTACCTGGGCACAACCAATGAATGTCTTTAGTATGTTGGCACATGCCTAAATTAAGTACAAGATGTTGTGGATCATCATAGTGGTAAGCGAGGTACTCAGGAGTGTCGACACGCAGATAAACGTCGTCAGACCAGGTGCCAACATTAATCACTTGCTTTAACTGGTATACATTGTCAGGTACAGTGAAAGGCATATTCAGCAAATAAGCAAGTTCCATATTCTGTACATCTATATACAAGGGGATAGCACTTCCCATGTGGAAAGCAATCTGGATCTGGAATGGCTCAATGTGATTTCTGGTCATTTTAGCAAAGGCTTTTGTAATAAGGTCTGTGGATACCAGATATGAAGGAATCTGTCCTTGTATCAAGCTGCTGATGCTATTGTCTAGTTCCCTAAACAAATCATAAGTAAGTTCACATATTGGTTGCATGAAAATATGCTCATCGTTTAAGAGATCTTTAAGCATGGTCAGTTCTGCTGTGGTCAGGGCAATCTGCTTAGAATGAAGATTAACCATAGTGACTGTATTGCGTATGGTCTTACCATGGGCCTTTAATTTACTTTTGTTGTGAATGAATCTAGGTTCTGATTTCTTTCATATCAGCTCTTAACTCTTGGATATTACCCTGGAGTTTAGTAATAGATACAGCATTAGCAATAGACATGGAGGAAGCAAATAAAGAGCCCAAAGCAGTGAACAGTACACCAACACCAAGTCCTATAAACCTTTTCTGTCTAGTGTTTTCTGGTCATCTCCAGGAACAAGCAGGAATAAGTCCTCACATATGGGTACGTCGGAACCGACGGAGCCTGCGCGGGAAAGCTCCCCAGCTTCCCAGAAGGAAGCTTTTGGGGCCTCCCACTGCACATGCGCGCTGCCTTCCCGCCTTCCTGACCAGCTCTCCTCAGTTTCTCTTTTTCCGCGGAGCCAGCAGGTCGTGTTCCTGTCACCGCTGAAGAAATTATTGTTTTAGTTTGTTTCTTTAGACCGCGTACCTGCCTTCCCCATACTGAAACCGGTACCGCCGGTCTCTTTTCTTAAAAAAAAAACAAAAAAACCTTTATCTTTGCACAACTTGGTGACTTTGGTTAGGCCTCAGGCCTACACAAATTCTCCTCATGGAGAAACCAGCCCCTGGTTTTAAGAAGTGTACCAAGTGTAGTGCTGTTATTTCTGTCACAGACACCCATGAATGGTGTCTTAAATGTTTGGGACCTGACCACTCCATTCCGGACTGCCCATCCTGCTCCCAGATGTCTAAACGTGGTTTGCAGAACCGGGCCAACAAATTCCATGTGCTGTTTGCTTCAGATAATCCAGCATCACAGTCATCCAGGTCTTCCTCTCCGGATGGATCTCAGGTAACCAAACCTTCTTCGGGCAGGTCCTCAAAGAGCAAATCTCCTTCAAAGCATCGAGAGGCTCTCACTTTTGAATCAAAGGATCCTGCCCCAGCCAAACAACCCCGGCGGGAAGCTCTGGCTTCCAAAGCATCATCTATGGGGTTGCAGGTTGATATCGATGGCACGGTCTCGACTGATCACCTGTTAGACTGCTCTGGGGTACCGGCCCATACCGGTACCGACATCCAGGCAGCAGTGGCGTCTATGAGCAATACTGTTCAGACCATGCAGCAGGCCATGCTGGCTTTTATTACAGCTGTGACGCCCTCGGTACCGCGTTCAGCGGTACAGGGTCCGGTTCCGGTATCGTCTCCCATACCGGAACCGAGACCATCGACTTCCAAACGCAGATCGGTTCCGCATGCCGGATCCGGGTTTTCACCCGATACCGATACCATACCCGGTATGCCCGATGTCGATACCGATCGGTATGCGTATCGTGCGTTGGAAGCAAATAGAGAATACTCTGATTCTTCTGAGGATTTTGACTCCTCTGAGGACTCTGATGAGCTGCCTCTAGTTCTTCATGAAGACCCTTCTTCCCCAAAGAGGAGAATGTCTTCACCAGAGGATTTGTCCTTTCAAGACTTCATTATAGAGCTAGCTAAAGGACTTTCTATTACCACATCCTCTGAAAAAGAACCTAGGTCAAAGAAATTGGATATTTTAGGATACCCTAAGGTTCCTAAAGAGGCAGTCACCCTGCCTATCCATGAAATCCTTCAAGAACACTTGATGGACTTATGGGAGGCTCCTCTAACGTTGTCTCCTTACTCTCGTAGGTTGGACATCATGTACCGGGTCCCTCCTTCTCCTGGGTTTCAAAAGACTCAGTTGCCTCACCATTCCATTGTGGTGAAGTCTGCACTGAAAAAGATTAAGAGTACCAAAAGGCACTCTTCTACCCCTCCAGGGCGAGAATGTAAGACCCTAGACTCTTTTGGTAGGAAAATTTCCAGGCTAGTATGCTTATAGCCAGGATTAATTCATACAGTCTGTATATGGGCATGTTTTTAAGGGAACTTGCCCTAAAGGTACGGCATTTTGCCTCCTTTATCCCTGAGGATAGAAAGGAGGAGTTCATTTCTCTGGTGAAACAGCTTCTAGATGTTTCTAAGTTCTCCAACAGAGCAGCTTTTGATTCCTTTGAGGGTGCCGGTAGAGCTTCGGGTATTGCTATTGCAGCCCGACGACTTGCTTGGCTCCAGGCCTCTGACCTAGAACCCTGGGTCCTGGATGGCTTACGGAATCTGCCCTGTACAGGTGAGAACTTATTTGGTAAAGACTGGCAAATTAAAGCCACTCAAATGGACGCAGAAAATGCTACATTGGATAGGCTTTCTAAGTCTACCTCTACTCCTGCCAAGAAAGTCTTTCAAGAGGCCTTACTACAAGAAGGCCAGATTTTCCACAAATACTGGCCAACAATCTTCTCAGCCTCGCTTTGCTGCTAAACGTCAGCAACCTAAACAGGCAAGGTCAAAGCCTGCAGCGTCTGCCACTCCTCAGCAGGCTCAACCCCCTCAGGGGTTTTGACGTGCCCCTAGAGAACTTAACATTTCTGGCTCTAGAACAACCAGAGCCCCTCACCATTCCCGGAAGGTTAGCTCACTTTGCTCCCAGATGGGAGCAAATTACATCAGAGCAATGGACCCTCTCTATCATCAGAGAGGGCTACAAACTTCATTTTTCCAACCTTCCTCCATATACCATGGTGAGGCACTTCAATTCTCCCCCATCTCTCCTGAGCCTGTTGGATCAGGAAGTCTCTTCTCTCCTTGCCCAAGGGGCAATAGAAGAGGTTCCTCTTCTTCAACAAGGGACAGGATTCTACTCCCCTTATTTTCTCATAACAAAGAAGACAGGGGGATTCAGACCTATCCTAGATCTGAGAGAATTGAACAAGTTTCTGTACAAGGAGAAATTCAAAATGCTTTCTCTAGGTATTCTCCTTCCATACCTTCAGAGTCAGGATTGGCTTTGTTCTCTAGATCTCAAGGATGCGTACACACATATACTCATCCACCCATCCCACAGAAAATATCTAAGATTTCTGTTTCAGGGAAAACATTTCCAGTACAGAGTACTTCCCTTCGGTCTAGCCTCTGCTCCGAGTGTTCACCAAATGCATGGCAGTTGTTGCCGCATTTCTAAGAGGTCTGGGAATTTTTGTATTCCCATATCTGGACGACTGGCTCATCCGAGCTCCATCTCAGTCAGAGGCCCAGATTTCTCTGGACCGCACAAGGCACATTCTGCAGTATCTGGGACTGGTGATAAACCTTCCCAAGTCTCAACTTATCCCTACTCAGTCTCTGGAATTCATAGGGGCCCAGTTGGACACCACCACTGCAAGGGCCTACCTACCTCAAGTCCGGGGCCAACGTCTGGTGTGCTTGGCCTCCCAAGCTCGGTCCAGCAGTCACTTGACAGCCAGAGAAATGCTGCGACTTCTGGGCCACATGGCCTCCACGGTTCACGTGGTGCCCTACGCTCGTCTTCACATGAGAGCAGCTCAATGGACCTTGACCACCCAGTGGACTCAAGCATCAGGAGCACTCTCCGACCAAATCCACACCTCAAAGCGTCTGTTTTGGTCCCTCCAATGGTGGAAGTCCGCCAAGAATCTGTTGTTGGGGGCCCCCTTCCAACCTTTGTTGCCCCAAGCAACCCTCACAACAGATGCCTCCCAAACAGGGTGGGGAGCCCATCTACAATCCCTCTCCACTCAGGGTACTTGGTCTCCACAGGAGACCACCCTTCACATCAACCTCCTGGAACTGCGAGCAATCTTCTTTGCCCTCAGTCTTCCATACCCTCCTTGTCAACCTGACCGTCCTAGTTCAGACAGACAATCAGGTGGCCATGTTCTACGTAAACAAACAAGGAGGGACAGGCTCTCTGTCGCTTTGCAACGAAGTTCTCAGATTATGGGCCTTCGCCAGAGAGCATCAAATTCATCTTCTGGCAGTATATCTTCCAGGGGTTCAAAACTCTCGGGCAGACAGACTCAGTCGAGTTCTGCTTCCACACGAATGGTCCCTACATATGGACCAGATAGGCAGAATCTTTCAGGAATGGGGAACCCCGGACATAGACCTCTTTGCAAGTCCGTGGAATGCCAAACTTCCCTGGTTCTGTTCCAGGACTCCGTGTCAGGAAGCTCAGGCCAACGACGCCTTTCTCCTGCATTGGGGTCAGGAATTCCTATATGCCTTTCCACCCATTCCTTTGATTCCCAAGACTCTGTTCAAACTCCAGAGGGATCACGGATCGATGATCCTCATAGCTCCACGCTGGCCACGCCAAGTGTGGTTCCCTCTACTTCTGCATCTCTCCCAGGGACCCTCCCTGGACCTGGGAGCTGCGCCAGACCTTCTCTCTCAGGAGGAAGGGACTTTGTGGCACCCAAACCCCAAGTCCCTACACCTCAGAGCTTGGTTACTGAAGGCCTAAGCCTTCATGACTTCAATCTTTCTCAACCAGTGAAAGATATCCTTCATGCCTCTAGGAAACCCTCCACGAGGCGTTCCTATGCTTTCAAATGGAAACGCTTTTCCATTTGGTGTGCTCAACAGGGTCTTGACCCTCTAGCACTTCCTTTGAATTCTCTACTAGACTATCTCCTGCATCTTTCTAATGCAGGCCTTAAGACGAATTCAGTAAGAGTCCATTTGAGTGCTATTGCAGCATCCTTAAAACCTATAAATGGACAACCTGTCTCCTCTCATCCACTTGTTGCAAGGTTCATGAGAGGCCTGACTCTAACTAAGCCTCCCATCCGACCTCCTCCGGTATCATGGGACTTGAACCTAGTTCTGGGTCAGCTTATGAAGCCACCTTTTGAACCGTTGGTTTCTACCTCCTTGAAATTTCTTTCCTGGAAGGTCCTTTTCCTTATTGCAGTCACTTCGGCTCGCCGCATCAGTTTACTACAGGCCTTAGTGGCTCATCCACCTTATACCAGGTTTCATCATGATAAGGTGGTCCTTAGGACGAATCCCCACTTTATGCCTAAAGTGGTCTCGCCTTTTCATCTTAATCAAGAGGTATATCTACCTGTCTTTTTTCTAGCTCCTCATGCATCCAGTGCAGAGAGGAACCTTCATACTTTAGATTGTAAAAGAGCTCTTGCCTTTTACCTCAACAGGACTCAGCCACATCGAAAGTCTTCCCAGCTTTTCGTGGCTTTTGATCATTCTCATTTGGGACTTCCAGTCTCCAAACGTACACTTTCCAATTGGATTGCTCAGTGTATTTCCTTTGCTTACCAGAGTAAAAATATTTCTCTGGAAGGCCATGTCACAGCTCACAATGTGAGAGCCATGGCCACTTCTATGGCTCATCTTCACTCTGTATCCATTGATCAGATCTGTCGAGCCGCCACATGGGCCTCGGTTCATACCTTCACAGCCCATTACTGTTTGGACAAGGACTCCCGCCGGGATGCCTTGTTTGGTCAGGCTGTCCTCAAACACCTGTTCCATACTTGAACAACTCCTGCCCACCTTCCCAGGATGGATGCCTGAGATCCATACGAAGATGGCGAACCCTTGGAAGGGGATCCCCAGGCATCTTAGCTAGGGAGTCCCCATATGTGAGGACTTATTCCTGCTTGTTCCTGGAGATAGCACAGTTACTTACCTGTAACAGGTGATCTCTGGGAACAGCAGGAATTAGTCCTCACAACCCACCCACCTCCCCTAGGAGTTGTATCTTCTATCTATCTTGTCTCAGCTATAAACTCGAACTGAGGAGAGCTGGTCAGGAAGGCGGGAAGGCAGCGCGCATGTGCAGTGGGAGGCCCCAAAAGCTTCCTTCTGGGAAGCTGGGGAGCTTTCCCGCGCAGGCTCCGTCGGTTCCGACGTACCCATATGTGAGGACTAATTCCTGCTGTTCCCAGAGATCACCTGTTACAGGTAAGTAACTGTGCTTTATGGGTTGGATCATAATCTCTTCCAACTGGCTCAAAATATTCTGCAAATTTGCAGTGGCATAGTCCATGTGTGCTTTTAACCACTGTTGTGCGTGGAACAGAAATATTAAAATGTTTCTGTAAGACATGTCGAGGATCCAGTGACACAAAGACTTTGTGTGACAGTCTGGGACTGTGTGATCAGGAAAGCAGGTGTATCCTGTAGCACGACGCCAGAAGGTGGGTCAGGCTCAGGCTCAATCAAGCTGGCAACTTCAGATCCCACTAACATCAAAACAGGAACAGGACCTTCAAGGTTCGGTTCTTCATCTGTAAAATAACGAACAGGCTATCCTGTCTCCAGGTTAGTATCACTTGCTTCATCAAGAGGTTCTTCAGGAAGGCGCTTACTAGTATGACACTGTTGAAGTTGATTAATGTGGACCCATTTAAGGGAGCCTTCACCCTCGGTACCTGTCTTCATTTGGATTTGATAAGCATCAGAAGAGGCTTTATCCACGATAGGAAATGGACCATTCCAGCTAGGTAGAAATTTACAGTCTGACCTTATTCTTATCAAAATTGTAGTAGAATACCTTATCGCCAATCTGGTATTCTTTAGAGGTAGTCCTCAAATCATAGTAGGCTTTCCTACCCCTAGCAGCAGTGTCCAAATTCTTTTGGGCAAAGGCAGAGGCAGTTTGCAAATGTTGTCTTTAAGTGGGCAACATATTCATGAGCAGTTCCTGAGCGGTTCTCCAGTTTAGTCCTCCACAGCGGGTAGTGCACCTCCTCCTGCAGCTAGGAGACTGGACCAATCAAATTCTTCCCTGTGAGGATGTATACTGCTGGAGCTCCCATCAGCCCCCCAGTGTGTCCAGTCTCCTTGCAGCAGGAGGCGGTGTGAGCCTTCTACGGGCTCACTTTGGGGTCTTTAGGTCTCATACATTTGTGTTTTCTTTCATTCGTTTTGCCCTTGTGCTTTTTCTTTTCTTTTATTATTTAGGGGTCTGTACCTTTTAAATGCTTTTGTAGGCGGGAGCCGAGCTTGCACTGCCCGTCTGCTTACTGCTCAGCTAAGGCACGTCGGCTGCAGTTTCTTTGCCTGTGATCTCTCCAGGACAGTTCGGAGGGAGACTCTGGCCACCATCCTCACCATCTCCTAGTTTGGGGGCCCTCTTAAAGGTGAGGCTGCCACTCGGAGGATCCCAGTTGGCTTAGTGCCCCGGTCGGTGTTTCCTCTCACCGCGGGTCCATTGCAGCTTGCTTTTCACCAGGGTAAGCTCCGTTGCTGTGCTCCTTCCTCACTTCGGGGTAAGTGTCCTTTTGGGCCGTTTCTCTGTCTCCACTCTGCTTCGGGTCTGCGATATCGCTGCGTTTTGGTTTGTTTCTTTATTTTTACCTCATTTTACTTTAATTTTTCGCGCCTTTTTTTTTTTCGGTGTCTCGTAGTGCCGGCGACCATTTTGTTTTTTGGCTCCCGTTTCTTATTCGGGGGCCGTGCTACGGGGTACCCTGTGCTGTGCAGCCTGGCTTGCTGGGATAATTTTATTTTTGATTTCTTCAGGCTGTGAGCAGTGTGCTGCGCTACCTCTTTAAAAAAAAAAAAAAAAAAAAGACATAGTTCCGTGGCTGGGCGGACTTTGAGGGTGCTGCACATTTGTTTGTGGTTGGCCCTGCCCTTTTCTTCTTCCAACCTCTCTGCACTCTTGCGGTTTTCTCTCCATGTCCCGACAACCGCAGTGCGTCATTTGTGGCTCCGCAAAGGTTCTGTTTCGGACGTGGGGGTTTGCAAGGGCTGCGCCTGCAGTCCACCAGTGCTGCAGCAGCCCATGGACACCAGTGTCCCTCAGGAATCTGGGGATTCTCCAGTTTCACTGGGGGTAGAGCTGACTCCAGAGGCTCTCGTCCCTGCACTTACACCTACCTCCTCTGCGCCAGGGGGTGCTCCGGCAAGAGGGCCTAGCGAGGTTTCCTGGGGGGATTTTTCTCCTGAGTTCGTCCTTCTTATGCATCAAGCCTTTCAGAGAAGCCGCTTGGGGAAAGGATCTGATCCGTGCACGGTCCCATCGGCACCGCCGTCTCTCCAGGCGGAAGAGCCTAGGGGAGGTGCCCCTAGGGCAGCCAAGCGGCTCAGAGTTCCTGAAGCTGAACTCTCGTATACCCCGTGGCCTGAGCCGGACTGGTCTGATGTGGAACCTGAAGACCGGGTCGATGACTTGGAGGAAGGGGAGATTCCGGAGCCGGAGGAACAGGCTCGGATCATCTGCGTTTTTCGCAGGGAAGAACTGATCCCCTTGATTACCGAGTCTTTGCAAGCCCTGAATCTGACGGTCGAGCGTCACGGGGAAGATGAGGTTTTGGAGGACCCTCTCATTCAGGCGGTCCGTGATTCTCAAACGGTGTTCCCCGTCCACCGGGTGGTTGAACAGATGATTCAGGCTGAGTGGGATCACCCTGACTCTGGATTGAAGGGTATCCGAACGATGAATCGTCTTTACCCTCTGGCGGACAAGGACAAGGAGAAATTTTGTTCGCCACGGATTGACGCTGCGGTTTCAGCAGTGACTAAAAAGACCACCATTCCTGTTGAGAGTAGTGCGGCCTTGAAGGACACCCAGGATAGGAAGGTGGATGGTTTATTGAAGCAGGCCTTTGAAACTAATGCCTTGGCCTTGCAGACTTCTATTTGTGGGGCCTGGGTTTCCCGGGCTTGTTTGCGATTGGCTCAGCATTTGCGTCAGGACTCCCATCTTGACCAACAGGGGTTGATGGAAGTTGCCCGCTTAGAATCGGGATCCGCCTATTTGGCAGATGTTCATTATGACTTGATTCGGACTTTGGCTAACAGTAGGGCCTCCGTCGTGGCGGCGCGATCTATCTGGCTTCGTAATTGGGCTGCTGATAGCTCCTCTAAGGCGCGTCTCATAAGCTTCCCTTTAAAGGCAAGCTGTTGTTCGGAGACGATCTGGATAAGTTGGTCAAGGACCTCGGAGAGTCTAAGGGTGGGAGGCTTCCAGAGGATAAGCCTCGCCAGCTTAGAGGTCTATCTTCGACTAGAGGTCAGTTTCGGGATTTTCGCCGATTCCGGTCTTCCAGACTTGGGAGTTTCCAATGCGGACGGCTGGTTTCTCGATCCTCGGGATTTCGAGGGTTTCGAGGAGTGGGAAGAGGTTTCTCGTCTGCCTCCCCTTCCTCCTCCTCTTCCTTTAATCGCAAGCCGCAATGAAGCGAGGCGGACCCCGGGGGAAGGTCCAGTGATCAGAGGTCGTCTTCGTCATTTTCTTTCTTCCTGGGTCCAGATAACTTCGGACCAGTGGGTCCTCGAGATCATCCGGGAGGGGTACGCGCTGGAATTTGCTTGTCCTCTCCGGGATGTCTTCGTTCTGTCGCCCTGCACGAGTCCTCGGAAAGTGTCCGCCGTCCGCGTAACGTTGAACCGCCTGCTAGACTTGGGGGCGGTGGTGCCTGTTCCAGCTTCCGATCTCGGAGCGGGGCGGTACTCTATTTATTTCGTGGTGCCAAAGGAGGACGGTGCCCTTCGTCCTATCCTGGATCTCAAGGGGGTGAATCGTTGCCTTCGGGTGCCTCATTTTCGCATGAAGACTCTCAGATCCGTCCTGGTTGCGGTGCGTCAGGGAGAGTTCCTTACGTCTCTCGATCTTTCGGAGGCCTACTTGCATATTCCGATCAGGGCGGCTCATCAAACGTTCCTGCGGTTTGCCCTTCCGTGGGGTCATTACCAGTTTCAGGCGCTGCCTTTCGGCCTAGCCACGGCGCCCCGCGTTTTTACCAAGGTCATGGTGGTCGTCGCAGCGGCTTTGCGGAAGGATGGTGTTTTGGTTCACCCTTATCTCGACGATTGGTTAATTCGAGCAAAGAACGAGACGGAGAGTTTGCAAGCCACGAGCAAATTCATAGCTCTGCTGCAGACTCTCGGTTGGGTGGTCAACCACAAAAAGAGCCATTTGGTACCAACTCAGTCCCTCGAATATCTCGGAGTTCGCTTCGATACGGCGAGAGGGTTGGTTTTTCTACCGGATCGCCGGGCCCAAGCTTTGCGCCTTCTGGTTCGAAAGTTTTTAACGTTTCCGGCCCCGTCAGCTTGGTGGTACCTTCGTGTCTTGAACGATGGCGGCGACCCTGGATGTGGTCCCCTGGGCCAGGTTTCATGTGTCCACTGCAACGAGCCCTCTTGCGGCGTTGGTCGACTCAAACGGATTCGATGAGCAGGCGGTTGCCTTGCCCGAGGCGAGTGCGGCACTCGTTACGTTGGTGGCTGAGCTCCAAAACGTTGCAGGCGGGGGTTCCTCTGGAGCAGCCGCTCTGGCTGCCGGTCATAACAGATGCGAGCCTGACGGGCTGGGGGGCTCATTGCGACAGTCGCTTCGCGCAGGGAGCGTGGTCGGCCCTGGAAGCGTCTTGGTCGATCAACCGCCTCGAGTTGCGGGCGGTGAGGTGGGCGCTTCAGGCGTTCGAATCCTCGGTGATAGGCCGGGCGGCGGTGCGGATTCTCTCCGACAACTCGGCAACGGTGGCATATCTCAACCATCAGGGCGGCACGGGAAGCAGAGCGATGGAGGAAGAGACCGATTTGTTGTTCCAATGGGTAGAACCTCGACTTCTAGCGATTTCGGCGGTGCATATCGCCGGGAATGAGAATGTGATGGCGGATTTCCTCAGCAGGGTGCGGGTGGATGCCGGAGAGTGGGAACTCCACCCGCAGGTGTACTCTCAAATAGTGTGCAGATGGGGGCCGCCGATAATGGATCTCATGGCGACCTTTCAGTCGGCCAAGACGTCTCGGTTCTTCAGCAGGCGCAGGGAACCCATGTCCGAGGGCATAGACGCTCTCATTCGCCCGTGGCCGACCTCCGGGCTCCTCTACGTCTTTCCTCCGTGGGCGTTGATCGGACGGGTGATTCAACGCATAGAGGCTCATCCGGGAAAGGTTCTTCTGGTGGCTCCAGATTGGCCCCGCCGTCTGTGGTACGCGGATCTGGTTCGGCTTCTCGACGGGCTTCCATGGCGGTTGCCGCTCTTGCCGGATCTCTTGATTCAGGGGCCGCTGCGGATGCCGCAGGTGGCTCGGTTCTCGCTTACGGTATGGCTATTGAAAGGTCTCGGTTGAGACGGAAGGGCTATTCTGCGGCTGTTATTGCAACTCTTCTTCGTGCGCGTAAACCTTCTACGTCGCTCGCGTATGTGCGTTTGGTGCATTTTTGAAGATTGGTGTTTGCGGTGCGATCTCCGGGCTGCGAATGCTTCCATTCCCGCTATTCTCAGTTTTTTGCAAGATGGCTTTGACAAGGGTCTTGCTGCTAGCTCTCTGAAAGTACAATTGGCAGCCCTCGCGTGTTACCGGGGTAAGGTATTGGGGGCTCCCCTGGGGGTTCTCGCGGATGTGCAACATTTCCTGCGGGCCGTGCTTCGTCTGCGTCCTTCGCGCAGGGTTACCATACCTCCATGGGATTTGAATTTAGTGTTGCACTCTTTTTTTTCAGCAGCCTTTTGAGCCTCTTCGCCAGGCGTCTCTCAAGGATTTGACATTGAAGACGATGTTCTTGGTGGCCATCTGTTCGGCTCGGCGTATCTCGGAATTGCAGGCGCTTTCCTGTCGAGAGCCATTCTTATCATTCTCTAGGGATAGAGTAGTCTTGTGACCTGTTCCTTCTTTCCTTCCTAAGGTGGTTTCTCCTTTTCATCTGAATCAGGCCGTTTTTCTCCCGGTCTTTGCCTCCCCGGATACGGACGCGGATCGTGAGCTGCATTTTCTGGACGTTCGGCGGGTTCTCCGCCGATATCTCAGAGTCACCGAGTCAATCCGTAAGACAGATCGCCTGTTCGTCCTGTTCGGTGGTAAACGTAAAGGGGAGGCGGCGTCAGAGTCTTCTATTGCTAGATGGATTAAGGAAGTGATTGCGTCAGCATACATTTTGAATGGCAGGGTGGTTCCGCTGGGTTTGCGGGCCCATTCTACTCGGGCGCAAGCGACGTCATGGGCGGAGCACAGTTTGGTTCCGCCAGTGGACATTTGTAGAGCGGCTACTTGGTCGTCGCTCCATGCCTTTAGTAAGCACTACCGGCTGGATGTGTTTGCTTCCAGGGATTCCGGTTTTGGTTCTGCGGTTTTACGCGCCCGGTGGGTTGGTCCCTCCCGCTGATTACTGCTCTGTTACATCCCGCTGTGGAGGACTAAACTGGAGAACCGCTCAGGAAATATAAATTACACTTACCTGGTAATTGTAGTTCCTGGAGGGTCCAGTTTAGTCCTCCTTCCCTCCCGAGAGATTCCTTCTTTCTGTCCGGCGCGCTGCTATCGGGTGAGCTCGAGCTGCTTATGCTGTTTGTCTGGGATCCCCCGAGTCGGGGTCCTCCGCGCTCCTTGCTCATTTATTCTTTTTCTTTGATGGTGTTGCAGTGCCTGCCTTTTTGCTCAGTGGTCCAGTGGGACGCGATGTGCACGGTTACGGCTCCCTCGTTTGGGGAAGGAGTCGAGTTTATTTGGGGAGGGGTTTTCCTTCTGTTCTATATATTATTCTCTTAAGTTTGCTTGTTGACAGTTCACTGGGGGGCTGATGGGAGCTCCAGTAGTATACATCCTCACAGGGAAGAATTTGATTGGTCCAGTCTCCTAGCTGCAGGAGGAGGTGCACTACCCGCTGTGGAGGACTAAACTGGACCCTCCAGGAACTACAATTACCAGGTAAGTGTAATTTCTATTTGTAGCACAAGCGAGGTTCACGTCATTGGTCCTGTAAAGAAGATGAAGGGGTAAAACCATGCCCCTACCTGTCATCTCAAAAGAAGGGACCACCAGTACCACTGTAACGAGTGGCTCTGATAACCATCAGGACCAGAGGAGGAGACATATTTCATCAAGATACTTATGATAAGTTTTGTTTGCTCTCTCCACCTGTCCAGAGGATTGTGGTTGATAAGCAATGTGGACTTTGGCTTTTACTCCCAGCAACTTCCACAGATGCTTGATGACTTGACCGTTAAGTGGGAACGCTGGTCTGATTCCACTCGCATAGATCGACCCCACCTGCTGAAAACGTGGTTTAACAACAAGGTGGCCGTGGTTTAGGCGGTACAATTGGGTGCTGGGATGCACTCGACCCACTTGGTGAATAAGCAGGTAACGGTCAGCATATATTTGTTGCCTCGAGAGGATTGGGGCACTGGGCCGATCTAATCAATCTGAAGATCCAGACCAAGGCATGATCAGACCTTTGTTTCTCAAAGGTGCTCTATGAAAAAGAGCTGCAGGTTGAAATCTGCAACAGGTCAGACAACCTTTGATATAAAATTGGACATCTTGGTACATGTGGGGCCAGTAGGCCACTTGTTTCAACATGTCATTCTGTCACCTCTATGACCAGCACAAGGCTCATCATGAGTGTGTTGCAGCATAACTTCATGGAAGGCCTGAGGTACCACCCATTGCACAATACCATGCTTACTCGTCCGAATCAACAGGTCTCTCTCCAAGGACATGTTTCATCGCTAGACTTTGAGGATCCTTAGTTCCTCATTGTCCTGACAGTCCTCCAGAGTTGATTGTTCCTGGGGGTTTTTCAAAAAAGAGTAGAAACACCATTGAACCACAGGAGGCATGGTTGATGGCTGGGCTTGTCGCCTGGTAACCGCCTTAACAGTTCTGAGCCCATTGGTCTTGAGGTCCTCCAACTGCCAGAGGTCTCCACAGATAGCACTGTCCTTGGCAAGCTGATCAGCAAGATCATTTCCAATCTTGTCAGAATTGTCAATATAGGAATGACCTTTCACTTTCTTCCAGTAGATGGTCTTGTCATTTTTATGAGCTACCCTGTTCAAGGCCAGCATTAATTCACCATGTTTGATAGGTTTCCCTTTGGAATTTAGCATATTGATGGATTTCCAAATGGGTAAGTGGGGAAACAAAATTCTGCTGGGCGTAATCTGAGTCAGTACAGATGGTTAGGGTGCAAACCCCTCCCTGAGCGGCGGACTGGAGATCTGCCAGTGCTGCAGCTAGGTCAGCATATTGATTAGTTTTGGTACCCAGATGGTACTTCAAGGGTTCACAAGGATAGTTCTGATTCCAAACCACACCTATACCTGCTACCAGATCATGGTCAGGCTCTCGACAGTAAGCGCAACCGTCCACGTATACTTTGGGGTAGTCTTTGCATACGTTCTCATTATCCAGCAGCTGCAGGTAGTTCTCTCTGAGCTTCAGGCACTTTTTTGCTGAGATCCTATTCTGTCTTTTTACCCTGGAAGGGGTTATCCTTCAGACAGTGCCCTCCTTTTTGCTGAAGGTGCTTTCTGACTTTCATATGAATCAGATGGTGTCGCTCCCTTCCTTCTCAAAGGAGCAGTTCTTGGGATGTGATAAAGACCTTCACTTCCTAGATGTTGGTAAGGTGTTGCGCCATTATCTCAAGGTCAATAATGCCTGCCGTCTCTACGATCGCTAGTTCGTCCTTATCTCCAGCCCCTGCAAGGGTGAGGCCCCTTTTAAGGCTGCTATTGTGTGCTGGATCAAACAGGCCATTTAATCTGCCTATATTCTTCAGAGTAAGCCCATTCCCACTGGACTTGGGGCTCATTCGATGCAGGTACAGGCGGCCTCCTGGGTGGAAAGTTCGCAGGTGGCCCCGCTTGACATTTGTAGAGCAGCGACTTGGTCTGCCACTATTGCTAGAGAAGCAGTTCACTTCAGTGCCACTGTGTAGGCAGCATCTGAATATACCTGCCCTGGGGTGGAATAGCTTTGGCACTTCCCACTAGTTGGGACTGGTCTGGCAGGATGATTTGAAAGGAGAAATTTCACTTACTGTTAATTTCCTTTGCTTGAATCCTGCTAGACCAGTCCAGGACCCACCTCCTCCTCTCTGTTTTGAGAACTAGCCTTGCTGATGCTTCGCTGTGATCCTGTATGTGTCGGATAGCCTATGGCTGTTCTCTACCTTGTATATACCCCGGCTGTGCTGTATAGCCTTGTATATAGTTACAGGGTAACATTAGTCTGTCTGGCTGGTTGTATTGAACCTTCTTGTTGAGCTCTGTTTCTGAAGTCCTTGTGCATTGTCAGTGGCATACTGAAGCTGACCCCTAGGAGTCCAGGGTTAACTATGAGTGGTGATGTCACTAAGCTTCAAGAGTTTTGTTTTGTTTTTCTCTGTCTCCATCATCTGCTGGCAGGGGGAATTAACACACTAGTCTGGACTGGTCTTGCAGGATTCAAGAAAAGGAAATCAGCAGTAAGTGAAACTTTCTCTATAGTAGTATTAGCATCTGAACTACCATAAAAAAAAATCCTCATTTGCCAGATAATTCTTAAAGCTTTGAATCATGTGCAATTTAAAAAAGATATATATATGAATTGTCTTTAGTATTTGGGTGTGCATAGATAATACCCATGTATCGCACATCAGTACACATGAGCACAATGTGATCAGTAAGTGAAAGAGAAATATCTATCACAGAATGCATGCCTTCATTTTTATTTTTTTAATAACTAATGTTAAGCCCATTGGCTGTAAGTCAGTCCGAAATCATACTAAAATATCTCAGCAATGGAGTTTCCCTAATATCATTCAAATAAGTAACAAAAAGAAAAATATTGTCTACGTACTGTCTACAAAAGATTCATTTGCTGTAAGATGATACAAAAGGGGGGATCAGATAAGTGTTAGCTGATGAGGCTGATCCCTGAGGAACCTCTCTACTAATGTCTAGATGTCTTACCAGAAAAAGGCACTTGCTGTGAGCTAATGAACAGATAAGAGAATCAAGTGAGTACCGCACCTCCCATGCTCAGTGCAGACAATCTTAGATTAGAGCATAAATGCCATACTGGGTCAGACCAAGATCCATCAAGCTCAGTGGCCAATTCAAGTCATAAGTACCTGGCAGGTTTCCATAAAGGCACACGGGCTCCCAGGTCAAGCAGTGGATTTGCTGGGTCTGCTTTAATAACATTTTATGGACTTTTACTCCAGGGCCTTGTCCAAATATTTTTTAAACTCAGCTACACTAACAGCCTTCATGACATCCTTGCGTGTTGAGTGAAAAAATATTTTCCTTTATTAGCCTTAAAAGGGTTACATTGTGGCTTCATTGCGTGTTCTCTAGTTTCTTCTTTTTGATTTATAGAACTCTATCATATCTCTCCTCAGTTTTCTCTCTTCCAAATTGAAGAGCCCTAACCTTTTAAGCCTTTCCTCATAGAAGTATCCTTCCATCCCCTTTACCATTTTGGCAGCTCTTCTCTGTGGTGGTGGTGGTGGTGTTAAGTGCCGCCGAGTTGGTGTCGACTCATGGCGACCCTCTGGATAGTTGTCCTTTGGCGAGACGTTCCCAGAGTCTCGGTCTCACTGAGACCTTCCTTCGGACCCGTCCCTGCCAACCCAGAGGCGGCGGTCCCCATCTCGAGTTTGTCTGGGATATTGCATGGGCCTTCGACCTCACCACTGAATCAGAGGAAGACCCTTGAATGGAAGAACTTGATATCCTTCAATATGAGGCACCACCGAAGGAAACTCTCATGGTTCCTGGTCCCTCTGGCATCGATCCTGATCGTCAGCCGACACCTGGATTCCATGTACAGGGTCTAGCAGGGACCAGGATTTTATAAGACGCAGTGCCCTCATACCTCCATGGTAGTTGAGTCGGCCATGAGCAAGCAGAAGAGTCCAAAGACTCACTCCTCAGTCCCCCCGGGCAGGAAGTCCCGTGCCCTCGATGCCCTTTGGCAGAAGTGCTACCAGAACTCCATACTAGCCTGCCACATACAAGTATACCAACTATACATTGGCATGTTCCTCCGAGACCTTACCAAGGAACTTGGAGGATTTGTGGCTGGCCTCAACGGAGACCATCTCCAATACTTTCAGACACTGGCGAAGTCCGTTGGTGAGTGCTCCAAATATTTGTCCCGAGCCGCCTATGATGGCTTTGAGTCCTGCTCAAGGGTGGCGGTTGCTGGCATCAGCGCCCTCCAACAGGTATGGCTCCAATCTTCAGACCTGGAACAGCATTTCTTGGGGAGCAGTATTTTGGCAAGCCCATGGAGGACAAAGCGGCCGAAATAGAAACAGAGTACGTCACCCGCACTCGGCTATTGAGGAAGCATTCTACCCTTCCTAGAAAGAAGCCCCAGAGGAAGAAGCCCTGCCGCAGAGCAGTCAGGGTAAGGGCACTGCCCAGAGGCCACGTAAGCCCAAGGCCCAGATGCCAACCCCGGCCCTGCCTAGGTTGGGATTTTGACGCGCTCTGCATAACCTCTCAACCGCTGGATGATCAGCTACCGACAGGGGGACGGCTGGTCCATTTCGCCCACAGGTGGAATTCCATCACCACCGACTCATGGGTTATCCAGATGGTCAAGGATGGTCAGCTGCCTCCCCTATACTTTCCCGGAGAACCTCAAAGGCCTCCCCTGCACCAGGCCCTGCTAATCCAGGAGCTTGCAGGCCTCCTCTGGGATGGCGTGATGGAGCCTGTACTTCTCCACCTAAAAGGAATCCTAGTCACAGGCAGTACCTAAGGTTCGTGGTCAGGGGCAATCGCTACCAATACAGGGTACTTCCCTTCGGTCTCGCCTCCGCACTACAGGTCTTCACCAAACATCTTGCAGTGGTTGCGGCTTATCTTGGTCTCCAAGGAGCCTTCATTTATCCTTACCTCATCAACTGGCTCGTAAAAAGGGATACAGCCTCAGAAGCCCTGCAGGCCACAGACTGCACATCCAGATTCTGCAGCACCTGGGATTCATGGTAAACAGCCCAAAGTCCCTCCTCACCCCATTACAATTCCTGGAGTTCATAGGGGCTTGCTTGGACACACACTCTCTAGGCCAAGACCTTCCTCCCTTAGGACAGGGCGGGACCGCCTGATGACCTTTATTTATTTATTTAGACAGTTTTGTATACCGCCTTATCCTTCAATCAAAGCGGTCACAACACAATTGGGGGATACATTGACCTTGACAGCCGAGGTGCAGAGTATCGGCTCAGGCAATGCTGCGTCTTCTGGGCCACATGGCCTCCACAGTCCACGTTGTGCCCAACACCCGCCTCCGCATGCGGGTGGCACAGTGGTTCCTTTGCTCCCAGTGGGCCCAGGCTATGGGTCAGCTTTGGGACACCATCTCTGTCTCTCCTCAACTGACCGAGTCTTTAGTCTTGTGAAAAGATGCACAGCACCTGCTCCGGGGCATGCTTTTTCAGGCCCTGAACCCCCAGAAGATCCTAACAATGGATGCCTCCCTCTCGGGTTGGGAGGCCCAGTGCGAGGAGCTGCACACCCAGGGAGCCTGGTCTCTTGAGGAGAGCTAGCAGCAGATCAATCTGCTGGATCTCCGAGCCGTCTTCCTGGTGCTGAAAGCCTTCTAGCACCGACTGCAACATCACACTGTGCTTGTGCAGACAGACAACCAAGTCATCATATTCTATCTGAACAAACAGAGCGGCACAGGCTCTTACAGCCTCTGCCAGGAAGCGGTGACCCTTTGCTCTTATGCAGTAAGCCCGGGCATCCTCCTCAAACCGGTCTACCTCCTGGGCCTGGACAATGCCTTTGCAGACAGGCTGAGCAGAGTCCCCCAGCTGCACTGTTGGCACCTGGACCCCAAAATGATGCAGTGGCTATTCTGGCTCTGGGGCACCCCAGACCTGGACCTCTTCGCCAGCCTGTCCAACGCTCAGCTCCCCCGGTTTTGCGGGCCTCACCCACACCCAGCTCGGGTGGCTCCAGATGCCTGCCTACCTCTCATGAGCAACTGGACTGCTATATGCCTTCCCTCTCATGCTGCTGATAGTATGGACCCGCTTCAAGGTCCAGTGGGACAATGCTTCAGTGATCCTCATGGCCCCGAGGTGGCCCAGGCAACCATGGTTCCCCTTGCTTCTCCATCTGTCGACGCAATCCCCGGTTCCTCTTGTGAGTTCCCTTAGACTCCTGACACAGGGGGGCAGCTCTCTCCTCCATCCCAGTCTGGGAGCCATGTCACCTTAGCACTCTTTCATGTTCCCAGGGAGGTAGAAGAAATCCTCCTGGCCTCTCGTAAGGACGCTACAAGATGAACTTACGCCTTCAAGTGGCGTAGGTTTCAGTGTGGTGCACAGAGCAATGCATAAATCCATTCTCCTACCCGGTACACTTGGTGTTACAATACTTGCTCCATCTCTCGCAATCTGGCCTAAAGTCCAATTCAGTCAGGATGCACCTGAGTGTGATCTCGGCGAGCCAATCACCCCATCAAGGGCAAACCCCTCTCGGGGCAATCCCTTATCTGCAGTTTCATGCAGGGCCCTCTATCCATCCGCCCCCCGCGGAGTGGGATCTCAGTGTGGTCCTCATACAGCTCACCAAGCCTCCCTTTGAGCCCCTGGCTACCTGCTCCCTGTGGTACTTATCCTGGAAGGTCACCTTCTTGGCAACTCATCTCTGCCTGCAGAGTCAGCGAGCTCCAGGCACTGATGGTTAAGACGCCGTACACTGGGTGAGCACGGAGCACCACCCTGTTGTAAAATCTGAAGTTCCCCTCAAAGGTAGTCTTGGACTTGCACCTCAACCAGGAGGTGGTGCTGCCCATCTTCTTTCCCCGGCCTCACCCCACAGATTTCTATGCAGGAACTACATATAGCAGAATGTTTCACCTCTGTCTCACACAGGACAGGGACATACTCTCACGTAATACAGAATCATGGATCCAAATCCAGGCACTAGGTGTCGTCATGGTAATGACAAAAGTCCCACAGCAATCCAGTGTGCCCTTTTTTTTTCAGGGAGATTATTTCTCTAGAATCCTTGGTCTAGTCGGACTCATTTTCAAACTTAGTGTCTTTGCCTGGGATTTCCCCCCACATCCGATTTGGTCCCATTTTGTTCAGTATTTGGAGGCATGTTTGCTAAAGCACACTAACAGTTACCGCACATTTTTAGCATACGCTAACTATTAGAGTGGCCCTATAGTAATTTCTACTGCATGCTAAAAAGCCAGCGCAGTCAGTCCGATGCTAACAGAGTGCAATAGGTCTATATTTAATGCCATGTTTGCTGGCAGTACAGTACTGTGGCTGCTGCCCATGATATATTAAAAATAAAAATAAAAAAAACCCAAACAGCCGACCCAGTCCTCCCTTTGCCTTTGGAAACAACAACCATTTGCTAAGGGAACCTTCCCACCCAAGACCAACCCAACCCTTACAGGTCTCCCTGCTCCTTGCTGGGGATTCCTAGTGAACATCGGGACAGGAGTGAAACCCCCCCCCCCCCTCTGTTCCTGCTTGGTCTGCTGTAGGTGTCAAAATGGGGTAGTGTCACATTACTACTGCTAGGGATTGATCCCAGCGGTAATACTGCAAAACTACTGCTAGAGATACTAGCACCATTTTGACACCTGTAGCAGACAGGGCAGGGGTAAAGAGGCAGCCGCTCCTATTCCAGTGTCCATGAAGAGCACTAGGGAGCCCCTGGGTAAGTTCTAAGGGACGTTTGGCCCTTGAGGGGAAGGGGCCGGTTGGAGGCTGGAGAGTCCCTTAGCAAATGGTTGCTTTCTAGGGTTGAGGTGGGCTTTGCTGTGGCGGGTCATTGTGCAGGGGGAGGGATCAGGCTGCGGTGGATGCTGGTAGAGCAGGTACTCCCGTATTACTGACTGATGCCAGGGAACATGGGCCTATGGGATACGTTTCTGCCCCACGTGGTAAATTCAGGGCAGATGCTGGGTACACTCTCTGTATTCAGTACACAGGGTTTGCAGTTATCACATAGTGTCATTATACAAAACCCTCCCTCCCACAACCCCAAAAAAGCTAACGCTGTATAAAGTATGTCTATCAGCTAAAACCTAAAATCAGAAGCTCTAAGCACAATAGAACCCCCCCCCCCCCCTCCAGTGCAAAAAAATTTAAATGGAGAACAGCACCTCCCCAGTACCGTTTCACCTCTCTCCTGGGTTGACTTGTATCCTCTGATCAGTTTCTGTGTCTTTTCTGTGGTAATGACTTCTCAGTAACATAAATGTACGTGTTTGTTCCACTGGAAAAGGTACACAGCATTTAGTACATGTGATGTAAAAATACTTATCAAAACTGTGTTTAATACCCTCAAATAAATGCCTAATTAATTGGAGAACAAGCACCTAGGAATAGAAGATATAGTTATGATCCAAAAAGACTCCAGCTCCAGCTTTTTAAAACACATTCCCTTTTAATTGTAATTTTTTTTCATTTTTAGCAAAATATTCAGTTTTACATTTTGGAGGTATTTAGTAATAAGCCCAAGGAGAGGTATTTGGCTGGTAACACTTTAAAGTTTGGACCAAAAAACCTCCAAAACCTGGAGAACTGATAGTGCACCGGCCCTCTGGCTCTGCAGGACAGATTTTGTTCTCTGGGGCAGCAGAGGCCGCTGACGCTAGTGACGTGGCTCAAGAGGTGTGAGTGAGCTGCATAAGGGGAGAGTTGAGCAGCACCCGGGGCCTCTCAGGCCAATTGGAGTGAGTGCAATGCTGTTTCTTTCTGCAGTCAGCTGCTGCCATTGCTGGAAAGAGAAATGTCTTGGCAGCATTTGAGGTGAATGCAGGGACTTAACCCGAAGAAGAGCATGTTGCTGGGACTGTCTGGACTGGATTGGACTAATTTTACCATGCAAGTGATCTTTTCTCCTGAAAAGGCCCTGCTGCTTGATCAAGTTTAGTGATTTTTTTCTAGCATACAAATTTTATATTGTGGGAACCTGACAGGTACTTTGTGACCTGCATTGGCCGCTGTTGGAGACAGGATATTGGGGCTTTGTCTGACCCAGTATGGTATATCTTATAGTAACATAGTCTGACGGCAGATAAAGACCAGCATGGTTCATCCAGTCTACCCAGCAAGGTGATAAGAGTAGGCGCACCTGCTGCTCCGTGCAGGTCACCCTTCCCCATGCCTTTGTTTAGGGGTATACCCACTGCTTCGTGCAGGTCACCTCTATTAGTTGAGATATAAGAGATAATTAAGTTTATTTTGATTTTATCTTGTTGCTATAAAGGGATCCACTGTGTTTGTCCCATGCCGTTTTGAATTCTGTCACTGTATTTGTCCCCACCACTTCCATCACGATGGCATTCCAAACATCCACCACCCTTTTAGTGAAGTATTTCCTGACATTGCCTTTCAGTTTACCCTCTTGCAGTTTCATGTTATGCCCTCTAGTTTTACAGCTTCCCCATCTTTGAAAAAGGTTTGGTTCATTAATACTCTAAGTATTTAAAGGTCTGATTCCTTTTCATCCCTCTAGTCCAGTTCCGGAACCATAGAGTTTAGAATCTCCTCCAGCAGCCTTGGAGACTGAAATACCTCATCGCTTTGCTGGCACCAGTATAAATAGGCTAGGACCGCCCCTTCTCACCAGTACTTTCAGTCTCCAAGCAGCTGAAGGAGATTCTGAGCCTAGGTTGGGCTCAGACTAGGCAAATAAGCAGAGTAGTTTGGCTACATCCCCTGTTTTTACTTTCTGGGGTTATATTTTAAATTTTGTTTCTTCATTTGAATTTGGATGGTTAGCTTCTTTTAATTGGTGCTTTCCTGTTTGTTGCAGGAGCAGGGCTTTTGCTGAAGAGTTCCTCCTCTGGCTCCATTTCCTCTTCAGTCTCTCTCTCTCTCCCCCTTCTTCTCCCCCCTCCCTCTCAGACCCCGAGGCTTAAACGAGCATTGCTAAAGTACCCTGGGCTCCATTGCTCTGTGTGCCTCCCTGCTTCCGAACCCGCTTCTAAGGGTGAGGAGCAGGTAGAAGGCTTCCCGGCAGCACCGCAGACTCGTGTGTCACTTCTGTTGGTGTTTGGGCGTCGGAGCCGAAGCCGCGGCACGGCTGAGCTCCGGCGCAGCTGCTGATTCGGCGCTCTCTGTAAAACGCAGCGGTGAGTGCGGGCACTGTCCTTTTTTGTATTTTCAGGGGCCGTGAGCGCGTTTGGCGTGGGGTAGGCTGCCGGCTGCTTGGCTTTGGTCTGGGTGCCTAGCTGCGTGGTACTGCGTGGGAAAGCTGCGGCGGCGGCCATTTTGTGTTGCTTACCCAGGGATAAGCCATTTTCCTTTTGTTGTCTTTTCTTTGGGGGTTTCTTTTGCCGTTTCTAGCCCTCGTTTTGGGCAGCGGACTAGCAGATTCTTCTTTGGGGGGGGGGGGAACGGTTTTTATTTGAAAGGCTATCTTAAAAAAGAGGGGAGCACTGCACCCGCGGGCCTGTTGCTCGGGTGTCTTTCCTGCAGTGCCTATAGAGAGACTGTAGAGGGGGCTCCGCGGATTGCTATGCCTGCTAAACCGCCGCGCTGTGTGGTGTGTGGCGCGCAGCACGGCTTGCTGGCAGACTCTGGGGTGTGTGGGGCTTGCACACTTGAGTCTGCGGTGATGGAGAGTGCCGCTATGCCGACTGTGGTGGCGCAGGAGGCCGGTCCATCAGGAGCTGGGGATGTCCTGTCTCCGTCGCTAGATCCCATGGTGCCGGGGTCGTCCTCAGGGGAGGGGTCCTCTCAAGGGATGAATCCTCTGGGGTCAGCTCCGGTGATACCGCCCGATTTCTTTGCCCTCATGCAGCAGGCTTTTGCGCTTCTGCAGCCCGGGATGGCCTCGCCATCTCGGGGATTCGTGGCTCAGAAGTGGCAGGGTTCCCTGGTCCTGCCTGAAGAGGGCGTCCCTCCCTTGAAACTTAGCAAAGTGACGGGGGATGAGCTCCTGGCGTCGCGCCTGGGGGACGATGTGGTAACAGAGGACGCAGATCTGGATGAGTTCTCTGGTGAGGAGCTGGAGGAAGGAGAGTTGCCTGATGAAGAACAGCGGAGTCAGCTTGTCAGAGTCTTTTGGCGTGAAGAACTGCCGGCGTTGATAGACGAGACTCTCAAGACCCTCAGTATGCCCGCTGAGTCCACGGGGCCGGAGGATACTCTGGAGGATCCCTTGTTGCAGGCAGTGCGGACGTCCCAGCAGGTCTTCCCTCTACATAGGGTGTTTCGGAGTACGATTCAGGAAGAGTGGGACTCCCCAGAGTCGGCCCTGAAGGGTTCTCGAGCCTTGATGCGCCTCTATCCATTGTCCGATTCCGATGAGCTATTTCGCTCTCCGAAAGTTGATGCGGCGGTATCGGCAGTTACTAAGAAAACTACGATCCCTGTGGAAGGTGCGGCAGCGTTGAAGGACGTGCAGGATAGGAAACTGGATACTCTCCTGAAGCAGGTTTTTGATGTCTGCGCTCTCTCAATGCAAGCCTCGGTGGCGGGGGCGTGGGTGGCGAGAGGCTGTTTGCACTGGGCCCAGAGGTTGCAAGGGGATCTGGTTACTGTGCAGATGGAGGATGGAGCGCGTTTGGAATCGGGGTCCGCTTATTTGGCGGACATACACTATGATCTGATCCGCGGCTTAGCTAAAAGTATGGCCTCGGTGGTAGCGGCTCGTAGGTATCTTTGGTTGCGGAATTGGGCGGCCGACGGTTCCTCTAAGACTCGCCTTAGCAAGCTTCCGTTTAGGGGGAAGTTATTGTTTGGGGAGGATCTGGAGAAACTAGTCAAGGATCTTGGAGAGTCTAAGGGGGGTCGCCTTGCCGAGGATAAACCGAAGCAGGTATGGACTAATGCGGGGCCCCGAGGAACCCCTCGCGACTTTCGAAGGTTTCACTCATCTCGATTTATCCAGCCCCAGCATGGGAGGTTTCCGGTGCGAAGCCAGGGGTTTCGGGGCTTCCGTGGCACCGGCAGAGGTTTCTCACTCTTCCAGTCCACGTCCGCTAAAAAGTTGCAATGAAGGAAGGCGGACTCAGGTGGAGGTGGTTCCCATGGGGGGGCGCTTGCGGGAGTTTTACCCTGCCTGGGTCCACATTACGTCGGATCGGTGGGTTCTAGAAGTCATCCAAGAGGGGTATGCACTAGAGCTTCACCGTCCCGTGTTAGATTCCTTTGTCCAATCGCCGTGCAGAGCTCCTCTCAAGCGCCGCACGGTCTCAGCCACGTTGCAGCGTCTGCTACAGCTCCGAGCAGTGGTTACCGTGCCGCCGGATCAGTGTGGCTGCGGTCAATACTCCATCTATTTCGTGGTGCCAAAGAAGGAAGGAACGCTTCGGCCTATTCTGGATTTGAAAAGGGTAAATCGGTGCCTCCGGGTCACTCATTTTTGGATGGAGATGCTGCGTTCCGTGATTGCGGCAGTCCAGCCGGGAGAGTTCCTCACTTCGCTCGATCTCACGGAGGCGTATCTGCATATCCCGATTTGACAGGACCACCAGAAATTCCTGCGGTTTGCGGTTCCCATGGGGCACTTTCAGTTTCAAGCGTTGCCCTTCGGTCTTGCTACGGCGCCGCAGACATTCACCAAAATCATGGTAGTGGTGGCGGCGGCGCTTCGCAAGGAGGGGGTGCTAGTGCATCCTTACCTGGACGATTGGTTGATTCGGGCGAAGTCAAGGGAAGAGAGTCTAGCTGCCACGGCCAGGGTCGTCCAGCTGTTAAAGAGCCTCGGCTGGGTGGTCAATTTTGCGAAGAGCCGGTTAGTTCCCTCGCAGTCCTTGGAATACTTGGGGGCGCGGTTCGAGACGGCGCAGGTGGCTGTGTTTCTGCCGGATCAGAGAGCGCAGGGGTTGAGGCGATTGGTCCGGCTGTTTTTGGCCAGGGTGGCTCCAACGGCGTGGCAGTATCTCCAGTTGCTGGGAACGATGGCAGCAACGATCTAGGTGGTGCCCTGGGCCAGGGCACATATGCGCCGGTTGCAGAGCGCGCTTCTCCGGCATTGGTCTCATCAGCGAGATGCGTTGTCCCAGTGTTTGCCCTGTCCACCGGAGGTGCGGCTGGATCTTCTTTGGTGGTTACGGCCGGAGAACTTGGCAGCGGGCATGCCTTTGGCAGCTCCCTCCTGGAGACTGTTGACCACGGATGCCAGTCTTCTGGGGTGGGGGGCGGATTACGAGGGCAGGTTTGCCCAAGGGAGCTGGTCCCTCTTGGAGAAGGGGTGGCCCATCAACAGGTTAGAGATGAGAGCGGTGTTTTTAGCTCTGCGGGCGTTTCGGAAGCGCTTCAGTCAGCAGGCAGTTCGGGTGCTGTCAGACAATGCGACGACCGTGGCTTACATAAATCGGCAGGGCGGTACCAGCAGCGTGATGCTGGAGGAAGAGGCCGGGCTTCTCTTGGCTTGGGCCGAGCGCAATCTGGGGAGTCTCTCCGCACAGCACGTGGCCGGCGTGGACAATGTCAAGGCAGATTTTCTCAGTCGCCACAGGGTGGACCCGGGGGAGTGGGCTCTCCACCCGGAAGTGTTTGCGTTGTTGGTGAAGCGTTGGGGGGTCCTTCGTATGGATCTCGTGGCGAGCTTCGAGTCGGCGCAGGTACCGTGCTTTTTCAGCAGGCGGAGAGAGCGGATGTCCGAAGGCCTCGACGCTCTGGCGCAGCGGTGGCCGGAGGGCGATCTTCTCTGTGTTCCCGCCATGGGCTTTGATAGGCCGGGAGGTGCAGCGCATAGAGTGGCATCGTGGCCTGGTGATTCTGGTCACGCCAGACTGGCCCTGGCGACCGTGGTGCGGCTCCTGGCGGACCGGCCGTGGAGGTTGCCTCAGCGGGTCGATCTCTTGCGTCAGGGTCCATTGCGCATGCCCCAGGTGGGTCGATTCTCGCTTACGGCTTGGCTCTTGAGCGGGCTCAGATGACGGCGAAGGGATATTCGGCAGCGGTTGTTTCCACGCTGTTGAAGGCGCGTAGAAGATCTACTTCCCTAGCGTAATCAGGGTTTGGCGTATTTTTGAGGCCTGGTGCGCGGAGCGCAGTATTGATCCCTTGCGAGCTTCGGTGTCTCAGATTCTTTCCTTTTTGCAGGATGGTGTGGACAAGGGTTTGGCGGCCAGTTCTCTGCGCGTGCAGTTGGCAGCCATCGCTTGTTACCGGGGTAAGATCCACGGTCAGGTACTCGGTACTCATGGAGACATTCGGAGATTTTTGCCGGCGGTACTGCTCATGCGTCCGCCGCGGCGCTGTGCGGTGCCTCCGTGGGATTTGAATTTGGTGTTGGAGGCCTTGGTCGGTGCCCCTTTTGAGCCGCTGGCCACGGCCTCTATGAAGGATCTCACCTTGAAAACCGTTTTTCTTGTGGCCATTTGTTCGGCGCCCGCGGATTTCGGAGTTGCAAGCGCTCTCCTGCAGGGAGCCTTATCTATCTTTTTACGAGCACAAGGTGGTTCTGCGTACGGTGCCGGCCTTCTTGCCTAAGGTGGTCTCTGCGTTTCATGTCAACCAGGTGGTGTCCCTTCTGGTGTTCTCAGAGGATCAAAAGGAGCATTCGGGGGGCAAGTTGCATCACTTGGACGCTAGGCGGGTTCTGAAGAAGTATCTGTTTCGAACAGCGCCCTTAAGGAAGTCGGACAGGCTGTTTGTGGCCTTCGGTGGGCCGCGTAAGGGAGAGGCGGCGGCGAAGTCGTCTATCTCTCGTTGGTTGAAGGAAGCGATTGCTTCTGCATATCTGTTGAATGGTAGATTGGTTCCCGAGGGTCTTCGGGCTCATTCCACCTGAGCACAGGCGGCATCTTGGGCGGAATTCAGTTTGGTTCCAGTCGACGACATTTGTAGGGCAGCGACTTGGTCATCCTTGCATTCCTTTGCAAAGCATTATCGGCTGGATGTGGTGATGTCCAGAGACATTCGTTTTGGTTCGGCGGTGATTCAGGCTGGGCTTGCTGGTCCCTCCCGTTGATGTTCACTGCTCTGTTACATCCTCTATGGTTCTGGGACTGGACTAGAGGGACGAAAAGAAAGATTAAATTAGACTTATCTGCTAATTGTTGTTCCTTAAGGAACTCTAGTCCAGTCCCGGATCCCTCCCTTTCTGTGGGGTACCTTAGCTGGTTTAGGTATTTCCAGAAGCACAGCCCGGAGCCTTTGGGGGTCCTCTTCCATAGCGCTGCTGCCTGGCCAGCTTACAGTTTCAGGTGGTACCTTTCATTTATGTAGAACAAAACACAAAAATATAAATAAAGAAATAAATAAATCATTAAAAATAAAACGGTTTTATATATTTATATATATATATATATATATATATATATATGATTGGAAGTTGCCTTTTGTTAGCTGTGAGATCATTCGGGGGTCTGTTTCAAAGGATTTCAGTAGTTGTTCATGAGGCAGTCATTCAAAATCAAAACACGTTTGTGCTGAGCTTGAAGGTGAAGGCTGAACATACCGAACCTTATCAGGAGAGGCAAATGTGACTACAAAAGAGGACTGCTACTTCTGGAGAGAGATTTGCAATTAATTGCCCCTGAAGCAAGGCTCCTTCTGAGCCTGAAACATGAATTCATGTCAGGATTTTCTTTAGGCAGATACTTTATGAAAGTTTGTTTCACTTTTAGTGAAACAATTAGTTTTATTGACGTATTCTTATCAAGCTCTCAAGTATAAGGTGAGCCTACCCCTGAAGAAGAGTTTTTCGAAACACGGCCTGTGTCGGGTCTGGTCTCCCTTAATAAGTACGGATCAATAAAGTATTGGTGAGAATTCATACCTGCCTATGTTTTTGTACTGTGTATCTGCAAAAAGGCAGACTTTTCCATTCAGTCCTTCAGCAATATCACTCACAAATGCATTGAACAATACCAGTCCCAGAACCGATCCCTGGGGCACACCACTAATCACCTTTGAGTTTCAATGTAAACCACTCTTAAGTGAAGGACAAAGCTGTATAAAAAATGGTTAAATAAAAGCTTTGCTGGAATCCTAGGTAGATCATATCCATTGCAAGCCCTTGATCTAGTTCTCTGGTCACCCAGTCAAAGAACGCTATCAGATTTGTTTGGCATGATCGTCCTTTTGTAAAACCTTGTTGCCTCAGATCAAGCAACCTATTGGTTTCGAGAGAGTCCACTATTCTCTCTTTCAGGAGTGCCTTCATTACTTTTCCCGCCACTGAGGTAAGGCTTACTGGTCTGTAGTTTGTAGTTATGATGTTAGGGGTACATTGGACAGTTGTGCATTGACCAGAACTGTTTGATAAAATATACATAAAAAAATGACCACAGAAAAAGACCATATGGCCTGGCAAATCTGCCTGTCCACACCATCTGCTCAGTTCTACAATCCCTTCCTCTCCCTTAAATCTTCTGTGCTTCTCCCATGCTTTCTTGAATTCAGATATTGCTCTCATCTCTTGGGAGTGGTTCCAGGCATCCACCAGCTCTTCAGTAAAGAAATATTTCCTTAGGATTATATTATTCCTTTTACTCTTATCTTATGACCCCTCATTCCAGAGCTTCACTTTTTTTTTTTTTTTTTTTTTTAAGGAGGCCTGTGTCATTTGCATTTATGCCGTGAAAGTATTTAAATATTATTACTATCATATCTCTTCTGTCCTGTCCTGTCTGTCTTCCAGAGTATATGTATTTAGATATTTGTCTGTCCCCCATATGCTTTATTAATAGCATTGATCATTTAGTAGCGTTCCTCTGGACAGACTCCATCAGTTTAGAGGTAGTAGTCCCTCCTTTATACTGCTGGCTTTTCTTTTTATTGTGCACCTAAGCATCCTTCTGGCTTCTGTCATTTGCCTTAACCTTAAGGTGGCCAAACAGGTAGTTCCTTATCACTTCTCCGGGCCAGTCCAGGGTACGTTAGGGTTGTCAATCCCCTTCAGCAGCTGAGGACTGAAAGAAACTTCAAACTTTGCTGACAGCTTAAGCCACTGCCCTCGATGACAGTGGACCAGTCTTTCAGTCCTCAGCAGCTGAAGAGGATTGTTGCTGACAGTTCTTGTGCGAAATTTCAGTATTTTCTTATTTTTTCTCTTTTGTCTGCCTTATAGTGCTTGGCTCTAGCAGGGCTCATAAGCTGCTATATTCCCCGGAGCATTTTTGAATTGATTTCATTTGAGTTACTTTAAATTTATTTCAACTGTGCTCTGCGGTTTTTTCTCTGCTTGCCCCGATTTCATTGTTGGCAGCAGAGGAGCAGGGCGACATTTGCCTTCTCTCCGGGGACAGTTGCTCACCAGCAGATTGGTTCTGGGAGCCCCAGTTACCCTCTGCTTTGCCGGTCCGACATGCTTCGGTGACTCCCGCTAGCTGCGGGAGAGAGGTTAAACAGCTTTACACCGCGTGTTCCTTACAGGTGAGCTGGAGGGCTGGTCGCTGGAGGGACTGCTTTTGCGACGGCTTTGCTCGCGGCCCGTTCTTTTTTGTTTTCCTTGATTTGTTTTGGTTTAACCGCGATCCCACATGGATGGTAAGCTTTCCTCAGAGAGCATCGGCTCTGCTGCTTCCTCTGATAAGGCGGGAGCGGCAGCCATTTTGAAGGAGCCACTTGTAGTTCCCACGGGCCAAATCAAGTCCGGGAAAAGAAAGTCGAAGTCAGTTAAACTGACACCAGTTCCTTCTCAGTCCTCACAGAAGATTCCTGAGGCTCAGGAAACTTTCTTCTGTTTTCTCCCCCGAGTTTATTTTGGCACTTCATAATGCCTTTTTACTGAAAACTTCTCAGTCAGACTCTCCTATGCCTTTGTCTTTGGACTTCGGTCAACCTGTGATGCATTCCACAGACCCGGGGGAGGGTCCTTCCCAGGTAGATCTCACTGCTCGGCCTGGGATGGATCTTTTTGGTCCGCAGGTCTCTGATCCTTAGGTTTTGGAGGAAGGAGAGCTTTTTCCAGAGCCAGACTTGGATCTTGAGCCGGGGGTGCTGGAGGAGGGCGAAATTGCCCCAGGAGAGGATCCAAATGTTTTTAGGGTCTTCCGCAAAGAGGAGCTTGGTGCTCTTATTTCGCAATCTTTGTCTGCCCTAAATCTTCTCTTGCCCTCGGTTTCTCAGGAACCCTTAGAGGATCCCTTGTTGCAAGGGTTTAAAACTGAGCAACGCTGTTTTCCTGTGCACTGCGTCATCAAACAGATGATAGAATTGGAATGGGAGTTTCCAGAGGCTTCCCTGAGGGGTGCTCGTGCTTTAACTCGTCTCTACCCAGTTCCTCAGGAAGAAAAAGAATTGTTGAAGTTACCAAAGGTAGATGCCCTAGTGTCAGCGGTGACTAAGAAGACAACTATTCCTGTAGAAGGAGCAGCGGCTCTTAAGGATCTGCAGGATCGGAAGCTGTAGGTTCTTCTGAAACAGGCCTTTGATTCCAGCGCTCTGGCACTTCAGGCTTCCATTTGTGGGGCTTATGTGTCCCGGGCGTCTATCCGTTGGATACAAGGGGAGGTTTCTGCACCGTCGGCAGACACTTCTGCTTCGGAAGGCGCCAAATTGGAGTCCGCGGCAGCTTACCTAGCGGACTCCTTCTATGACTTGATAAGAATTGCGGCGAAGTCTATGGCCTCGCTTGTGGCGGCCCGGCGTTTTCTTTGGTTGCACAATTGGGCTGCGGACGTCTCTTCTAAGTTACGTCTTAGCAAGCTTCCTTATAAAGGTAGATTGCTTTTTGGTGAAGCTTTGGAAAAGATTGTGAAGGACCTCAGAGACTCCAAGGGAGGTTGCTTACCGGAGGATCGTCCTAAAGTATCTCGAGGAGGTTCTGCTCAGCGTGGTCATGGGAGAGATTTTCGTCGTTTCCGTGGGGCTCGCTTTCTTCCATATCCTATAGGACGTTTTGGAGCTCACGGTTCTTCCTTTCGTGGTAATAGAGGATTTGGGAAGTCGTATTTTAGTTCCCAACAATCCTCTGTTAAAAAGCCACAGTGAAGGTTTCCTGGTCCAGGCTCCATTTCCTGTGGGAGGTCGCCTACAGAGCTTTTTTGGCGGCCTGGACCGCGATAACCTCCGACCAATGGGTACTGGAGATAATTCAAGAAGGCTATGCGCTGGACTTCGCTTGCCCTTTACCGGACGCCTTTGTGATGTCTCCATGTCCGTCAGGTCCGAAGGCTCAGATCGTGGCGGACACTCTGCAGCGCCTGTTGCATCTGCAAGCTGTAGTTCCGGTTCCTCGCGACCAGTATGGCTTCGGTCGATACTCGATTTATTTTGTGGTTCCCAAAAAGGAGGGATCTTTTCGGCCAATTTTGGATCTCAAGCACGTCAACCGCTATCTCCGGGTGCCACACTTTCGGATGGAAACCTTGAGAGCTGTCATTCGAGCGGTACAGCCTGGGGAGTTCCTTTCAGCGCTGGATCTCACGGAGGCGTATCTGCATATTCCCATTCGCTCAGATCATCAACGGTTTTTAAGATTTGCCCTTCCTATAGGTCACTTCCAATTTCGGGCTTTGCCGTTCGGGCTCGCGACTGCTCCTCGAACCTTCACGAAAGTGATGGTGGGTAGTAGCAGCGGCCTTGTGAAAAGAGGGTATCAGAGTACATCTGTATCTCGACGATTGGCTCATCCGGGCGGTCTCCTTTCAAGCCTCGGTTGCGGCGACAGTGCAGGTGGTGCAGCTGTTAGAGAATCTGGGATGGGTCATCAACCTGGAGAAGAGTCATTTACATCCAGTGCAGCAGCTCCTTTATCTTGGCGCTCTATTCGATACGGATCGCGGTTCGGTGTTTTTGCCCGAAAGCAGGGTCCAGAAACTTGTTGACCAAGTAAAGGCCTTTCTGCTGGATCCGGCTCCGTCGGTGTGGACCTATTTACAACTGTTGGGGTCCATGGCAGCGGCCTTAGATCTAGTTCCATGGAGCAAGGCACATATGAGGCCTCTACAGCAAGCCTTGCTCTCCCTGTGGTCCCCACAGCTTCACCCCCTTTCCCAAAGGCTGAGCTGTCCAGATCTAGTTCGTTGCAGTTTGAGCTGGTGGCTCGATCCCATACATCTCCAAGCCGGCATGCCGTTGCAGGACCCTCCGTGGATTATGGTGACCACCGACGCCAGTCTTTCGGGCTGGGGAGCTCACTGTCTCAAGTGGCACAAGGTGTCTGGTCCGCAGAGGAGAGCTTGTGGTCGATCAATCGGTTGGAGCTCAGAGCCGTCCGACTTGCTCTACTCCAGTTTCATTGCTTGATTGTGGGAAAGGCCGTTCGGGTTTTTTCCGACAATGCGGTAACGGTTTCCTACATCAATCGTCAAGGGGGCACCAGGAGCGCCTCTCTAATGGTAGAATGTCGAAAATTGATGTCTTGGGCAGAAGATCATCTCGTAGCCCTGTCGGCGGCGCACGTGGCGGGCAAGCTCAATGTCCAAGCGGATTATCTCAGTCGCAATGTTCTTGATCCCGGGGAATGGGAATTGAAAGCGGCAGTATTTCACAATCTCACCCTCCGATGGGGACAGCCAGTGATGGATCTCATGGCGACCCTAGACAATGCGAAGGCACCTCGTTTTTTCAGCAGGCACAGAGAACACATGTCGGAAGGCCTAGATGCCTTGGTTCAGCCATGGCCTACAGAGACACTTCTGTACGTTTTTCCTCTGTGGCCGATGTTATCTCGCATCATTCAACAGATAGTGGTTCACCGAGGTTCGGTAATCCTGATAGCTCCAGATTGGCCTCGTCGGCCGTGGTATGCGGATATGCTGAGACTGTTGATAGCTTCTCCTTGGCGTCTTCCAGTCCGGCTCAGTTTGTTGAGTCAGGGGCCGGTGCTTATGCCGCAAGTGGATCGCTTCTTGCTTACGGCTTGGCTCTTGAAAGGTCTCGGCTGAAGCGCAAGGGTTACTCGGATTCGGTGGTTGCCACCTTGCTGCGGTCTAAGATCTTCTACCTCCTTGGCGTATGTTTGAGTCTGGCGCGTGTTTGAGGAATGGTGTGTTAAAAGAGGTTTTCAGCCCATGTCCACGGCTTTACCGCAACTACTGTTGTTTCTTCAAAGTGGCCTGGATAAGGGTTTAGCTCTAGGTACACTAAAGGTGCATTTGGCGGCTCTGGCTTGTTTTCGAGGGCCAGTGCAGTCTCGCCCACTTTTCCACACATAGAGATGTACAATGGTTTTTTCGGGCGTCTCGGCTTATTCGACCTCCCTTCCGCCATGTAGTGCCTCCTTGGGATTTGAATCTGGTATTGGAAGCGTTGGCACAATCTCCCTTTTGCTTCTGCGTCTTTGGAGACCTTATGCGAATTTACATGGAAGATGGCGTTTCTCGTTGCTTTATGTTCGGCTAGGAGAATTTCCGATTTACAAGCTTTCTTGTCGTGAGCCGTATCTTCTTTTCTTGCCGGTGGAAAGTTCTGTTGTGTACTGTTCCTTCCTTTCTGCCTAAGGTGGTGTCCGCATTTCATGTTAATCAGTCGGTGGCGTTGCCTGTTTTTTCGGGACTTTCGGATTCTCCCATAGATCGTGTGCTCCGAAAGCTTGATTTGGGACGTGTCTTATGCAGTTACCTGAAGGTCACGAAATCCTTTCGCAAATCGGACAGATTGTTTGTACTGTTTGCGGGCGCAAAAAAGGGTCAGGCTGCCTCTAAGTCCTCTATTGCTCGTTGGGTTAAGAATGCTATAGTAGCAGCATATGAGGCATCCGGAAAGCTTCCGCCGCAAGGGCTCAAGGTTCATTCTACTCGTTCTCAAGCCTCTTCCTGGGCGGAATTTGCGTTCGTTCCTCCGGTAGATATCTGCAGGGCAGTGACTTGGTCTTCTGTGCATACTTTTGCTAGACATTACCGTTTGGATGTTCACGCTAGAGAAGATGCGAGTGTAGGGGCTTCGGCTTTGGTGGCCGGTCTTGCAGGTCCCTCCCAGGTTTAGGTGCTGCTTTGGTACTGCCCTAACGTACCCTGGACTGGCCCGGAGAAGTGATAAGGAATGTGTAATTAGGTCTTACCTGCTAATTGCCTTTCCTTGAACTTTCTCCGGGCCAGTCCAGGGCCCACCCATTTCGTCTTCAGTCTCCGTTGTTCCGTCTGCTTGCGCCTAGGAGTTGAGGCGCATGGTTTCTTGGGTAGACGTGAATTGGGGCTCCTTGGCCTTCTGCGGGGGAGCATATTCCTCTGCTTTCTTAGTATAGACTTATTTGAAAAATGAAAAGTAAAACAAAAAAAACCCAAACCCTAGTAGATATCAGGTACGATCTTCCCTTGATTCTCCTTTTTCATGCCAGAAGGTCGCTCGCTACTCTATACTACTACTTTGGGATTTTGCAGCCCACAAGTATGGCTTTTTATATATATATATCATTAAATCTTACCTGCTAAACTCTAGACCATTCCTCAAGTTTTGTTAAATTCTTCCTTATGTTGTGCACATCTTCCAGGGTGTCTAGCCTGTTGCAGATTTTGGTATCATCTGCAAAAAAAGAAAATCTTTCCCCGATAGCCCTTCCACAATATTGTTTACAAAGGTGTTGAAAACAACAAACCAGGACCAGTCCCTCTGGCATCCTGGTAGTACCCCTTTTCTCAGCATGAACTCCTTTGTCACCTCCCACTCAGCCAGTCCCAGTCATTCACTTTAGGGTCCCTGAAAAGGGCGTACATTCTATTTACTAGTTCCTTATGCGGAATAGTGCCAAAAGTCTTGCTGAAATTTTAGGTACTCCACATTTAATGCTCTGTCTTGATCTGCTCTGGTAATGTAATCCAAAAAAATCTGTCAGATGGGCTTTTGTCATGATTAGCTGTTGGAAAAATAGTTGAGATAATTATGTAGAAGCATAATCAACAATACTACAGAATAATATTCTAGGATGCACAGGTCCTGATATAGGCAGACATGTTCAGCCATCTGTACTGAACCATAAGGCCAGTGGCTCCCAAACTGTGGGTCATGGCCCCAAATGAGGACACTTAATCAATGGATGGGGGTCACAGAAACAGGTTTGTTCCCTCTCTCTGGACGTCACAGGCACCTGCTGCCTCTTCCTGTGTGAGCTTCTGGTTAGATTGGAAACCCGTGTGCACAGTGCTGGTGACAGAGTGCACATTGACACATAGGGCCCTGTGCTGACTGCTGCTACCTTTGCAGCCACTGCTCTTGCTGCTTCTGCCTTCATGCTTTGGTTAAGTGGGGGCAGGAGGAAATGGATTGATCTGTTTATTAAGAGGGGAAGAAGAGTGGAGGTCCACTATTTTGCTTTCAAGATCCTCTGGGGGTCATGTGAATTTTCTTTTTTTTAACTTTATCTTTATTTACGTTTTCAATCAAATAAGTTCTACTATACATATAACAATAGTTCAGCACCAAATACCGCAACCTATAAACAACTATTTTGCTACAAATCCGCTCCCTCCCCCCTCCAGATACAATACAGAGGTGAGGAAATTATAACTCAAGACTCCCTGCTCCCCCATCTTACGCACCCTTTCCCTGTTTCACCCCCCCTTCACTCCCCCCTCCGTTTTACACTCCTGTGATAAGGAAGCTTATCATAGCTCAGGAAGGAGCTATAGAAAAGATGAAGTGACTCTGAACAAGCAACCTGTCAGTTCTGGTAGAAATAAGAAAACAGAATTTTCCCATAAGACTACCAGTCCCAGAATGCACCAGGTTTCCAACAGCCATTAGAGGAGCTGAAATGGGGAAACGTGTGTTCAATCAGGAGGGCTATGAGGTAATCCCTAAGCACTCATCTCAAAGGGCAGGGCCTGATTCAGCACAGCTGCGCTGTGTTAGGGAGGAACACTCATCTAAGCAGAATAAAGGTAGAGTTTATTCTACAGAGAATTATCCTCATCTTCATGATCAGCTTGGATATCCTCAGTTTCATCTGGAGGATCATCAGAAGCAGAAGCCAAACCGGACGGACAGAGGGCAAGAAACCCTTTGGAAGAAAGAAGAGAAAAGCCTTTGGGAGGTCTAAAGGAGTTCATAGCAGTACGTATACTGGGAGGCATTCCAAGGGCCAGCATACACCATTGGACTGGGGAAAGCCAGAGAAATGGTGCTGCAGAGCTAGGAATCTCCAGACGGTACCTGTGAGGGAGACGGCTGCACGTGGAAGGGACCCTGAGACCCGTGCCAGAAGGTATGTGAAGAGAGATCCAGTGCCCAGGGATCTGGATTGGAAGACTGGACATAGGAACTGGACTACATACTGGCCAGGCTATATAGAGAGGAACTCTAACAGCAATGGAAGCTCAGGTATGAACACTGATCTATGCCCTAGCTATAACCTTGAAAGACAGCAGGGAAACAAGTATTCTCCTGAAAGTGCTCCATTGAGAAATTCATCTGTGCCAATCCATGATATTGAACCCATGATTGTTGAAGAAGGGGGAGGGATTGCAGATGAAGAATGTGTTTATATGGATTGCTCTCTGTCTAAACTCCTTTGGTGATTTTCTGTTATAAAGTACAGCAACCATCACAAAGAAATACAAACATGTTCTATAATCTACTCAGAAAAGCTCCTGAGTAGGATTTTTAGCCACGCAGTAGAAAGCAAGCCAGCTAAGGGGTTTCAGCTGGGTAACTGCTAGCAATTGAGCCTTACCTAATTGCTTGTGAGCACTGAGGGAATCACTCCTGAATCTATCTGTGAAGATATAAGAAGTTAACCTGAAAAGAACAGTTTTTCTCCTCTTTGTGGATATTGTTTGTTGTTTGATACACTGCTAAGAAAGTATTAGCTAAAGCCTACAGAAAAGACCAGTTTGTTACCAACCAGGTCTTATTTCTTTTGCTTTGATTGCCTGACAAGTTCAAATGTTTTCCTGATTTTGTTTTTCCAAGTTTAACACTGAAAGCAAGTAACCTGATTTATGTGCGACCAAGCATATCTGTGTTGTGAGAAATAACCCCATAAATAAATATCTTATTGGCTTTACCATCAAGCACAACTAATTATTGTGAGCAGCTGTGTCTGGTGTGAATGGACTGCATTGACCACAATCCCTTGCAAATCATATTGACATATGCACTTGCCAAGACTGTGAACATTCTCACCCAGGCAGCCGTCTGACACTCCTCACTGTGATTGTAAATAATCTTGCAATGGTCTTCATTGTTTGTCAAAATTTTCCTCTTTATCCATACGTAACGCTGTTAAACGTTCCATAGCCACTGTCTTGCAAAGTCTCATAAGCCAGGAAATTAACTCCAAGGGATTGCTCTGTTTCCATTTCCAAGCTATTTCACACCGGGCTGCAATAATACAAGCCCCCACTGGCTTATACCATTGAGGCTTGAAGTAGTTGGCCGCACTTTCAGCAGAAATAAGGGACATAATTCTACTGTCACTCCAAAAATGTTGTTTTTATCTGATCCCCAATTTGCACCCAATATGCCTGAACTACAGAACACTCCCACCACATATCTATATAGGTCCCCTGGGCCCTACATCCTTACCAACAGCGGTCAGAAACCCCCGGGAACATCTGATTATATCTAACAGGTGTGTAGTACCACTTCATCAATATTTTATAGGTATTTTCTTTAATCAATGTACATATAGAAGATTTCATGGCCCCTTTAAAGATGGCTTTCCAGTCATCTTCGTCCCAATTCACCTCTAAATCCCTTTCCCAATCTTCCATATATCGAAATTTCTCCCCCTCCCCCTTCGAGAAGCGCAGGCTGGCATTACAACATATGAATCAAGCCCCTAGATTGATGATGTCCCATCCACAGCCCTTCGATAGCATTAAACCCTTCCTCAGTCGTATCTTTATTATGCTTTTGTCGCAGGAAATGAGCCACTTGCATGTTGGCAAAAAAGTCCCATGTTCCCAATTGATACTCCTTTTTTAAAATCTTTGTATGATTTAATTTCTCCCGAATCCAGTAAGGTTGCAAAAATATACAACCCCTTCTCGGCCCAGCATTTAAAAATCCCCTCCCTACCCGGCCCGAAGGCCGGAGTACCTCCTATCGGGGCTAGCATAGATATAGAGCTAGGGGGTTGAGAATTCACTCTCCGCCACACCCTCTGCCACTCCCCCCCCTCCCAAATGGCGAAGAAACGGGTTCTCCGTCCACTCCCTCCTTAAAGTCCCCTTCATCAACTATGGGATGAACCGCAGATTGTATCCCCCTGCCCAAAACTGTTCAAAGGTTATTGTCCCCCGTCTCCCTCCAATCCATGACCTGCCTCATTTGCGCTGCGAAATAGTAACCCCCAATCTCGGGCATTCCCAATCCCCCTATCTCCAGGAACAAGCAGGAATGAGTCTTCACATATGGGTACGTTGACATCGACAGAGTCCGCGCGGGAACGCTCCCCAGCATCCAATCAGAACGCTTTTGGAAGCATCCCAACATGCCTGCGTGCTGCCTTCCTGCCTTTCCCAACTGCCTCTCCTCAGTTTTCGTTTTTCCGCGGAGCCGGCAGGACGTTCTCCTGTCACCGCAGAAAATTCTTCTTTTATTTTTTGGTTTTCTTGTGGTCGCGTCTTCCTTCCCCGACGCCACCGGTACCGCCACTGTTTCTTTTCTTTTTTCTTCTGATTTTTCCTTTTTAAGGAATAATTTTTTCCTTGTTAGTGCCTGACGGTTTTTTCGGCCTGCTAGGCCTACTCACTTTCCTTCATGGAAGCGCCAGCCACTATCCCTAAGAAATGTTCAAACTGTGGCGGTACAACATTGATTTTAGACACTCATAATTGGTGTCTACCCTGCTTGCGTCCTGACCACTATCCGCTGGAGTGTCCCTCCTGCAACAGTATAGGCGGAAGAAGTCTTCAACATCGAGTTCACCTCGATACGCGATCCCCATTCAACTTCAGGGCACCGACCACCCTTTCTTCTTCGCAAGATCAGGTAACCCAAAAACAGTCTGTTAAGGCTAGCCAGTCCTCGAGTGGTAGATCTCATGCACAGCATAGAGATGCCTCTGGCCTTGCCCTCGAGGACACTTTGGCTTTAAAACCCCGGTGGGAGTCTTCGGCCCCCAAATACATAATGGGGCTTCAGGTTGTTCCTGAGGTTCACCCCTCTCCGAACATACCTGAGCCATGCTCGGTGGTGGCATCTGCTTTGAGCGGTACCGATACCCTGGCATCGGCAATGGTGTTGGATGAAACATTCCTCACCAAAGATCGCAGTCTGGCGCCCTCGGTTCCTTCGGGCCCATTAGAGATGCTGCAGACCGATCTTCCAGTATTGTTATCGATCCCGGTACCGGTTCTGGTACCGACGTTGGTTCCCTCCAGATGTGCATCAATAGACTCGCTTCCTTCGATGCCGAGTCTGGAGTCGATCTCCAGTCTGGATGACTGGGTACCAACTCGCCTTGGTTCCGACACCAGACGGTACCGAAGGCACGGTTCCGATGATCCATGTCGGGCACTCTCGGTTTCTTCGGTACCATTAGAGCTGTCACCGACTGGTCTTCATGTATCGGTATCGGATACGGTACCGGAGTCGGTACAGGTATCGACATTAGCATCGCTGTCGGTACCTTCCATGCTTCTTTCAACAGGCTCGCTTCCCTCGATACCGAGTTTGGAATCGATCCCTAGCATGGACAATGCGCTACCGACTGCTTGTGGTCCTGACCTCCTGCGGTACCGACGACCATCCTGTAAGGACAATTCGATGCTCCACCCCTTAGGGTCTTCTATTCCAATGAATTTGGATAGATCCCTGGGTGCTAATGCTAGTTCTTCAACAGATCTAGCCTGTACTCCTCTTTGTAGAGGACTTTCCTCTGGGGATTTTTCTTTTCAAGCATTTCTGCTTGATATGGCAAAGTCACTTGCCATTTCTATACCTGGTCAGGATCCTGCACCAGGGAATGCAGAATCTCTGTATATTCCCTGGAGTCCAAAGGAGGACATTATGCTTCCTTTGCATCAGACCTTGCAGGATCTGCTCTTTCGAATATGGGAAACTCCTTTAACGGTATCCCCACCTTCTAGGGCAGCTGATCTTCTATACAAGGTGCCCCCTTCTCCAGGTTTTCAAAAGACTCAACTTCCTCATCATTCCATTGTTGTAGAATCAGCAATGAGGCGTGTTAAGAGTACTAAAAAGCACTCTTCTTATCCGCCAGGTCGTGAGTCTAAGACTTTAGATGCCTTTGGACGCCAAACCGTCCAGGCATCCATGCTTTCAGCAAGAATTCTCTCATATATTTTCTATATGAGATTATCTCTTGAAGAGGTCACAAAGAATTTACTTCTTTTGACCCCTTTTCTTCAAGAGCCCAAAAGAACAGGCTATTCCTTATTGGTTAGTCATGCTCAAAATATCTCTAGGTTCCTTACTCGTGCTTCCCTAGACTCCTTTGAGTCTGTTAGCAGAACGTCTGCTATAGCTATAGGGGCACGACGTAAAGCCTGGCTCCAAGTTTCAGACTTGGACAAATGGGTACAAGAAAGACTGGGAAATACTCCTTGCACTGGAGAAAATCTCTTTAGTCTTTACTCCAAGCTGCTCAGTTAACCACTGACATTGCTGTTTTCAGAGGCTCGTCTACGCCTTCCTCTTTCCCAGTTTGTAGGAAATTTCCTAGCAAACTTTGTTCCCCTAGGGGGAAAAAGTTTTATCCATCTTCTACCCATCATACAGATGTTCCCAGACAGGGCAAACATCATACCAGGTTAAAGAAACCACAACCTCAGCAGGTTCAGCAAACCCAGCAGCCACAGGGTTTCTGATAGATTATTATTACATCTCCTGTTTGGGGGTTAGAGTTGTAGTCTGCTTCTTTTCACTTGAAGCATCTACACTAATTTCATCCTAAATTCTCATGGATCTCTTTTCACGAGACATCCTTTCTTTTTGCTCTAAGAGTTTTTATGATGATCATGCCTATAGTTAACAGGTTTCTCTTCCTCCTACTGGGAAAAAGAGGTGTAACACCTATCAATAAGACAGTTTTCCCTGTTCTAGCATGTATCATCTTACCTTTCAGAGACTTACTGCATCGTGAGTCTCCTTCAACTCTGTCTTACCTACACTCTTACTACAACATTCGGTTTGTAAGAGTGCTTCTATTACACTGGTAAGCCCCTATGATTCTCTACCTATTCCAGGAAGGGGTTTCCTTTTCAGAGTTGTCTCCCCCTTTCACATTCTTAATTTAGGGCAGCTTATCAGACAATAAGGAAGTCTTACCACTCCTGCTTATGTCTGTTTCTTTTTCAAATCTGAAAAAAAAGGGGGATTTTTTTCCGCTGCCCTGGTAATTGCTGCAAATGCAGCAGTTCCTAGTAGTTAAACCACTGGTTCTGCTCACCACACAACCAGGGTTTGTTCTCCACTAGCAATCCTTCTGGCCTGCGTAGTAAGCCCAAAACAGGTTATTTACCTTTTTTGGAAATCCTATCATCACAGGTTTGTTGGTTTGTCTTCTATTCTTCGCCATCTCCAATTCCCTTGTTTTTGGTAGAATAGTTTACCTACTGGCTTTAAGCAGCCAGTTTTTTCTTCTAACCAACCTGCAACATGCTCTCTGCAACTCTACAGAGTATTTATTTATTTATTTTTATTTCTTATATACCGCACTCTTTCAATCAGTGCGGTTTACAGATGAACAAATTAAACACAATGGTACAATCAGCATTGGTTTTTTACATTGAACGGGGTACAAAAACTAGGAGGTAAAACAGTAGAGTAGCTTTGCACTATGGGCCCTTGCTAGAGAGCATTAGTATCTTGTCTAGCAGATAATCCCAGATGGTTAGGAGGGGTTCACCCGGTCATGCTCTCATGACTGCTAGGTATTCCCTACCCTTATCTCCTGTAAAGTCTCTTTTCAAAACAAAGGACACAGGCCTTTCATCACGTGAAAACCTAAAGAATGGACAATTCCCTGGCTTGGTCCACATCTTCTTTGGACTTCTCACCAGGGATAGTTTTCTTTTCGTTGCAGCTCGTCCTTATATGCCTCCTTCCCATGGGAAGCTCATGTTCAACTTACGGATGCATGATACCCATCTTGCCCTCATAGGCAGGTCGATATGGTATCTTATTCCATTGGCGTCTTCTATCCATTTACCATACTGGAGTTCTAGAGAGATCTGGACTTGCTGCCTGCAGACTGAAGTTATCCTCTGCACTTTTCACGTAGGCCATCCTGGTTATTAAAGAGCTCGAATTCTTAAAGGAATCTAGACTCCTTGTCAGGGAGACCATTCCTCTGACTCTGTCAATCATAACCAGGGAAAGAAGATTCTCTATGCATCTATTCAAGCAGGTATCACCCTTCTTGCTATTAGATGAATCTTTCTCTCTCCCCATATTCCTATGGGAATCTAGTTATATAGGCATGTCTCCATCTCCATACGTAGAGGCATGTGTCTATATGTCTATAGAGATATAGAGATAGAGAGAGATATAGAGATATATAGAGAGAGCGAGATAAAGAGAGAGAGAGAGATCTATATCTATCTGTAATATATATGTGTATATTTATGAATATATCTATATCTGTCGAGATACATATCTACCTAAAAAATATATCTACCTACTTATCTATCTGTCTGTTTAGGTTCAGATATCCATATATTCCTATATGACCCTGACAGATGGGCACTACCCCTATCAATGCTGTGCCAGCATGCTTAGGGTTCTACACATACAACCACTCCCTGTGGTAATTAGCAAACTTTTTTCTTACCATATCCTTTCAGGGTTAGGTACCTCTGAAGCTCTCCATGTACCTTTTTTCTTTCCTAATTGACCTCATTTAGGAAAGACATTGCGGATCTTCAGTTAATCTAAAGCTGTAACGCTTTTTAAGTCTGTCCTTACTTTCTTATCGGATACAGCGGTCTTCCATACCCCTTCTCTCCTACATGGACTATTTCTATTGTCAGTCCAAATCGGTCAGACTTATTTTCCTTTTGGTCCTAGGATTGTACTGTTCTTGGGCCAAAAGAGCTTATGCTTTGTCTAATAGTACCTTCTGTGTTTCCCGCTGAAGCCCTACCTCATTATACTACCCCAGTTTCCCCTGGGGCTATTTCTCACCCTGAAGGGTTCTGACCTCCACTTGTTTTTTCTACAGTTTATTACCTCTACTTCACAGTGAGGTACTCCTTGAGGATCTTCTACTGGCTCTTCTAACAGATCCATATGAACCTCAATAGACTTTTTACAATGCCACCAAGGGAGGTCCATATTACAATATTGCATTCAATATTTTTTCTACTAAATGTCATCTACACAGGGTCTTCCTCTATAGAAGTCCTGTTCTAGTCCAGCTGTTCCACAGTCCTGTTCTAGTCCAGCTGTTCCACAGCACCTTTCTGTAATTCAACTCCTACCCTCCATCCCCAGGATGCCTGAGGAGTAGTATGGCTCATTATAGATTCGCAATATGCTAGGACTCCCTCCGGGCATCTTAGCTTGGGAGTCCCCATATGTGAAGACTCATTCCTGCTTGTTCCTGGAGATAGCACAGTTACTTACCTGTAACAGGTGATCTCTGGGAACAGCAGGAATAAGTCTTCACAACCCACCCACCTCCCCTAGGAGTTGCATTTCTCTATCTCTATCTTTCCCTTTCTTGCTCTCTCTCTTTGCCTCGGCTTTAAAACTTAACTGAGGAGAGGCAGTTGGGAAAGGTGGGAAGGCAGCACGCAGGTGTGTTGGGATGCTTCCAAAAGTGTTCTGATTGGACGCTGGGTAACGTTCCCACGCGGACTCCATCGATGCCGATGCACCCATATGTGAAGACTTATTCCTGCTGTTCCCAGAGATCACCTGTTACAGGTAAGTAACTGCTTTCCCCGCTGAACTATATAACACCTTCCTTGCTATTCGCGGTGGCCTGTGCCTCCACACAAACAATAACATTTTCCTTTGCAACCTCTGTAATACCAATCTCGGCACCCTCAGCGGTAACGCCTGAAAAAAATATAGCAGTCGAAGAGTCACCATTTTAAGTGCTGCTATCCATCCGAGCCAGGAAAGCTCTTCCTTATGCCATTTTTCCAAGTCTTTTTCTATCTGAGCAATCAAAGGAGGATTCGTTCCATATAAACCCTTGTATTCTTGTGTAAGCTGGATGCCAAGATATTTAACCGAACCCTGGGCCCACTGAATACTGTTAAGATCCCTCCAACTGCTGCTTTAAACCCTCCGGCACATTTATACTCAGAGCCTCCATTTTACCCCAGTTAATTTTAAATCCTGACAATGTCCTGAATAATTTCAACTCGGCCATAAAAATGGGCATTGCCAACAATGGGCGTGTAATAAACAGCAAAATATTGTCTGCAAAGAGTGCCAACTTAGGATCATCCTCCCCAATCTGTAATCCTGTGGCATTCCTATTCCGCCTCAGCCTTTCAGCCAAGGGTTCCATCACTAAGGCAAATAGTAAGGGAGACAACGGGCACCCCTGTCTCGTGCCCCTCCCGAACTGAAAAAACTCAGAATACCGCCCATTAATCTTCACTGCAGCTTCCAGGCTCTCATAGATGACCTGGATCTATGCCAGTATCCCAGGCCCCATCCCTATTCTTTGCAACACTGTAAACTTAAACCACCACTCCATCCTATCAAAGGCCTTTTCCGCTTCAATCGCAAGCAAGACCATCTCCCTCTTCAACATTTTAGCCATCCAAATTATCTGAAGAGCCCTATGAATATTGTCGCCCCTATTGCGCCCTTGAATAAAACCAGTTTGATCCGCATGCACCAGTCTTGGTAGTATCCCCCCCCCCAACCTATTAGCCAGAATTTTTGCTAAGATCTTTCCATCAGTATACAGAAGTGAAATAGGTCTATAGGATCCACACACCGCCGGATCCTTCCCCGGCTTTGCCAGGACCGATTATACCTGCTTGTCGCATCGAGGCTAGCTGGCTCTCTTGCAATACCTCATTAAAGAGCCGCAGTAACACCGGGCCTAGCTTTTCCCCAAACTTTTTATAAAAAATTGCAGGTAGGCCATCCAAGCCTGGGGATTTATTACTCCCCATCCCAGTGATTACCCGATATATCTCTTCCAGTCGAATCGTCTCATCTAACATTTCTCGCTCTTTCTCATTAATCTGTTTGTTTTTATTTATTATATTCCACCTTATCCTTCAATCAAGGTGGTCACGTCACATCACATCACATTTGGAGGGTTACATTTAACATTTGGGTATTTGTCAACATTTAGACAGAACAATTGAAGGGTAACATTTAACAAGAAGGTGTTTAATAACATATATATTAATCTTGTGTGTAGGTAGGATGAGTGCGTGCCTAGTTGGCGGAGGTGGCTATATTTCTGTTTGGGTATGGGCTGTTGTCTAAATGACTGTATGATTCTATAACTAAGAATGTTTTGAGGTCTTTGCGGAAGTCTGTGATGTCATCCATTGCCCTCAGGCTCGTTGGGAGGGAGTTCCATAGTGTGGATGCCAGTAGTGATGGAGCTCTTTTTGAAGTTGTTTGCTTAGTTTTGTGATAGCCTGCAGGTGTGCCAATCATGTTATTGGTTCTTCTTGGTCTATTGTTTATCTCTTGTTAAAACGTCTTGGAGTACGTCTGCTGAGAGATGGTGAATGGTTTTGAAGATGATCATGAGTGTTTTGTATTTAGCTCTTGCCAGCATTGGGAGCCAGTGTAGTTGTAAGACAGGGGTGATGTGTTCTGTCCTTGGAGTGTCTGTAATGATGCGTGCTGTGGTGGTTTGCACCATCTGTAGTGGTTGTAGTGTCTGCTGAGGGAGGCCTTGGTACAGTGAGTTTCCATAGTCAAGCAGTGGTGTGATGAGTGCTTGGCACACTGCAGAAGTGGTCCTGATGGAGGATTGGTTTGATTTGTCTGATAGTTCTCAAACGTTGGTAGGCCTTGTTTGCGGTTTTGGTGTTGTGGGATTTCAGGTTCAGCGCTCTGTCCAATGTGATGCCTAGATACTTAACCTCTTCTTTGACTACTATATGTTTGTCTGAGATGCTAATAGTTTGTGGAGGTATGAAGGTGGGGTTCCTGGTGACTAACATTGCCTCGGTTTCATCATAGTTGACCGTTAGGTTGTTGGCTATGAGCCAGTCATTCATGTCTTCGAGGCATTTGGTTATTGTTGTGGTATTTAGTGCTAGTAGTTTGATTGGAGCATATATCATGATGTCAGCATAAATGTGATAGTGTAGTTTATGGTGCTTGATGATGTTGCATATGGGCTGGATGTAGATGTTAAAGAGCATTGACGATAGGGCTGAGCCTTGTGGTATTCCTTGCATGACTGGGAATTGTAGTGATTTCTTTTGGTCGCATTTGACTTGTGTTTGCCCCTCCAAGTATGATGTGAATCAATTCAGGGTGTTCTTACATAGTCCTATCTGTTGTAAGTGATGCAGTAGCTTAGCGTGGGACAGTGTTGAAGGCTGCCAAAATATCCATAAACACTAGCAAGAAGCCATTTTTTATGTTGTCTATGCCTCTTAGGAGATTGTCAAAGAGGGAGGTGAGTAGAGTTTCCATGCCATGTTGGGGCTTGAATCCTTCTCTGCCCTCAGATATTCCTCCACACTCTCTGCCGAACTCTGACTCTCACTTGTATACAGCTTTTTATAGTACTTCACGAACTGCTCCCCAATATCCCCCGTACGAAACAATAATTGTTCCCCCTGTCCCTTTAGTTTTACAATAGTGGTCCGCCGTTCTTGTGCTCGCAATTTCCGAGCAAGAAGTGTGCTCGCCTTATTAAACGCATAATATTGTTGGTTTATCCGCTGCAGCTGATGGTGCACCGTCTCCATCTGCAGCACCACCAGTTCCGCTCGCTTTTCTTCCAGCTTTCGCCTAATCCTAGCCCCCCTCCCTGTTTATGCTGTTCCAAATCCTTAACTAACCCTAGCAAACTCCTAACCCTCCCCTCTCTCTCCAGTTTTTTGCAGGCTGCCCACTTCAATAGAATCCCCCTTAACACTGCTTTCAACCCATCCCACAAAATACCTCCCGAGACTTCCTCGGTATCGTTCACTGCCAAATAATGCGTACTTTCTTCCACATTAAGTATCACCCGTTTATCGCGCAACAAACTTTCGTTAAGTCTCCAAAAGGTACGCCCTCCTGAGTCTATTCCCCCTGTAAACTCCACCCATATCGGCCCATGATCTGCCCATGTGTTAGGTTCTATCTCCGTTTGTAGCACTCTCCGAGACCGTCTCATCCCCCAAAAATAAATCAATCCTACTATAGCTTCGATGAACATTAGAATAAAAGGTGTAATCTCATTCCTGAGGATGCATTTGACGCTACAGATCTTGTAAACGAAACCGTTGCACGAGCTCCTGTAAACTATCCCTCCCCTTATTCCCCCCTCTACCTGCTGTCCGTGAACTATCCAGCATTGGGTTTAGAATCTCATTTAACTCTCCTCCCAATAGCAAGCCCCATGAACCTTATCCTCTAGCCACCCTGCCAATTGTACCCAAAAGCCAGCCCCTGAGTCATTCGGGCCATATATATTTAAAAAGATGACCACCTGACCCTGTAATTCCCCCCAGACCAGTAATACGTGCCCTTGGATCCCTTTTATCACCCCCCCAACTTGAAACGGAACATCCCCCCCCCCCCCGAATCAAAATCACTACCCCTGCCTTTTTATACATCCCCTCTGCATGAAAAAACATTTGAGTAACAAGTGCTCATCCCTAGGCAACAAATGGGTTTCCTGTAAAAAGACCACCTGCCATTGCCAGCGCTGCACTTCCTGATATAACGCCTTTCATTTTCGGGGGGTATTCAATCCCCTAACATTCAATGATCTGATCCTAATCCCCGCCATCTTAACCACTCTAATAGTCCTGCCTTTACCCCTATTCCGCTCTTGCATTCTACCCTCCCCTCTCCCTTGTTTACAATACCCTATCCCCCCTTACCCTTACACTTCTCGCAGATCCGTCCACTGCGACGCCTATCATAGAGGACATAACCCCTCCTCCCGGGACCGCCCACCACTTCTATATCTGGCCCCCCCCTTATCCCCCCCTCTTAAACCTTCCCATTACCCCCTCCCTCCATCGATCCCTACAGCCCCCCTCCTGTCACATGGGTACTTACACATTAACTTCAACCCCCCCCCCCCCCCCCCCCCCCGCCAACAGCAAAACACACATCAACTTATACTTCCCTTCAATAAAGCCATCTGTACTCCAATGGTTGGGGAGCGGGAAAGAAGAGCCGCCCCTATACCGCTCTGTTAGCTACTCCATTCCCTCTCCCCAAAACCAGAGCCTTTCCCTTCTTAAAGAGGGGAAACCAGTCCACAATTATGTCCAGCAGTTCGACTCTTCCAGGTCAGGAAATTGTTGCTGAGCTGCTGTTCTCGTCCTCCCCCCCCCCCCCCCTAACCATGCTGCTCTTCGAGAGGCGTCGCAGGCGCTGGCCCTTCTCTGGAATCCTTTGCCACCTCATTTTTTCTAACAGGGCCGCATGATTCCTTTCCGGCTCTGGAGCTCTTTGACTCATCTGGGGTAAATTATGCGCTTTAACCCTTCTCCAAAATTTCCCACGCTTCCATAACAGTCCGGACCCTTTTAACTGCGCCTCTTATTTCAAACTGCAGCCCAAATGGAAAAAGCCATATATAAAGTTTTCTTGCCGCAGATAAGTAGTCACTGGTCGCATTGCCCTTCTTCTCTGTAATGTAGAAGGTGCCAAATCCTGAAAAATTTCAATATTTACATTGTGCCAGACCAACTTGCCCTTCTTTGCTGCTGCTCTCATGATTTCCTCCTTTACTTGATAACTAGATAAGCATGCTATAATAGCCCGTGGTCTAGTTCCGAGCGGGTGCCCTAAGGCCCTGTGTGCTCTTTCCAGCCCTATATCCAGCAGCACCTCCTCTGGGCCCGAGCCTTCCTCCTTCAACAGGGCCTTGCAAACCTCTTTAACCACATTTCCGGCTTTCTGAAACCTCTTTTCTTCCGGTACTCTGCGAATCCTAATATTACAGCGCCGGGATCTATTCTCCAAGTCTTCAACTTTATCTCTCAACTCCTCCCTCTCTTTTTGCCAAACAAGAAGGGACTCCTGAGAGCTCTGTGCCGCCATCACCACCTCCTCCATGTGCTCTTCCAAATAGTCCACACGCTGTCCCATTGCCTGTAAATCTTGCCGCAACTCCTTCACCACTTCTTTCACCTCTTGTTTTACTGCAGTAACTTCTTTTTTTAATTTCCCTGCACCAGCGCCACAGATCACCCCTCATGCATTGCTCCTCTGCATTTTTGGGATCATCTAACGTATCAGCTCTCTCACTGCGATCTGTCTGCAACGAGATCGCCGCATAGGAGGAGGACCAAAATCTGTCTAACTTCTTCCGCGCTGACATCTCTGGCTCATCCTCGCCTTCCTCCCCGACTTATGCTTAGAAGGGGGCCCGAAGCTCGCGTTGATAGCGGATATTCTCTCCGTCCCGAAGAGAGCTCTATATTTAGGCAGCCATCTCTGTTGGTGATGTCACGTCCTCTCGTCATGTGAATTTTAAAGTGCTAAATGGGGTCATATTGGGTAAATGTTTGTGGAACAGTGCGTTAGGCTATTGGGTTTACATGTGCCAGTTGTATGTTGCATATATCTGCATTTGTTTGTAGATTGGAAAGTGATCTGGCAGAAGTCCCTAAGTAGAGCCTCTGTGGGCAAAATGCATTTTGTGAAGCAGGGATTTTGTTAAAAAGGAATACAGTATTGTACTTATGCGATATAACATGTTTTAGTTCATCCTGCTAGACCAGCCCAGAGAAGGGGATTATGCCCACCTGCAGGCAAATGATGGAGACAGAGAAAAAACAAAGTTCCAGTGATGACATCACTGGCATTAAGATCGGTGCAGCAAGGGCCACTTCTGAGTATTTCTCTGTCTCCAGAAGATAGTGCTCGTAGATTGGTGCAGGGTTTTATTATTTTATGTCTGTATTCCTGGGATCACAGGGCTGCTGTTCCCCCCCCCCCCCAAACTCCCCATTGAATCCCTGTTCTGTTGACGTGAGGCCCCTGGGATGCTGGTCCGAGGGTTACCTTCTTCGTTGAGCCCCTTTGGCAGCTCTCAGTGCAGCTGTAACTACACAAGGCCAAGCCTGTGGGCTAAGCTCCCCATGAGCTCAGGCTGCACTGAGTTTTTAAGCAAACCAACGGACCCCATCTTCCTATCAATTCAGATTGCTTTGTGAGCAATCTGGTGGGCGCGTCCGCTCTGGTTCCCCATTTGAGCCTTAGAGGGTGGAAAGTGAGGTCTGGCCTGGGAGTCTGGGACTTGTCCCTTCCCCCCAGAGGCACAGTTTGCGGTACTCCCCTACTCCCCCTCAACTTTGGTGCCATTCTTCTTCTTCTTCTCCCCCCCTCTAAAAAGAAGGAAGAAAAACATTTTAGACCTGCATTGGGGTTGTCTGTTTGGAGGGAAGGTCCTAGAGAGGTGTGAGTGACATCCATCTCTGACCATTCTTTTTTTTTGGGGGGGGGGGGTGGACATTTTGTAATGCTTACTACATATCCATACAGTCCTTTGGCAGTTGAGGGACTGAAGCGGTTCCCTTCTTGAGCAGTGCTGCAGCAGTGGAGAGTCTTGGAGGGGGCCTTTGGCTTGAGAGCACTTGGCAGAGTTACAGCAGACTGTGTGGGTTCATCGGGCTGTGGTAGATAGTGTCCCTGATCTGTCCCGAGCTGTGCCCCGGAGGGAAAAGGTGGGCTGCTCTGTTGCATTAGGCTATTGGGAGCTACAGAGGCAACGGGCAGCTTGGGCTCCTAGGCGCAGTAGCGCATTAAGACCCCTTTTTCGTGCACATCAGGCAGACAGCCACCATTTTGAGGAACCACAGGAGCCACTATTTTCAATGCTGTGGCATGGTGGACTGCCCTTACACCAGGATGCCATGTTATCAGCAAGCTGCATGTCTGAGATGGCTGTGTGGTGAAGGGTGCCATTCTATGGGCTTGGTAGGCAGTGTTGTGTGAGGAAGTCAATCGGGCTGCTATTTTCTTAGGGCACGTCTATGTGACAGTAGTTGGCACTGCCACGGAGACATCCAGCAATAGCTTCGCAACTTCTTTCCATGTTATCAGTCCTGTCAAGCAGGCAGTGCCACTTCTTGGGCAGAAATCCTGGGGTAGGACTGGCAACTTCAGTCTTATGGCTGGCTCGGGGTGGGGAGCTTCTCCAGTGATCCCTCATTCAGGCCTACTTAGTCCAGTGATTTTCCTCCCTTGGGTCTTGTCCTTTCAGTTAGGTCACTTCATTGTTTTATGTAGGTACATCTACAGCGATGGTTGTTCCTATGTGGTGGAATTCTCAAGGAACAAGCAGGAAGTCAGTCCTCACATATGGGTAATGCTGATGGAAGCCCTCACGGAAGCATCTCCACAGCTTTCAAAGAAAGCCTTTGGGAGATGCCCATCACACATGCTTGGTTCCATTCCCCGCCCAAGGGGTGCCATCCGGAGCCCTACAGACATTCTTCTCTCTTCCCCAGAAAAAGTTCATTTCAGTGTGTACTTCAGTGCATCATCCGGTTAGCACTGGTCCGTTTCCCACCTCCGAGCCTCATCGCCCTGGCATCGGGACTCTGAACCTATTAATTAGGTTTATTTTCCATCCAGTGCGGTTTCATGCCTTTTTCAACTGCTAGCCGCATTGAAGGCCTTTGACCTCACTGGGGCCCTTTTTGCCCTAATGGCCACAGGGTTTAAAAAAGTGTGGTCTGTGCTCTAAGAACATGTCCCTTTCTGACACACACGACTGCCTCAGGCCTCGCACGGATCCTCGAATCACGTAAAGCCCCTGTGGTGCCCGAGTGAGCACACGGACACCCCGACCAGGGTTCCCTGGAGCCAAGAGCATATGAAAGAAGAAATCCTCAAGGACATCTTCCTGGGAAGCGGACATGCATGGCAAGTCATGTGCACGATCCCACTGCCCCCGGAGGGAATCGGAGTGGGAGTGGCTGGCGAAGGTACCCAGAACAGATGCTGAGGCTCCGGCGATGGATCTCAACCCCTGAGGCCCATCCTGTCAAGGACTCCCTCTCCTCCCCGACTTGATCACCATGGTATTGGTGTTGAAGGCTGCAACCCCCAAGTGGGAAGCCATAATGATGGCATTGGAACGCAGTGTTTCTGCATTCCTTGCCTTGCAACAAGTGACAATGCCCGGCCCCACCGGTGCATGCTCTGAATACGTAGGAACCTCAATGCCGAGGACGCCACAGGCCGCTGAAGAGATCCTTGAGAACTCCATGTCTCGAGCCGATCCTCGGCAAGGATCTCTATCATGCTCCCAGACCTCGTGAGCAAGATCCTTCTCGGCAAGCGCCTCTGGTTCCAGCCAAGCCTCAGCCATGATTCATCAGAGGCCAGATCCAATGATTCCTTTAGAGCCATCAGGCCTAGAGTCTTCGACAGACTACCCAGACTGGGAGTCCGACGTCAAGACTTCCCCGGAGACACGAGCACACCATGACCTCCCCTCATATCTGTCCCTGCCAGTGTCGAAGTGCCACCCTCTGCCCGAGGACACCTCGTTCTCGGGTTTGTCTGGGACATGGCGAAGTCACTGTCCCTCACCACTGAGTTTGGAGGAGGACCACACAGAGGAACTCTAAATCCTCCAATACGAGGCCCCACCCAAGAAGGCCCTCACGGTCCCCGTCCCCTCCACCTCAGGTGCTGCCTCCTCTGCATGTGGGAAACACTCGCATCAGTGCCGAACGTTAGCCGATGCCTGGACGCTATATACTTCTCAGAAAGGCACAACTCCCTCATACCTCTATGGTGGTCGAGTCGGCCATGTGTTGACAAAAGAGCCTAAAGACACACTCCTCAGTGCCCCTGGGCAGGAAGTCCTGTGCCCTCAATGCCCTCTGGAGGTAATGTTATCAGGGCTTAATGCTGGCCTGCTGCATACAGGCTTATCAGCTGTATATATGCATGTACCTTTGAGACCTAACCTTGGAACTCGGAGGTTTCTTGGCAGGTCTCAGTGGACACCACCTCAAATGCTTCCAGTCCCTCACAAAGTCTGTCAGGGAGTGCTCAAAGTATTTGTCTTGAATGGCCTACGACGGCTTTGAGTAATGCGAGGGTGGCCGCCACAGGCATTGGTGCTCCATGCCAGGCCTGGCTCCAGGTATCAGACTTTGAACAATGGGTCCAGGAAAAACTCATTGACGTCCCTTGCCTCGGTGAAAACCTCTTCAGCAAGCTGATGGGGAGGACAAGGCAGCGGAGATTGAGACAGGGTATGTCACCAGGACTTGACTCTCAAGGAAGACCTCCACTCTTCCAAAAAAAAAATCATCAGGGAAAAGGCCTCCTTTCCACCGGAAAGGCCAGCTTTATCAAGGCTACTCCCTATACCACCCCCCCCCCTCTTCTCCCTCTCCCTCCCTCTCCCTTCCCCCTCTCCCCCCCTCCCCCCTCCCCCCCTTTCCCCCTCCCCCCCTTTCCCCCCTCCCCCTCTTCCCCCCCCTTTTTTCCATTTTTCTTTCTCTTTCTTGGCTCATATAACCTGTACATTTTTTATCTACTTAATTATTCTATTATTGGCTTATGTGTATGGTCATGTATTTTTAATGGGGGCAGTTTTTACAATTAGAAATATATTTATATTTTTATGGGGGTAGCATCCAATACCTTCTATATCTCAATATAAAGAAGTATATTCTTATTTATATGTTAACTGATCTATAGCATAGTTTATTTAATATATGAGGATTCAATTTTAAGTGTTTGTATATGGCATTTTTTACATTTTCTGTTGCATATGCTTGTACGATTACAAATAGTTTGGTGTTTTTATTGGATTCAAGTAGCACTTGTAAAAATTATTTATTTATTTAATTATCCTATTTATGTACTTCTACATATGTATGTATACATATTTATATGTCATCAGATCCATAGAACATTTTATTTGAATAGATTAGGGTTCATTTTAGTGACTGTATATGGTTTTTTATGATTTTAATTGATTATTATTGATGAGTTTTTCCTTGAGACTTAAGTTATTTGATATAGTCCAATTTTGTCCTTTATTTTTTGTATATTGTATATTCATGTCACAACTTTTTATTTTAACCCTCCTTTTTTGGTATATTTATCGTTTAATTATACTAATGTGGTTTTACAATTTATTTTTTAGTGTGTCCTGATAGCCCCTGAGGAAGGGGCTTAGGCCACTTATTTGGTTATAATAAATTCATTGGGTGTTGAATCTGCCGCTTCCTGTTTTTGTTTCTACCTGAACAAAGGGGCACAGGGTCTTAGTGCCTCTGCCAGGAGGCAGTAGCATTCTGCTTGTAAACGATCGATCAGGAAATACTCCTCAGGGCGGTATACTTTCCAGGCCAGAACAATGCCCTGGCGGACAGACTGAGCAGGGTCCTCCAGCCGTGCGAGTGGTGCCTAGACCCCAAGGTGGCATAGCAGCTAGTCAGATTATGGGGTACTCCAAGTGTGGACATCTTTGCTAGCCCAGCCATTGCTCAGCTGCCCCGCTTCTGCTGTCCCCAACAGCACCCGTCCTGGATAACAGCAGATGCCTTCCTCATCTTGTGGTCAGAGGGCCTTCTAATATGCCTTCCCTCCCTTGCCACTAATTGCACGGATCTGCTTCAGGGTCCAGTGAGACAAGGCTTTCATAATCCTGGTGGCCCTGCGGTGGCCATGACAGCCTTGGTTTCCCCTGTTCTGCCTATCGACAGAGCTCACGATCCCTCAGGGGAGTTTCCCAGGACTCCTGATCCAGGAGGAAGGGACTCTCTTCTCCACCCCAACAACTAAAAGGCCGACAGCCCCATGGTTCTCATTAGAGTTAAAGAAGGGGAAGGTGATGGCAGTGGGAGTATACTATCGACCACCTGGCCAGAATGAACAAATGGATGATGAAATGCTCAAAGAAATCAAGGAAGCTAACAAAAGCCACAACAGAGTAGTAATAATGGGTGATTTCAATTACCCCGGTATCGACTGGGACCGTGTCACAGCAGGACAAGCTAAAGAGATAACGTTTCTAGATGAAATAAATGACTGCTTCTTGGAGCAGCTGATTCATGAACCGACCAGAGGGGAAGCCATACTGGACCTAGTCCTTAGTGGAACGCCAGATCTGGTGCAAGAAATAAGGGTGTTGGGACCACTTGGCAATAGTGATCATAGTATGATCATGTTTGATTTAATCAGTGGAGGACAGATAGTAAAGGAATCCACAGTACTACCTTTTAACTTTCAAAAGGGAGACTATGATAGAATGAGGAATATAGTTCGGAAAAAAACTAAAAGGAGCGGTTCCAAAGGTTAAAGACTTACAGCAAGCTTGGGTGTTATTTAAAAAAACTATACTCGAAGCCCAGACCAGCTGTATACCACGCAGTAACAAAAGTTGAAGAAAGTCCAAAAAACCGCCAGCATGGTTAAAAGGTGAGGTCAGAGAGGCTGTTGCTGCAAAAAGAGCAACCTTCAGGAAATGGAAAAAAGAGCCAAATGATGAAAACTGGAAACAGCACAAGCACTGGCAAGTTAAATGCAAAGCATTGATAAGGCAGGCAAAGCGGGAATTTGAGAAGAAACTTGCTACGTAAGCAAAAACACGAAATAAAGACTTTTTCAAGTACATTCGTAGCAAAAGGCCTGTGAGAGAGGCAATTGGACCATTAGATGATAGAGGGGTAAAAGGGGCAGTAAGAGGAGACAAGGCTATAGCAGAGAGACTGAATGAATTCTTTGCTTCGGTCTTTACTGAGGAAGATGTAGGGATGTTACCCAAGACTGAAGTGGTATTTAAAGGTGATACTGCAGAGGGAATTGAGAGAAATATCGCTACAACCGGGACGATATAATACCACTATTTGATAAACTGAATAGTAGCAACTCACCTGGACCGGATGGTATACATCCCAGAGTGATGAAAGAACTGAAATATGAGATTGCAGACCTGTTATTGGTAATCTGTGAACTTTCATTAAAATCATCTGTAATACCTGAAGATTGGAGGGTCGCCAACGTAACACCAATTTTTAAAAAGGGTTCCAGGGGTGACCCGGGAAATTACAGACCGGTGAGCCTGACGTCAGTACCAGGGAAAATTGTAGAAACCATCATAAAGAACAAAATTACACAGCATGTAGATAGTCATTGACTAATTGGAGACAGCCAACATGGCTTTAGACAAGGAAGATCTTGTCTTACTATTCTGATGTTTTTTTGAAGGTGTGCATAATGAGTTAGAGAAAGGTGAGTCGGTTGATATAGTGTATCTGGACTTTCAGATAGCTTTTGACAATGTCCCCCATCATAGACTTTTGGCGAAGCTAAAAAGTCATGGGATAGGAGGCAGTGTACTATTGTGGATCGGGAACTGGTTAAAAGATAGAAAGCAGAGTGTAGGGCTAAATGGCCAATATTCCCAATGGAAAAAGGTGAATAGCGGAGGTACCCCAGGGATCTGTACTGGGTCCCGCTACTTTTTGACATATTCATAAATGACCTGGAAAAGGGAATAACTAGTGAGGTTATCAAATTTGCAGATGACACAAAACTGTTTAAAGTTGTTAAAAAACCCGAGAGGATTGTGGAAAACTGCAGGAGGATCTGGATAAATTGGAAGACTGGGCATCCAAATGGCAGATGAAATTTAATGTGGACAAGTGCAAAGTTATGCACCTAGGAAAGAACAACCCACACTATAGTTACACGATGCAAGGCTCCACATAGAAACCACCACCCAGGAAAAAGATTTAGGAGTCATCGTGGATAACATGTTAAAACCCTCCGCCCAGTGTGCAGGCGGCGGCCAAGAAAGCAAATAGAATGCTAGGTATCATAAGGAAAGGGATGGAGAATAAAACAAAGGATATTATAATGGCCTCTGTATCGCTCCATGGTACGACCGCACCTTGAATATTGTGTGCAATTCTGGTCACCGTATCTTAAAAAGGACATAGAGTTATTAGAAAAAGTACAGAGAAGAGCCACCAAATTGGTGAAGGGGATGGAAGGCTACTCCTATGAAGAGAGGCTAAAAAGGTTAGGGCTCTTTAACCTAGAAAAGAGACGGCTGAGGGGGATATGATAGAGGTGTATAATTTAATGAATGGAGTGGAACGGATACACGTGGATCAATTGTTTATGCTATCAGAATATAGAAGACTAGGGGCCATGTAATGAAGCTACAGGGTAACTATTTAAGACAAATAGGAGAAAATATTTCTTCACTCAACATGTATCAAACTCTGGAATCTGTTACCGGAGTATGTAGTAAGGGCTGTTAGTGTAGCTGGGTTTAAAAAAGGTTGGACAAGTTCCTGGAGGAAAGGTCCATAAACCACTATTAAAAAGGGACCCAGGATATCAATGCTTGGCCTAGTACAAGCACTGCAGAACCTGTGTCTTTTGGGGAAACTGCTAGGTACGTATGACCTAGATTGGCCACTGTTGGAAACAGGATACTGGGCTTGATGGACCTCGGTCTGACCCAGTATGGCATTTCTTATGTTCTTATGTCTCTACTGCTATTGAGAAAACTCGAAAGAAAATGGAGGCGCACCTACAACACAGACGACCAGGCAAATTACCTAGCCCATCTGAAAACTCACCGAGAAGCAATTTGGGCCAAAATGAAGGAATACCACACCGAGCTCCTCAACCGTTCACTAAATAAACCACGTGGACTCTTCAATCTAGTAAAATCTATAGCTCAAGAACCCTCACCGACACAAAATGAGCAAATTCAACCCCAATCATATGCCAACTACATACAATCCAAAGCTCTCCAGCCAATTACGGCTATCAGTCCAGGAAAACCACAAACTCCACCCCACTTGGAGCCTCTCATGAAGCTCTCCGCCCCCAACACGCGAACCATCGAAGACGACATCGCCACCATCAACACTACCACTGCGCCTAACGACCCGTGCCCAGCTCACTGGGTCAGAGCAATGCGATCTGAGCTTAGCCCAATCATAGCAGAAATAACAAAGATGTCATTCTCAACAGGAAGTTTCCCAGCAGCACTTAAACAGACATCAATCCGGCCTCTACTAAAAAAACTCCCAACTAGACCCGAAGAAGGAAGAGTCTTACCGGCCAATCTCAAGTATCCCGCTATTAGCTAAAATACTTGAGAAAGTGACCCTGAGACAAATACAACAACACATAGAAGCCATGGCCCCCCTAGACCCTTGCCAACACGGGTTTAGAGAAGCCCACAGAGTTGAAACTCTCCTGACCTCCCTATGCAACACATTAATCTGTGGTATAGACAACATCAAAAAGGGCTTTGTGCTGATCTTGCTGGATATTTCCGCAGCGTTCGATTCCGTTAATCACAATCAACTCCTCGCCTGTCTCCATGAGAAGGGGATCCAGGGTCTAGCTTGGGAATGGTGCAAATCATGTCTTGAAGATCGATGGCAGCAAGTTAGAATTGGCTCTAACACATCTGAATCTTTCCAACAAAAACAGGGAGTACCCCAAGGATCCTCCCTATCAGCTTTACTCCAACATATACATGCAACCAATCTGTGAAATTACCCGTGCATTTGGCATATCGTGCCTCATCTATGCTGACGATGTGCTGCTATACACCTTTCAATGTCACGACTCCAGATTACACACCCATCATAGACTGCTTCAATATGTCAACAGACTGGCTCTTAAACAATAACCTGAGAATAAACTTTAAGAAAACAGAGGTTCTAACCATCAAGAGAAACAAACGATTCACGCCCCCCCAACCCTGAAGGTCAGACAAGCTGAACTACCAATAAAGCCTACCATACGCTACCTCGGCGTTACACTAGATCAACGATTAACATTCAAAGACCATATTAGCCACACAATGAAGTCCATCTATTATACGATCAAGACTCTTTGACACCTTAAACCCATGCTGGACCCCGACAACTTCCGAACTATATTCCAAGCAATAGTCACTCCCCACTTTGACTATGCAAACATTATACTACACGGCCTCCCCAAGAACACATTGAACCCGCTCCAATTAGCGATGAATTCTGCTGCCCATATCCTAAGTGGGATTCCTGCAAGCGATCACATATCCCCCATATTAAGAGAGCTACACTGGCTCCCAGTAAGCAGTAGGATAACTTACAAAGCCCTTCTTATGTCATTCAAAGCCTTAAATAACATATCACCCTCATCAATCTCAGATCTTCTTTCCCACATTCCCAGTAACAGACCTAAGCGAGCACTTAATGACAATATGCTAATCTCCCAAAAATAACCACAAATGGGCACAATCAACAAACACTCGTGCCTTCGTGTCCTATGCCCCCAGGGCCTGGTACAATCTGCCTCCCCAGATTAGTGCTATCATAGACCTAATTCTGTTTAGAATAGCCATAAAACACCACCTGTTCCTCATACACTATTCTCAACACAACTACCCCACCACACCTCCCTCCCCTCCACCTAACATCTCAACTTGAACTTCACAATCCACAAGGGGCAACTGTCAGGTTATGCAAAACAGCCTCAGACAGATTACACCCTGCTGTCCTACACTTGCTCTCAGCAATTGTATAACCCTAGGAACAATGGAAAGATTAACGTGGTAACTTGTAATTTGTACATAGTTTTATATACACTCAGATAAAGGTTAAAAATTATGACAGAGTAATACTAATCCCAACAATTTAACAGACAATACACAATTATAAAAACACTATGATCCAATTCCAAAGTACCCACAACATGTATTTGTATATAGTTTTTTGTACATAGTTTACAAGCCAGATTTGCTATTTTGCATTAGTTCATGCTGTTAACCATTACGTTTATTGTTACAAAATGTTCGATGTAAAACTAAGCTTTTGCTTTGTGGATTGTTTTATTGTGAACCGCAACTGAACTCTGGAAGTTGCGGGTTATAAATATATGTTAAAATAAATAAAAATAAACTGTTCATATGTATATTGTACATAGTTTCCCTCAGTTCACTCCAAGTTGTTTTCCCCTGTTCTATGTAAACTTTGGCATGGAAAATAAAACAAAAGATATTATAATGCCTCTATATCGTTCCATGGTGAGACCGCACCTTGAATATTGTGTGCAATTCTGGTCGCCGTATCTTAAAAAGGATATAGCGATTTTAGAAAAGGTTCAGAGAAGAGCCACCAAAATGGTAAAGGAGATGGAAGGATACTCCTATGAAAGGCTAAAAAGGTTAGGGCTCTTTAACCTGGAAAAGAGACGGCTGAGGGGAGATATGATAGAAGTCTATAAATTAATGAACGTAGTGGAACGGGTAAACGTAGATCGATTGTTTACCTTATCAGAATATAGAAAGACTAGGGGACATGCAATAAAGCTACAGGGTAAACTATTTAAGACTAATAAAAGAAAATATTTTTTCACTCAACTTGTAATCAAACTCTGGAATTTGTTACCGGAGGATGTAGTAAAGGCTGTTAGTGTAGCTGGGTTTAAAAAAGGTTTGGACAAGTTCCTGGAGGAAAGGTCCATAAACCATTATTAAAAAGGGACCCAGAATATCAATGCTTGAACCAATACAAGCATTGTGGAACCTGTGTCCCTTGGGGAAACTGCTAGGTACATATGACCTAGATTGGCCACTGTTGGAAACAGAATACTGGGCTTGATGGACCTTGGTCTGACCCAGTATGGCATATCTTATTTTCTTATGTTCTTATTGCCTTCGCTGTCATTGAGCCACTTTGTTATTTGTAAACCGCACTGATGGAAAAAAGCGCGGTATAAAAGAAAAGAAATGCTAAATAAATAAATAAACCTGGGGCCTCTGTCGCTAACAGCATGGCTGCAGAACGTGTCACCCTAGCGCCCTTCAACCTCCCCAGGGAGGTGGAAGAAGTCGTCCTGGCCTTTCATATGAACTCCACAAGACGAGTCTACGCCTTCAAGTAGCACAGATTCTCAGTATAGTGTGCAGAGCAATGGGTTGACCCATTCTCCTGCCAGGTGCACACGGTGCTGCAAAATTTGCTCCACCTCTAGAAGACTGGTCTCAAATCCATCTCCGTCAGGGTACACTTGAGTGCACTCTCCATGCACCATCTCTCCATAGAGGGCAAGCCTCTTTCTGTGCAGCCCCTCATTACCCGATTCATGCGGGGCTTGCTGCTCTCTAAGCCCCCATCTGGCTGCCTCCGGCAGAATGGGATCTCAGCATGGTTCTGACGCAGTTTACCAAGCCACCCTTCGAATCTTTGGCTACCTGCCATCTACGTTACCTATCTTGGAAGGTTGTCTTCTTGGTGGCGCTCACCTCTGTCCACAGAGTTGGTGAGCTTCAGGCCTTGGTGGCTGAGCCACCCTACAGTAGGTTCTCCAAGAACAGGGTTGTACTTCGCACCCACCCAAAATTCTTTCTGAAGGCGGTATCCGCCTTTCACCTCAACCGAGAGATGGTGCTCCCTACCTTCTTTCCACAGTCCCACGCTGACAAGGCATTGGCTGTTCTCCACACTCTGGACTGCAAAAGGGCGCTGTCCTACCTGTCCTACTCGGGGCCACTGCAGAGCCTCACAGCTTTTTGTTTCATGCGACCCCAGTCGACTGGGGGAGGCTGTCAGTAAGTGGACCCCTGTCCACTTGGGTGGCGGACTGCATCGCTTTTGCCCAAGATCAGGATGGGCTATCATTGGAGTGCCGGGTCACAGTGCACAATGTCATGGCTATGGTAAGCTCAGTTGTGAGCCTACTCTGTCTCTATGGCAGACATCTGCCAGGCTGCTACCTGGTCCTTACTCCATACCTTTGCAGCCCACTACTGCCTGGAGAGGTAGTTCTGACAAGACAGTGCCTTTGGCCAGGCCATACTCAATAATCTGTCTGGGGTTTAGACAACTCCTGCCTCTTCTTGTTCAGGCTACCGGGGCCATGGTTCTCCCTGTACTCTGGGGTCCTCCGAGTCTGTCCTGAGATTCGCTTGTGGCTGCTCATGACTGGGCCTTGTTTTTCTTCAGAACACAGTACAAAAACGTAGGCAGTATTTGGAGTACACAACTTTTATTGGTCCTTAAAAACGGGGGCGGGGGCCAAATACTGCCTACGTTTTTGTACTGTGTTCTGTGCCCAATCACGTGGCAGATTGCTGTTTTTTCTTGGTGGCCTTGTTTTTCTTCTACAGGTTCCTGCTTCTTGTTGGAGAAAGCGTAGTTACTCACCTGTAACAGGTGTTCTCCAGGGATAGCAGGAATCAGTCCTCACAACCCTCCTTTCTCCCCTTGGAGTTGCTGTACAATTTTTGGCCATCTTCTTTTTGTCGACTCTAGCTGTGTCATCTGACTGAGTAAGATGGCACCCTTGGGTGGGAAAGGGATCATGCATGCGTGGCGGCATCTCTCAAAAGCTTTCTTTGAAAGCTGGGGAGATGCTTCCATGAGGGCTCAGTTGGCATCAATATCATCCATATGTGAGAACAGATTCCTGCTATCTCCAGGAACAAGTAGGAATGAGTCTTCACATATGGGTATTGTCGGTACTGACGGAGCCTGCGCGGGAACGCTCCCCAGCGTCCAAAAGGAAAGCTTTTGGGAGCATCCCACAGCGCCTGCGCGCTGCCTTTCCTAACCGCCTCTCTCCAGTTCTTCTTTTCTGCGGAGCCAGCAGGTCGTGTTCCTGTCACCGCTGAAGAATTTCTTTATTTTATTTTATTTCTTTGGTCGCGCGTCTGCCTTCTCGACGCTGGACCGGTACCGCTGGTCTTTTCTTTCTTATTCTAAAAAAAAAAAAAAAAAAACTACTGTTTTTCTCACTTCAGTGCATTTTCTTCTTTGGCCTTAGGCCTAGGAAATTTCTCCTCATGGAAAAGCCCGCCTCTGGGTTTAAAAAATGCACGAAGTGCAGCGGCACTATTTCTGTCACCGACACCCATGAATGGTGTCTAAAATGTTTAGGTCCTGACCACTCCATTTCGGATTGTGAGTCCTGCTCCATGATGTCTAAAAGAGGTCTACAGAATCGAGCAGCTAAGCTCAGTACCCTGTTTCCCTCGGATGCAGCTTCGCCGGTACCGACATCGGTTCCGGTGCCGGTACCGATTGCATCGACATCCGCTTCGGTGTCGACTGCAGCGGTACACTGTTCTGTGATGCCCATCGGTACCGAATCGGTACCAATCACTCCCGATGTCGATACCACCCGGTACGCGTATCGGGCTCTGCAGGAGCATCCAGACAGGCGATACTTCGATTCCTCTGAAGACTCTGATGAATCAGAGGTCTCTGTCGAAGCATCGGTGATCCATCCTCAGGAGCCCTCTTCTCCAAAAAGGAGAATGTCTCCTCCAGAGGACTTGAATTTTCAAGACTTTATTAGGGAAGTGGCCAAGGGCCTTTCCATCTCAGTGGCACCTGAGACAGAGCCTAGAGCCAAAAAATTAGATATTTTACAATATCCTAAGGCTCCTAAAGAGGCAGCCACTTTATCAATACATGAGATTCTTTATGATCACATGTTGGGCATATGGGAGACTCCTCTCACCACTTCCCCTCATTCTCACAGGTTGGACACCATGTATCGTGTTCCTCCTTGTCCTGGCTTCCATAAGACTCAGCTTCCTCACCACTCCATTGTGGTGGAGTCTGCTATGAAGAAAAAAGAGTACAAAGAGGCACTCTTCTGCTCCTCCAGGAAGAGAATGCAGAACCTTAAATGCCTTTGGCAGGAGAGTTTTCCAGGCCAGTATGCTTGTTGCCAGAATCAACTCCTATAGTCTCTATATGGGGATGTTTCTAAAAGAAGTTACAGATCACCTGCAAACTTTCTCCTTTTATTTCAGAAGATAAAAGGGAAGAGTTCCTCACCTGGCTCAAACATGCCCAGCATATTTCCAAGTTTTCCAACCGTGCAGCCTTTGACCCTTTTGAAGGTGCCAGAAGAGCCTCGGCCATTGCCATAGGTGCACGCAGAGTTGCTTGGTTACAAGCTTCTGATTTGGAACCCTGGGTTCAAGATGGATTAGGAAACCTTCCTTGTACAGGTGAAAACCTTTTTGGCAAAGATTGGCAAGCAAAGGCCACCCAAATGGATGCTGAAAATTCTGCTTTAGATAGACTTTCAAAGTCTACTTCTGCTCCTTTTAAGAAAAGGTGGTTCAAAAAGGGGTTTTTTTTCCCAAAAAAGGGAAATATTATTCTGCTTATGGTCAGCAGTCATCTTCTGCAGGTTGTTTTGCTACAAAGACAGCAACAACCGAAACGGGCCAAGCCTAAGGCTGCTAGGACTGCTACGGCACAACAGCCTCAGCCTCCTCAGGGCCTTTGACTTACAACTAGAGAGCTTAGCCTTTCTGGCTCTAGAACATCCAGAGCCTCTCACCATTCCAGGAAGGTTGGCTTACTTTGCTCCCAGGTGGGAACAAATCACAGCAGAGCAATGACCCTCTCCATCATAAGGGAGGGGTACAAGCTTCATTTCTTATACCTTCCTCCTCACACCATGGTGAGACAGTTCAATTCTCAGACATCTCTCCTCGACCTTCTGGGTCAGGAGATTGCTACCCTTCTTGCCCAAGGGGCAATAGAAGAAGTACCCCTTCAACAGGGCTCAGGGTTCTACTCCCCCTACTTTCTTATCCCAAAGAAAACAAGGGGTTACAGACCCATATTAGATCTCAGAGAATTGAACAAGTTTCTATGCAAGGAGAAATTCAAGATGATTTCTCTCGGTACTCTCCTTCCATACCTTCAGAGTCAGGATTGGCTTTGCTCTCTAGACCTCAAGGATGCGTACACTCATGTCCTCATCCATCCAACACACAGAAGGTTCCTTCAGTTCCTCTATCAAGGGAAGCACTACCAATACAGAGTGCTTCCTTTCGGTCTGGCCTCTGCACCAAGTGTAGGCAACAGGCCTGGGGAAGATAGGCCCTTGCAGTTGTGTGGTATCCAGCAAGGCCCCTATGAACTCTAGAGACTGAGTAGGGGTGAAATGGGATTTTGGAAAGTTTATTACAAGTCCCAGATACTGAAGGATACGCCTTGTGCAGGTTAGAGAAATCTGGGCCTCTGACTGGGATGGAGCTCGGATGAGCCAGTCGTCCAGATATGGGAATACAAATATCCCTAGAGTGCGTAGAAATGCAGCTACTACTGCCATGCATTTTGTGAACACCCTTGGTGCAGAGGCCAGACCGAAAGGAAGCACTCTGTATTGTATACTCTGTATCGAGTCCCTCGTCCTGGTTTCCAGAAAACTCAGCTTCCTCACCACTCTATTGTAGTGGAATCAGCCATGAGAAGGATTAAGAGTGCAAAGAGACATGCCTCTAATCCTTCAGGACGTGAGTGCAGAACTTTGGATGCTTTTAGACGTCGTGTCTTCCAAGCTTCCATGCTTTCTGCCAGGATCAGTTCCTATAGTCTATATATGGGAATGTTCCTGAATGAAGTCACAGCAGATTTAGAGGCTTTGAGCCCTCTTCTTCCTGAGGATAGAAGACAGGATTTTCTCACATTGGTCAAACATGCCCAGAATGTTTCTAACTTGGTCAACCATGCAGCTTTTGACTGTTTTGAGTGCATAAGCAGAACCTCTGCTATTGCCATAGGTGCACGTAGAATTGCTTGGCTCCAGGCATCTGATCTGGAGCTCTGGGTACAAGGCAAACTCGGAAATATTCCTTGTACTGGTGAGAACCTGTTTGTTAAAGATTGGCAGGAGAAGGCCAATGAGTTGGATGCTGACAACTCCACCTTGGATAGATTATCCAAGTCCACAGCTGATCCTGCAAGAAAAATCTTTTAAGAAACCATTCTTTTCTAAAAAGAAAAGATTTTATCCTGCTTATTCTCAGCAGGGACGTTCTGCAGGTCAACCTGTCTGGAAGGGTCAGCAACCACCCAAACAAAGGAAAACAAAGACTGCTAAGCCTCAACCGTCTCAGCAGTCTCAGCCTCCACAAGGCCTTTGACTTTCAGCTAGAGAACTTAGCCTTCCTGGCTCTCAATGGACCAGAGCCTTCCACCATTCCAGGAAGGTTGTACCATTTTGCCCCCAGATGGGGGGACGACAGCAGAGCATTGGACATTCTCCATCATAAAAGAGGGGTACAAGCTTCATTTTTCAAGCATGCCCCCTCCCACAGTGATAAGGCAGTTCAATTCTCCAACCCCTCTCCTCAACCTGTTAGGTCAGGAGGTCACCATGCTTCTTGCCCATGGGGCAATAGAAGAAGTACCCATCCATCAGCAGGGTACAGGGTTTTACTCCCCCTATTTCCTTATCCCAAAGAAAACAGGGGGATACGGACCTATCTTGGACCTCAGAGAATTGAACAAATTCCTTGTCAAAGAGAAATTCAAGATTTCTCTGGGAACTCTGCTGCCGTACCTTCAGAGTCAGGATTGGCTATGTTCTCTAGATCTCAAGGATGCATACACCCATGTTCTCATCCATCCAACTCACAGAAGGTTCCTTTGATTCCTTTTTCAAAGACAGCACTACCAATACAAGGTGCTTCCTTTTGACCTGGCCTCAGCACCAAGGGTGTTCATGAAATGCATGGCTGTGGTAGCAGCATTTCTCCGCACTCTAGGGATATTCGTCTTCCCCTACTTAGACGATTGGCTCATTCGAGCCCCAACAGAGTCCGAGACCAGGACTTCTCTATCCTGCACGATGTGTATCCTTCAGTATTTGGGTCTGGTAATAAACATCCCAAAATCCAGTCTAACTCCCACTCAGTCTTGAGTTCATAGGAGCTTTGCTGGATACCAGAAAGGCAAGGGCCTATCTCCCCCAGGCCCGTTGCCTTCGCATGGTGCAGTTAGCTTCTCAAGCAGTGCTAAAGTCTCATCTCATTGCCTGAGAAATGCTACAACTACTAGGCCACATGGCATCTACCGTGCATGTGGTTCCCTATGCTCGCCTCCATATGAGGTCAGCCCAGTGGACTTTATCCACTCAATGCACCCAGGCATCAGGGTGCCTGTCAGACAAAATAGCGCAAACAAGTCGCCTTGTTTTGTCCCTCCAGTGGTGGAAGTCCACTCAAAACCTGTTGCTGGCGTCCCCTTTTCAACAACCCTTACCCCAGGCAACTCTCACAACAGATGCTTCTCCGATGGGTTGGGGAGCTCATCTACAAGACCTCTCCACCCAAGGCCCCTGTTCTCCACAGGAGACTCATCTACATATCAGTCTCTTGGAGCTCAGGGCAATCTTCCTTGCTCTTCAAGTGTTCCACACCCTGCTCAGCTACAAGACAGTCCTCATTCATACGGACAATCAAGTAGCCATGTTCTACGTGAACAAGCAGGGGGGAACAGGCTCTCTGTTGCTTTGCAACGAAGCTTTGCGACTATGGGCCCTCGCCAGAGAGCATTAGATTCATCTCCTGGCGGTGTATCTTCCAGGCATACAAAACTCTTGGGCAGACAGACTCAGTCGAGTTCTGCTTCCACACGAGTGGTCTCTGCATGCAGACCAGGTAGCCAAGATTTTTCAAATTTGGGGAACCCAGGACATAGACATCTTTGCAAGTCCGTGGATTGCCAAATTTCCCCTGTTCTGTTCCAGAACCCCGGCTCAGGGGGCTCAGGCCAGGGATGCTTTCCTCTTTTACTGGGGTCAAGACTTCCTGTATGCCTTTCCACCCATTCCCCTGATTCCCAAAACCCTGTTCAAGCTTCAGAGAGACAGATGTCCGTATGATTCTCATAGCTCCACATTGGCCACGGCAAGTGTGGTACCCTGTGCTTCTACATCTCTCTCAAGCTCCCTCCCTGGAGTTAGGGTCTGCTCCAGATCTTCTATCTTAGGAGGACGGAATGTTATGGCATCCCAATCCCCAGTCTCTGCATCTGAGGGCTTGGTTGCTGAAGGCCTAGATCTCCATGATCTTAACCTCCCTCAGCAAATAAAGGATATCCTTTATGCTTCCAGGAAGCCTTCCAGAAGATGCTCTTATGCTTTCAAGTGGAAAAGGTTTACCGTATGGTGTTCGCAGAAGGGTATTAACCCCATTGCCAAACCTCTGGAATCATTACTGGAGTATCTCCTTCATTTATCCAATGCAGGACTTAAGACTAACTCGGTGAGGGTCCATTTGAGTGCTATTGCAGCTTCCTTCAAGCCCCTAAATGGACAACCTATCTCCTCCCATCCTCTTATAGCAAGATTTATGAGAGGCCTTCTGCTAACCAAGCCTCCCATAAGGCCACCACCTGTGGCATGGGACTTAAATTTGGTTCTTGGTCAGCTCATGAAGCCACCTTTCGAACCCTTAGCTACTACCTCCTTGAAATTCCTTTCTTGGAAGGTTATCTTTCTCATTGCAGTCACATCAGCACGTCGCATCAGTGAGTTGCAAGCACTAGTAGCTGATCCACCTTATACAAGGTTCCATCATGACAAGGTAGTCCTTAGGACTCATCCACTCTTTATACCAAAGGTGGTCTCGCCTTTTCATCTAAACCAAGCTGTCTACCTACCTGTGTTCTTTCCAAGGCCTCGTGCATCAAATGCAGAAAGGAACCTTCATACTTTGGACTGTAAAAGAGCTTTAGCCTTTTACTTACAAAGAACACAGCAATATAGAAAATCCTCTCAACTCTTTGTTGCTTTTGATCCTTCTCATTTGGGACTTCCAGTCTCCAAGAGAACCCTATCTAACTGGTTTGCTCAGTGTATATCCTTTGCTTATCAGAGTACGAATCTTCCTCTGGAGGGCCATGTCACAGCTCACAATGTGAGAGCCATGGCAACTTCAATGGCTCATCAGCACTCTGTGTCTATCGACGACATCTGTCGAGCAGCCACCTGGGCCTCAGTTCATACCTTCACAGCCCATTACTGCTTGGACAAGGACTCCTGCCGGGATGCCTTGTTTGGTCAGGCTGTTCTCCAACACCTGTTCCATACCTAATCAACTCCTACCCACCATCCCTGATAGGATGCTAGAGATCCATGGGAGGAAGTGGAGCCCTTCTCAGAGACGCACAACTTCTGAGGTCTCTCCCTGGCATCTAAAGCTAGGGAGTCCCCATATGTGATGACTACATTCCTGCTTGTTCCTGGAGATAGCATACTCACTCACCTGTAACAGGTGATCTCCGGGAACAGCAGGAATTTAGTCCTCACAACCCACTCACCTCTCCTAGGAGTTGTATCTCTCTATCTCTTTCCCTTTCCCTCTCTCTCTCTTTGTCTCAGCTTTAAACTCAACTGGAGAGAGGCAGTTGGGAAAGGCTGGAAGGCAGCATGCAGGCGCTGTGGGATGCTCCCAAAAGCTTTCTAATTGGACGCTGGGGAGCGTTCCCGCGCAGGCTCCATCGGTACCGACGATACCCATATGTGAGGACTGAATTCCTGCTGTTCCCGGAGATCACCTGTTACAGGTGAGTAACTATGCTTTTTCTGCCAGTGGCACTTTGGAAGGAGACAAATTTACTATTGTTTAGGAAGACCTTAAAGACTTTTCTTTTCCCGTAATGTAGGTCAAGTAGCTTCTCTCTGGCGGGCTCCTTATTGATTGGGACAGCAAATAGCACGTTTAGGGGCTGGAAGGTTTTTTTTTCTTGTTTTATTTTATTGGGGGTTAGGGATTCAATGCATTGTAATGGTGTTGATTTTGTTTTGTACCCCGCCATGAATGTTTTTAGCAATTGTTGATATATATAAGCTTTATAAAGAAACTAATAAATAAATAAATTCTAGTACATGTCCCAGAGGTCTGGAGCCTCTCTGGAGGAGCCTTGAGACCCAAGAGTCACTAGTTCAAGGCCAGCTTCTGACTTAAAAAAAAAAATAATCTCAATTGGAGTGATCTCTTCCTCCCTTTGGGTTCATGTAGCTAGCTGCTCCTTCGTGGGGAGTTGGCAGTCTTACGCATTCCGCTAAGACAAGAAATTTGACTATAGAGAGCTGCATCCTCCTCTATTGCAGTGGTTGTAGAGAGAGTTGCATCCGCCTTCCTGAGGTCCAAATTTCCAGCTCGCTGCCTGGTGTATCTAGGTTTTGGTCAGTTCAGGGAGCCCCTTTTGGGGCCACTTCGTAATGTAGTGGGTCAAGGCCTTGAGGAAGGCATGCCTGAGGATTAACTGAATCTCCTCTCGGGGGACTCCACCTCCTCCCATTTCTCTAGCTCTCTGTGATGTCTGAAAGAGCAGGAACAGAAGCCTATTGCGTCCGGTGTATCAACAGAAATAGGGATACCTTCAGGCCTTCCCTGGAGTGAGCCCAAGATATGGTGGCTCTGGTCTCTGTGTTGCACATGAAGGATATGTTGTGCCTTTCTTTTGGACTATCAGGGATTTCGGTATCGTAGGAGGCGTAGTTCCCCGAGAGGAGATTACTAATCCTCAGGCATGCCATTCCTGGCGCAGTATTTCCTACTGGATCCCTCTTTGGTCACGTGTCTGGCAACTTTGGAGACTGACCAGCATTGGCATTTCTGGTTGGGTGCCCCAGCTTCGACCATTTCAAATCGCTGCTATGTGGGTAAGCAGTCAGTGCTCTCAGAAATTGAGGGCAGTGGCATATGTCAATCACGAGGGAGGCACCAAGATTGTGCCAGTAGCTCAAGAGATGAGCCAGTTTTTTCTGTGGGTGGCATGGCTCTGGCTGACTTACCATGGCTCAGCACCTGGCAGTCACTGAGAATGCCAAGGCAGATTTCTTCAGCTATCATACCCTCAATCTGGGAAAGCAGCTACTAGGTCTTTCCCCACATGAGCTGCTATGGTCTGTCACTGGATTTGATGGCATTGTGAGCGAAGGCCAAAGCACTGGCTACCTTTGGCAAATGAAAGGAGATTGACTTTTTTCAACGTAGATGCATTAGGTCAGCCATAGCCACAGCATTTTCTGAGGTGTGGCTCTGCTGTATGTGGTCCCGGGGCAGTGCTGAGGAGGCTGGAAGATCATCCGTAGTTGGTGATCCTGGAGACGCTGGACTGGCCTTGGGGACCCTGGCATGTGGGCTGCCTTTCTCCCTGCTGCACAGGTGGGGGCTTTGCCACCAGGGGCCCATCTGGATAGGAGATCTGGGTCCATTTTCGCTTACGGCTTGGCCCTTGAGAGGCTCTTCTACATTGTTGAGGCTGTGATGTAGCTTGACTTGTTTAGCCTGCATTCATGCCGGACATCTAAAACATGAACTCTTCAGCTTTCTGGATCAACTGCTGACCTGCCGTGTCCTTTGGTCTTCCTTCTGGCTGGCCCCATGAGAATGGCCTCTCATGGGCATGCTGTGCATACATGTTGGCGGTGTTGTCTGGTTTGAGAAACAATGGCTAGTTGGCCTTGGCTTCCCCTTCTAAGATATGTGATCCTATGTGGTGGTGGTCAGCCTTTGCATATGCCCATTCAGGCAGTCATTTGTTGCTTCTAGTCAGTACTGCTAGATTTGCATATTTGTTCCACTTGCGTGCAAGGGGCACTTGGCATTTGTCAGTTGGCAACGTGGTCCTTCCTGGTCATCTTGGCATTAATAGTTGTCTGGGCCAGAGCAGATTTTGCATTTGGGATGCAGGTTCTCTGAGCAGCTGTTTTTCCTCCTGCCCGAACTTCCCACTTGTCTGGACTGGTCTAGCAAGATGAATTGAAAGGTGACATTTTACTTACCTAATCATTTCCTTTCCTGAATTGCTGTTAGACCAGTTCAGGATCCGGCCTCAGGAACTATCTGTTTGCTCCATTTTCTGTGCCATGACAAATTCTTCAAACCCAGGGTGATAGAATTTTACCCTTTCTGGGCTGAATTTGTTTATCATTTGTGTTGCCCAGGTGTGTTTGAACCTTTGTCCTCCTGAGGAAGTTCATTTCCTTGGAGAGGTTAGTAGTCCTTGGTTGATGTTTAGTTTAGTTTTCTATACTGGTAATTAAGGGGCTTGTCATTTTAAATACCAAGTGGTGCCCCTAGCTGCACTGGTCTTAATATCAGTGGTGTTATCACTGAAACTTTCTAATTCGTTTTCTCTGTGTCCATCATCTGCTGACAGCGGGGTGCATAGCCCATTTGTCTGAACTGATCTAGCAGGATTCCAGGAAAGGAAATTATCAGGCAAGTAAAATTTCACCATATATCTTTACCAACAACAAAAACTGTTTAAATAGTTGCATATGCAGTGACCGAATCACAGCAAAATACAGCATTCTATAGGGTAAAGGAATATTTTAAAACGGTTTTTAAATATTGCTCTCTTATAATTGTTAAAGCTAGATGCCCATTTGCTGCATTACTACAGGTTCTTAGCACGGTTTTTAAATATCTGTGCATGCCACTGAAATGGAAGTACAAAATAACATTAGTTTTTGTGCTGGTCTCATATTGTGCCTGTCTGTCTTTGCATTCTCCTCCCTCATCCACACAGAGCAAATAAGGATTTAGGTATCTTGCATCTTTCTGTCTGTATGTCCACAGGGTGTCAGCACTGGGCGGGCATGTGGGTATGTACCTAGTGTCAGAGTTCTGGGACGGGAGTCATGTGATCCGGGGGTTGCTGGGATTAGCTGGTGTGTCTGAAGCATTCTGTGTTTGAACTGCTGTGCAGAACCAAGAGACTGCAGACAGTGAGTCAGCACTTAAAGAACGGGTAAGCTGCCGGCACTGTGCCTCTTAGGTTTTAAAGGAACAAATTAAGAAAACGCATTTGATGCTGCATTAATTTTCTTAATTAAGATGCTTTCTAAGCTTGTGGGTCTATGTTAGAGATGTCTTGTCTTTGTTAGAGATATTGTAAAGCACCAGCAGAAGAAATGACAGCTTGGGAGGTGCGTTTAAGTTACAGATGGTCTAAATAACATACAGCGTTTCTCGTCCAAGTGTAACTAACATAATTAAACATTTCTAAAGGGAAGTTCATTCCCTGCATTTATTTTTCATAGAAGTGTAATAATTCTGCGATGCATGTGCTAAATTTTATTTATGGCGAATAACTAGTGATGTGATCTGTTACACATTAAAAAAAAATAGCTTATACACTAGCTTCTCATTCAATACATGTTGGTAGTGAGCTCATAGGTTTGGTAGATTTCTGCCTTTTGTAGGACAGAACTGGTAAAAATCTGTATTGGAGTCCCTCTGCCTGGGCTGCTGTAGCGAGGTTCTCTTTGTCTTGCTAGTGCAGCTGAAACAGGAGGTTACAACCAGGCGCTTTTATTTTAAAATCAGGCAGTACTTTAGACGAATAAGCAAGAGATGTAGATTAGGCTGCATCAAGCTTTTCATATAAGCAGCAGAGATTTGAAGTTAAGATGAAGTTGTATCTTGAGTGCATATTTTGATTTCTAGCAATTGGGGGTGGGTGAGGAGAACCTTTCTAAATTAATTAACCACTCTTTGGGCCATTTAAAATTTGCATTCCCTCCCCCCCCCCCCCCCCCCAATAATCAGAAAATGGGAGACGGCCGTTAACATATCTGGGCCCCAAGCATGACTCAGCTCTGTAACAGATGAAAATGATAGGGGTATTTGCAAGTCACATTCATATGACTCATGTTTTATTTTGTTTGGCAACCTTAAAAGGATGGCTACCTGGGAATGTTTGACTTGTGCCTGTGCTTGGTATTTTTGTTTTGTGTAACTGTGCTGTGATGGTAGCGGGCCTTATTTAACTTGGTATTCTGTAGCTTAGTTTGGGCAGAGTGCCAAGTGCATTGGATTTAGCAGTTATTGTGGACTATTGGTTTCGAGCACACATTAAACAGAGCCATGAGTAATGTTTTCAGACAGCATTTAAGTTCTTGTTGGCATATATTGAGGCCGATACAATAAACTGTGCAGATATTCAGTGCATACTTTCCTAATGCACATATAAGAAGAAAGTTGTTTTCTTGCTATATGTAAAAAAAAAAAAAAATGGCATGCAAATAACCTGTACACAAAAAATTGCACAAACGTGCAGCTTTATTGCGTGTGGCATTAGGTGCTGAAATTTCCATTATTATGTAGAGAGATTGTAACAGGACTAGAAGTGCATTTGGTGCAAAAAAAAAATCATGCCGTTACCTACATATAAGGTTATACATATTTCTGGCAAACATCAAACAAGTGTGTTTTCGTACATACATCCATTCTTGGTGTAATGTGTGTACTCTGTTCCTTTATCAAAAATGCAAAGTGTGCCTTAGAGTCACTGCTGGCTCCTGGCGACTCGGCATCTTCTGGATTTTCTTGGCAGTGTAACCAGAAGTAGATAGGCCTTTCTTCTGAGGCAATTGAGGGTTAAGTGACTTGCCCAAAGTCACAAGGATTGCTATTGGGAATCAAACCTTGGTCTCTTAATCAACAGGCCACTGCTCTAACCACTAGGCTACTCCTCCCTTAATATAACATAGCTACTCACCTGTAACGTGTTCTCTGGGGACAACAGGAATCGGTCCTCCCCTATGGGTGATGTTGGCGCCGATGGAGCATGTGCGGAAGCATCTCCCCAGTTTTTGGAGATGCACCACGCATGTGCTGTCCACTTCTCACCCAAGGGTGCCATCTTGCCTCAGTCAAATGACATAGCTAAGACAGCAAAAATAAAATACGATAAACAACTCCAGGGGGAGGAGGGAGGGTTGTGAGGACTGGTTCCTGCTGTACCTGGAGAACACCCCAAAGAGATTGCGGAGTATGGCCTGTCCGAAAGCACTGTCCTGTTGGAACTCCCTATCCAGGCAGTAGTGAGCTGCGAAGGTATGGACCGAAGACCAGGTGGTGGCCCAGCAGTTTTGGGTCACGGGGATAGAACGCAGATCTGCCACAGAAGTAGCCAGGCCCTGATGCGGTGCGCCTTGACCCTCTGGTCCATTGAGACCCCTACCACCTTGTAGGTGAGGGTAATGCAGTCTACCACACAAATGGACAGATTTTGCTTAGTTACTAGGAGCCCCAGGCAGCTTGGGTCATAGGATACGAAAAGCTGTGGTGCTTTGTGGTGGACTGAGTCAGTTGCAGGTAAAAGGACAGGGCTCGCTCACAATCCAGATTGTGGAGAACGGCCTCTGCCCTACTGACGTGAGGCTTCGGAAGAAGGAGGGGAGAGTACCACCTCCTGGTTGAGGTGGAATTGGGGACACCACCTTCGCAGAAACTTAAGGTGTATGCGGAGTACCACCCTGTTCTTGTAGAACCTCGTGTAGGGTGGTTCCGTCATCAGAGCCTGGAGCTCGCCGACTCTACTTGCTGATAGGAGTGCTACCAGGAAGGTGACCTTCCAAGACAGATGCTGGAGGTGGCAAGTAGCCAGAGGCTCAAATGGGAGGCTTAGTGAGCTGTGAGAGCATCACATTGAGATTCACTCTGCTGCTGGAGGGTGGACAGGGGGTTTGGACAACATGAAACCCGCAGGAATCGGAACAAAGTGGCTGAGCCGATAGGGGTTTTCCCTCAACTGAATGGTGATGTGCTGCGATGGTACTCGGGTGTACTCTGACTGAATTGGAATTCAGTCCCACCTGCAATGGGTGAAGAAAGTACTGCAGTACCACTTGTATTGAGCAGAAGAAAGGGTTTGCACACCTCCCTGCGCACCACACCAAGTATCAGCGGCATTTGAAGGCATACGCCCTTCTCGTGGAGGCCTTATGAGAGGCCAGAAGAATCTTTCACGTCCCATGGGAAGTTGAAGGGGTCTAACTCTACCCTTTCAGCAACCAAGCCGTGAATGAGAGACCCCAGATTGTGGTGCAGGACATAGCCCTGCTCCTGTAAGAGTAGCCCTGAGGCTCAACCCAGGGGAATTGGCGACACTGCCAATAGGGAGAGGGACAGTGGGAATCGGGGCTGCCTGGGCCACCAAGGGGCTATCAGCATTAGCGATGCTCTGTCATGCTGGACTTTGAATAGTATCTTGGCTACCAGCGGTGTTGGTGGGAAGGTATACAGGAGGCCTTCCGTCCACGGGATGAGGAATGCATCCACTGCCATCCGGGATGGGAGCAGAATCGGGGCAATTGTGTGTTGTCCAGACTAGCAAACGGGTCCATCGAGGGGATGTCCCAGAAACGAAACAGTTTTGAGGTACTACTGGATCCAGGCACCACTCGTGTGACTGGTGGGACCCTACTCAGCTTGTCTGTCAGGGCATTGTCCTGGCCTGGGAGGTACGTCACCCTTGGCATCCCTCTGCATGCAGCATAAGAGCAGAGGGCTACCGCCTCATGGCAGAAGGGGTTGTTTCTCCCCCCCCCCCCCATGTTTGTTCACATAGAACATTGTGACCTGATTGTCTGTCTGGATCAGCACAGAATGGTGCTGGAGCAGGTGGCGGAAAGCTTGGAGAGCTAGATATATTGTCCAGAGTCTAGGAGGTTGATTTGCATCTGGGATTCCCTCTGGGACCAGCAACCTTGTGTCTGGAGGCTTCCGCTATGCGCTCCCCAGCCCAGTAGAGAGGCATCTGTGGTGAGGACCTTCTGGGGGTTGGGTGCTTGGAAGGGCATCCCAGCTTGAAGGTGACGTGGAATCTGCCACCATCCAAGGGAGGTCCAGCAACTGATAGGTCACTTTCACTCTGTCCCTGAGCCAGCCTGTGGCTTGTGCCCACTGAGAGCGGAGGCACCATTAGGCTGCCCTCATGTGCAACCGGACATATGGGATGACGTGGACCATGGAAACCATGTGTCCCAACAGGTGTAGTAGGATCCGGGCAGGTAGCATTCATTGTCAGTGTACCTCTGCAGCTAACTCCCAGGTGTTCTGACCTCTCCTGAGAGAGGAAGGTTTTTGCCTGGAGGATATCTAGTTGGTTTCCTATGAACTCTAGATGTTGGGCCAGAGTGAGGTGGGACTTCGGGTAGTTTATGATGAACCCCAGATGCTGCAAGATGTTGATGGTGCTCCTGGTGGCGCATTTTGCCTCTGCAGTTGTGTCCTCCTTTATGAGCCAGTCGTCCAGATAAGGGAAGATGAAGGCCCCTTGGAGCTAGAGCTGGGCTGTGACCACAGCGAGGCACTTTGTGAAGATCCTTAGTGACAAGGCCAGACCGAAGGGCAGCACCCTCTATTAGTACTGTCCCCCGCTACGAACTGGAGGTATTTTCTGTGGCTGGGATGAATTTGGCTATGCTCCTTAGGATGTGAGCATAAGCATCTTCTAGGTCTATCTCCCTGCTGGAGGAATGGCAGTAGTATCCCAAGGGAGAACATCTCAAACTTCTCCCTGACCCAGAAACCTGTTGAACTCTCGTAGGTCTAGGATGGGCCTGAGGCCCCCTGTCCACTTGGGGACAAGGAAATGCCTGGAGTAGAAGCCTGTGCCCCAGAGATGTTTTGGCACTGGTTCCATTGCTTTGTTGTTGATTAGGCTTGCTAGCTCGGTAAGGAGCAGGGTCTGGTGAAGGAGAGGCCTGGTGGGTTCGCCAGTGAAATATGAGATGGTGCCCGCTGTAGGTGGAGGAGCTAGCAGACCACTTATAACACCCAGGTATTGGTGGTGATGGCTGTCCACCTGTGGGCAAACAGGGCTAGGTACCCACATGGGGGCAGCAGGGGGGACCCTCTGGGGGTGGGGAGGTCACATCCATGCAGTCAAAAGCTCCCCCCAGGCTGGGCCGGAGCGGGTGCCTGGGACTTTGGGGAATTTTGTTTTCTGGGACCATGTCCCTGGCCTTTTTGCTGCTGGCCCTGTTGAGGGGCCGGGAAGGCCTCGAAGTGTGGTGTACCACTAAAGCCCCCTTTCTTCCTTGGGAAGAAGAGCTTTTTCCCCAGGACTTTCTTCCGGGATTGCACTGTCTTATTTAAGAGACTGTTTCTCGTCATGAACTCTAGCTCTGCTGCCCTATCCACCATGGGCTTCCCAAATAGGTTCTCTCCTATGCAGGGGGACATCAATCAGTTTGTCGTGTACCCATTGCTCCAGGTTGGATGACTGCAGCCATGCTTGGCGTCGTGCCCCGATGCCTGCAGAGGCCATCCTGGTCAATGACTCGAAGCCATTGTAGGCTGCTTGGGGAAAAATCTTTGAGCTTTGTTTTAGTGCCGATGTCAGGGTCTTAAACCTCTGTAAGAGTTCCCAAACAAGGCCTGCCAAGAATTCACCAAGCTCCTTTGACAGTTCCTTCAGGTACATGCCAATATAGAGCTGGTTGGACTGGAACTGGTATGTTAGCATCGAGCCCTGAAAGGCTTCCTGGCCAAGGGCATTGAGGGTTTGACCTCCCTGCCGGCTGGTACTGATGAATGAGGTTTTTTTGGCTTTTAAGCCAGTGCATGGCTGACTCCATGACCATGGAGTTGTGGGGAAGCTGGGTCTTTTGGAACCCAGGGCTTCGGCATACCTGGTACATGGCATTGAGGCACCTACTAACGATTGGTACCAGCGCCGGTGTTTCCCACATCTGGAGGAGGAGGCAGTCAAGGATCGGGGGCATGGGGACCAGAAGGGTTTCCTTCGGGGCTGCTTCATATTGGAATATTTTCAATTCCTCATTGTGTGGGGGTCCTCCTCTGCCCCATTCTTTATAGTGAGAGCCTTGGCCATGTCCCTCATGAAATCCAGGAACGTGACGTCGGGGTAGATGAGGCCAAGGACACATCTTGGTGTCACCTCGTGTCCAGGGGCTCTTCGTCCTTGGTCTCACATTCAGACTCAAAATCAGAGTACGAGTCTGATGTTGCGTGACCTCCTTGGTTGAGGACTGCTCCCGGTGATCCAAGCCACGGGTGCTCGCTGGAGAGGACTGGTATCCGAAGAGCAGGACCTCGTCTGGGGCCAGGTGCTCAAGAACCAGCCTGACATCCAGTGAAGCCCTTTAAGTCGAGGGTCCTGTTGTCAGGGCGGATGAACTGGACAAGCCAGACATGAACACCTGCTTCATAGCCACTAGGGTAGATATACTGCTCTCTAGGGCCACCATTCTGGTTTCCATACCAGTTGGTTCTGCAGCCTTTGATGCGGGCACCGAAGACTTTGGGCCAGACATCGGTACTGTCAAGGGAGAGTCCTCTATGAGGATGGTCTCAGAGGTCCGAGGCCAGTTGGCGAGTGCTGACTCCTCCTTATGGGACAGCTTGGAAGGTTGATCCTGCCCTGACTCTTAGGACGCCTGGGACTGTGGGCCCTCTGGTGGGATTTCCCCCTCTTCCCAGATCCATCCTCCAAGGTGGTCTTCGAGGGTTGTTTCTTCTTGTGCTCCACCTCTGGGGATTTCCGCTCAGAGGAACCGTGGCTGCGGGACCAAAGAGGCTCTGGCTTCGCGGGGCACTGAGGCATCAGAGGGGATCCTGTGGCCTCGTGTCATCAGACTCCAGCGCGGAGTCTGATTTCTGAAAATTTTTTCCTGCTGTTGATGGCGACTCTTTAAGGCTTTTGAGGTCCTAGTTCTTCAGAGTTCGCAGTTGGAGTCGTTACACTCCGGGCTGATGCATAGGAGGCAGCAGTCGTGTGGTTTGGTGAGTGACATTTTGCCACACTGGTCACACTTTTTGAAACCACTGGAAGCCATCAGAAAAAGGGGGTCCTGCTGTCCAGCCCCAGGGGTCCAAGGCCTCTAGCTGAAAAAGGGCATGCATGCACACTGAAGAATACCTTGGGGGGGTTGAGATGAAAAAATGAATAGACAAACCTGAGGAGGGATGCTGAGGCGAGCTGGCTTGGGGGCGGGAAGGAACCTAGTCGCAAACCAGACAAAACTTAAACAAAATCGGACTTTTTCCGGGGAAAACTGGAGAACGTCCGATGGGCTCTGCGGAAAAAAGGAGACTGGGGCAAGATGGCACCCTTTGGCGGGAAGTGGTCCACGCATGCGTGGTGCATCTTCCAAAGGCTTTCTTTGAAAGCTGGGGAGATGCTTCTGCACGGGCTCCATCGACACACAATTCTACCTGTACCTTCTCTCCACAACTTTGGTAACTACAGCAAGGTTGCCATTGATTGAAAAATGCACTGCCTGCAGGGGGTCTCTTACTGAAGACTTCAGTCTGGGCTGCCTAATCCTCCTCTCTCCTACTTTATTGCTCTGGTCTCTATCTCCACTCTCATTCTTCTAGCCCTCCATTGTTAGAGGTAAGAAAGCCAGAAGAAAACTTGCAAGTAATTTTTGCAAACACAAGAGAAACTAGTACAAAACCTCCATAAATGTAAACCACAAAAGAATGAGACAATCTTTCATTTCTCCACAGACCAGGAGCTAACCTCCCATTGTTATCAAACCATATGTTAAGCCTCAAAGTTTATATGCGCTTCTGTACATGGAGGGATAATAGCTAATGCCTTTGCTGCTATATGATTTAAATGAAAAGCGCACTAACGTGTATATCTTTTTGCATGTGCAAAACTCCTTCCTACACTGGTCAATAGCTTCTCCACAGAAAATCTGCAGAGAATCCAGCACTAAGCTGTGTGTAAAGTTGCTCTGCACTTTATTATATCGGCCTCATTGTGTTTGTATGGGAGAACCAGTGAACTTTATTATGCTGCTAGTCAGAAACCAGTTGAAATGGTCTTGAGCTAGTTAGAACAGGAGGAGTTTCAACTCTGTGAACCGCCAGTCTTAATTCTAGTCAACTTCTATGCCATACTGAAAGTATCGGTTTGATTCCCAGGCCGCTGCCTCCCATGGCAATTGCAAGAGACTATTTACAACCCCAGTAAAGGGAAGGGGTAGGTTACCTTGAAGCTGCAAGCACCCTTAAGCAAGAGGGAGCTGCTAGTCCTTGCAGCATCAAGGCAATATAAACTCACGCCGTTTAATGACTCACTCTGCAACACGAAGCCTTTTCTGATTCACACTGGCAATTGGTCTCAGAAAAACTAGCGGCACTTAAACAAGAGCTAATAGCTCATTAACTGTGCCAGTTTCACATCAGTGACCCCATGCCATATATAATCTTTTATTTTTCTTTTTATATTAATAATGTTTTTGAATGTTCTTTACTCTTCATAAAAAGTTTATCATCCTCAAATTCAATGACTTCAACAGAATCAATACTATTCACATGAGGAGATATCAAACATGATTCGAACTTAACTTCTGCCAACTGATCGTGGAGGGCAATTCCAACGCTCACAGCAAGGCACCCCAAGCGTTTCACACGAGAAGTTTCATCAGGGAATCGTCCAAAGTTGACTGTGTAGATATGAAAATGTGAAATTAATAATATAGCCAGTCGCTTCATTACTTATTAAGGACTAACACTATAAAGCAAACCTGCATATTTGATGCTACCGGCGTATCCACTGCTCCATAATACTCATACTCTCTGTTCAAAAACTCTTCATTGAGGACAAAGTCCTGAGGCAAAGAACGCCGCGCTTGCGGGATCTGAGGAAGACCACCATTTTTAAAGGGACTACTGCTCACGTGTCCAGACGCTGTGTGATTGAGTTTAAAAGCTCAATAACTGATTAAAACTAATTTCAGTGACTTATTTATTTGTTATTAGAAAACGAAGAATGATGTAATTACTAATCAATGTCGAGAATGAAACTCTAAAGCCTCCACAATGCATATTCGGATACTTGGTATGTTAACGTTTAACTGCTTACTGTAATAGACATTACTCATGCGCGGCGTTCTTTGCCTCAGGACTTTGTCTTCAATGAAGAGTTTTTGAACAGAGAGTATGAGTATTATGGAGCAGTGGATACGCCGGTAGCATCAAATATGCAGGTTTGCTTTATAGTGTTAGTCCTTAATAAGTAATGAAGCGACTGGCTATATTATTAATTTCACATTTTCATATCTACACAGTCAACTTTGGACGATTCCCTGATGAAACTTCTCGTGTGAAACGCTTGGGGTGCCTTGCTGTGAGCGTTGGAATTGCCCTCCACGATCAGTTGGCAGAAGTTAAGTTCGAATCATGTTTGATATCTCCTCATGTGAATAGTATTGATTCTGTTGAAGTCATTGAATTTGAGGATGATAAACTTTTTATGAAGAGTAAAGAACATTCAAAAACATTATTAATATAAAAAGAAAAATAAAAGATTATATATGGCATGGGGTCACTGATGTGAAACTGGCACAGTTAATGAGCTATTAGCTCTTGTTTAAGTGCCGCTAGTTTTTCTGAGACCAATTGCCAGTGTGAATCAGAAAAGGCTTCGTGTTGCAGAGTGAGTCATTAAACGGCGTGAGTTTATATTGCCTTGAGTTAACCGTTTAAAGAGAAATAGACTATAACCTAGTGGTGAGTCCTTGCAGCATGGCATATCTCGCTGTGTGCAGTGGCAGAAATTCAGATTGAAAGCCCCCAAGCAAAATATTGGAAAGGGTCCCCAAGGGGGGGAGGGAGAGCCATCTCATAAGGTATGTGAGTAGCTATAAATGCCCCCCTCTCCTTCTTTAGGCCCTCCTGCAGTGCAAGGCTGACTTGGGTGGATGGGATGCTTGTATATTTTGAATGTGGGATTGTGTAGGTAGTAACTTTATGGAACGGGTGTGAGTGGTTGGAGTACCATGTGTATTTTGTGATTGGGTTGCGGTGGATGTGGGTGGTGTCTGGGATGAGGGGAAGTGGTGGTGCATTCTTTGACCCTTGATGGTCTCTGGCTGCCTCTGCATTTGCCTATGCCTGGTACTTGTCACTTTCTCCCTACCTTCGGCAGTCTTCTTTTCACTGCCTTTATGCAGGCCATTACAGGAGCTGCATTCTCTCCAGCTGGTAAGGGTTGGGTCCCCACCAAAATCTAAGACTGTACCGCTGCAGATTTTATTCTGCTGTTGAGCTATGGGGTTTGGGGTCCCTGGCAGCAGTGATTGTTTTCTGCTGCAGCCCCAGATAATCTTCAGGTGATAGTGCTCGATTGCCCCACTACCCTATTGCTTCCTCCTCTGGTGCTCTGCTCTTTTATTAGTATGGGTGGAAAGGCAAATAGACAGACCCTCCCTCCCTAATAGGGCAACATTGCTCAAGCAAAACATGCCTAAAAAAAGTCAGAGCTGCTGCCTTGCATTAAAATAGATTCTTTGTCAGTGATACTCTGCCTATGACTTATTGACCATGTGTTCTTCCACTGTACGTAGAATTAATTGCAACGGATGTTTGCAATCTGGGATTGAAATGGAAATAACTTTAAAAATGCTTGTTTTATGGTGAAATTTCTTACCACCATTGTGGTATGTTGCTGACTTGGCAAGACTTAAATGTACATAATCGTACTAGAACCCGTGATGCTGCTTTGTCTCACTGTATGAACATAAGACATGCCATACTGGGTCAGACCAAGGTCTATCAAGCCCAGCATTCTTGTTTCCAACAGTGGCTAATCCAGGTCACAAGTACCTGGCAGGTTCCCAAAGGCCACAGGTATGATTGAATGTTGCTGAAATATTTTTTTTAAATGTCTTGTAGATAAATATACTCTGTTTTTATTTAACAGGTTCTGCTTTAGACCTGCATTTTAGTGATATACACGTTGTGTCCCTAGATAAAGAATTGGAGGATTCAGAGAGCAGGGACCTGGCATTAACAAGTAAGAGACCTGCTTGCATTCTCAGTGCCTCCATTTCATGCAAATCTGTTTCATGTATATTCACTGTGGATATCCTAAAACCCAGGCAAGCTTAGGAGTACACCAGGACTGGCTTCAGAAACACTGGCTTAAGGGCATCATTTCCTGCTGCTGTGAGGCATAATCCTGTGATAGTCACATGGCTCTCTGTACTTCCGCATACTCAAACGTGCATACTTTCGAAGTGTAAAACCTTATTTTCCAGAACAAGCTGGAAGTCAGTACTCACATATTGGTGATATTGGCACCGACAGAGCCCACATGGAACGTTTCCCCAGCTTTCAAAGAAAACCTTTGGGAATGCCACCACACATGCATGGTCCACTTCCCGCCCAAGGGTGCCATCCTACTCTGTCTCCCTTTTTCCATAGAGCCCTTCGGATGTGTGTCTTTTCCCTGGAAAAGGTTTCTTTGTTCCAACCGGTTTATGCTCTACCGGCCCTCACCAGTCCTCTTCCCACCTCCCGAGTGCCTCTGCTTTGGTCCTGGCCTCTGGGATTTTTCTTTTAGATTTTTCTGTTTTACCGTGCCTTTTATAATCGCTGGCCGCGTCGAGGGTCTTCAACCTCGCAGGGGTCCTTTTGCCCCAATGGCCTCCGGATTCAAGAAATGTAATAGATACTCCAAAAACATGTCGCTCACGGACACCCATGACTGTTGTCTCAAGTACCTAGGAGCCGACCATGCTCCCTCTATAAGAAGATGTCCTCCAATGCTATCCAGAGTCGTAAGCAGAAGCTGGATGATCTCTTCCATAAGGCAGCCCCGGTATCCCTGCTAGCCTCCTGCTCTTTGGCCCCGCAAGCTTTGGAGTCTCCAAAGGCTCCTTCCCGGGCCCGGTGGCACTTTGACCAGGGGTCGCTTGAACGCGCGCGGAAGAAGGCCTCAAACTCTGTCGGGGGTGCCAGACAAGCGTGAGAGGTCACATACCCAGTCTCTCAGCCCCCCTCTGCAGTCTCTGGAGTTGAAGAGGGAGCGGCCAGTAAGGTACCTCGAACTGATACGAAGGCCTCCAGCAAAGGCACCCAGTCTCCCGAGGGTCATCCCGATGACGACCCCTCTCCTCCTCAACACCTGATCCGGTCACCCCGGCTTCAGTGTCGCAGGGCCCCACTTCCGAGTGGGAGGCCCAGATGCTGGCCTTAGAACGCAGCATTTCTGCATGCCTCGCTGCCCACAGAGACCTAAACCTCGAGGACTCCTGGCTGCTGTTGTGACCCCCGAGAGCCTGAAGCCTCGTGAAGATTCATGGCACGGGTCTCGATCTCTGTCCCATTCCTTGGGCGCGAGATTTTTGCAGGTGAGCGTTTCCGGCTCTGGGCAAGTTTTGCCTCGGAGACCCAGCGCGGACTATTCAGACTGGGAGTCTGATGGAGAGACCTCCCCAGAGACTCGGTCCCACCGGGACCTCCCCTCTGACCCTTCCCCACCTACCCTGAGGCGGCAGTTGCCTACCGAGGACACCATTTTTCTGGAATTTGTCTGGGATATGGCGCGGGCCCTAGCGCTTGCTACTGAGTTGGAGGAGCCCCGTGCTGAGGAGCTCAATATCCTGCAAAATAAAGCTCCTCCAAGGGAGGCTCTCTTGGTGCCGGTTCCCGCCCAATTCTGAACCGTCTCCTACTCCACATATGGGAGACCCCGGCCTCTGTCTCAATTGTGAACAAGTGCCTGGACGCTATGTATAAGGTCCAGCAAGGTCTGGTGTTACGGAAAGCCCAGCTTCCCCACACCTCAATGGTGGTTGAATCGGCCATGCGGAAGGTCAAGAGCCCGAACACGTATTCGTCCATCCCGCCGGGCAGGGAGTCTCGTACCCTCAACACCCTCGGGCACAAGGCTTATCAGGGTTCCATGCTGTCATGCCGCATACAAGTTTACCAATTATATATTGGAATGTTCCTCCGTGACCTCGGTAAGGAATTCGGAGGCTTTGCGCAGGCCTCGACACAGATTATCTACAACGCTTTCGTACCTCTTGCAAGTAGCATACAACAGCTTTGAGTCTTCCGTCCGTGTGGCGGCGGCTGGCATTGGGGTCCACCGCCAGGCTTGGCTCCAGTCCTCAGACTTGGAACAGTGGGTCCAGGAGAAGCTCCAGCACGTCCCTTGCCTTGGGGAGCAGCTATTTGGCAAGCCCATGGAGGATAAGGCCATGGAGATACTTGTCTCTCCCGGAAGACCTCCTCCCTCCCCAGGAAAAAGCATCAGAACAAGAAGCCCTTCTAACGAAAGGAGCTCCAGTACAGGAGCTACCCAGCCTATCTGCTAGCATCAACCCCCGTTCAGGGCCAGAGCAAGTCCATAGTCCTCGCAAGACTAAGGGCCCCAAGACCCAACCCCCGGCTCTGGTTCAGCCAATCTTGGGATTTTGATGCCAACAGTATAGCCTCTTGACCTCTGGCAGGGCAACTATTCGTCGGGCGGCATCTGGTCTTTTTCTCCCGCAAGTGGGAGTCCATCTCCACCGACGCCTGAGTTCTCCAGGTCGTATGGAAGGGCTATCGCCTCCATCTGGACCTGGTCTCCTCCCCAGTATTTTCCCAGGGAACCACATCTGCATCCCCAGCACCAGCTCTCCTGAGTCAGGAACTCGCAGGCCTCCTCGAGGACGGCGTGGTAGAAACAGTCCCACCGCAACTCCAAGAACGGGGGTTTTACTCGCAATACTTCCTCGTCCCGAAGTGGACAGGGGGGCCTTCGACCCATCCTCGACCTGCGGAACCTAAACAAGTTCCTGGTGTGGGAGAAGTTCAAGATGCTCTCCCTTGGAACGTTACTGCCCTACATCCGGCAGGGTGACTGGCTATGCTCCTTGGACTTAAAAGCTGCTTATGCTCACATCCTCGTCCATCCCAAACACAGAAAGTACCTCCGCTTCATGGTTCATGGAAACCATTACCAGTACAGGATACTTCCCTTCGGCCTCGCATCCGCCCTGCGGGTCTTCACGAAGTGCCTGGCCTTGGCAGCGGCCCATCTGTGGCTGCAGGACATCTTTGTCTACCCATACCTAGATGATTGGCTTGTAACGGTGGAGGGAGGGGGCACTGCCTCCAAAGCCAGACAGGCCACAGACTGCACCATTTGCCTCCTGGAGCATCTGGGGTTCATGATCAGTTACCCAAAGTCCCACCTCACTCCAGTTCAGTCCCTGGAGTTCATCGGGGCTCGCTTGGACACCCTCCGGGCCATGGCATTTCTTCCTCAGGACAGAGCAGACTGCCTTTTGTCCCTGGCGTCCGAGGTGCGGTGCCACGGCTCTGTCCCAGCACGGATGATGCTTTGCCTTCTTGGCCACATGGCTTCCATGGTCCATGTTGTGCCCAACGCCCGTCTCAACATGCGGGCAACACAATGGTGCCTCAGAGCACAATGGGCGCAGTCAGCCAGCTGCCTCTGGGACTCTGTCTCGGTGTTTCCCAGTGCGGCAGAGTCTCTGGCATGGTGGTAGGAGTTTCAGAACCTGTTTTGCGGTATGCCCTTCCAAGCCCCGGCACATCAGGTGGTCTTGACCACGGACACCTCCCTGGCGGGCTGGGGAGCCCACTGTGAGGGACAGCGCACTCAGGGGCCTGGTCCTTCGGAGTCCCGGCAGCAGATCAACCTGCTGGAACTCTGGGCGATTCACCTTGTTCTCCGGGCTTTCAGGGACCGCTTGCAGCACCGAGCGGTACTGGTCCAAACGGACAACCATGTCACAATGTTCTACTTGAACAAACGGGGGAGCCCCAGCTCCTTCAGCCTCTTTGTGGAGGCGATAGCCCTATGCTCCTTCGCAGTGAGCCCAGGGCATGACCGTCCAGGCTACCTTCCTCCAGGATCAGGACAGTGCATTGGTGGACCGGCTCCGCACAAGTGGCGCTTGTGTCCCTGAACGGTGCAGCGCCTCTTTCAGCATTGGGGGATTCCGGTCCTGGACCTCTTTGCCAATCCAGCGAACTCGCAGCTTCCTCGGTTCTGCAGTCCCCTCCCGCACCAGGACAGGGTGGCTCCCAATGCTTTCCTCATCTCATGGGACACAGGGTTGCTATATGCCTTCCCCCCCCACACCCCAAATTGCCCAGATCCTTCTCAAGGTCCAATGGGACAGGGCCTCGATGATTCTCATAGCCCCGAGGTGGCCCAGGCAGCCCTGGTGTTCCCCCTGCTGCTCCTTCTCTCAATGGAGCCCCTGGTCCTGCTCGGGTTCTCACTGGAGCTGCTTATGTAGGAGGAGGGTCTGCTTCATCCCAATCTGAGGTCCCTGTCCCTCGCAGCTTGGCGGCTGAGCGGGTCGCTCTAGCCTCCTACCATCTCCCCGTGGAGATCGAGGACATTCTTCTAGCCTCGCGGAAGGACTTGACCAAGTGGTGTCTGTTCTTTGTGTGGTGCTCGGAGCTCTGAGCAGACCCATTTTCATGCCCCACCGGCTTGGTCTTGCAGTACCTGCTCCACCTCTTGCAGTCCGGGATGAAGTCTAACTCGGTCAGGGTTCACCTGAGCGCCATCTCAGTGAACCACCACCCTGAAGGGCAAACCCCTTTTGGGGCTACCACTTGTCTCTTCGTTTCATGCAAGGCCTGCTTCTTTCCAAGCCCCCCCTCCTCTGGTGGAATGAGACCTCAATGTGGTCCTCATGCAGCTGACCAAACTGCCCTTTGAGCCCATGGCTACCTGTCTGCTGCAGCATCTGTCCTGGAAGGGTGGCTTTCCTGGTGATTCTCACCTCCACCTGGAGAGTTAGTGAACTCCAGGCGCTGATGGCCGAGGCCTTGTACATGAAGTTCTATAGGAACTAGGTGGTCCTACATACTCACCCCAAGTTCCTTCCGAAGGTTGTCTCGGATTTTCATCTCAATCAAGAAATAGTGCTGTCCACCTTTTTTTCCCAAAGCACCACACCAACCGGGTGTCAGCGATTCTTCACACCCTGGATTGTAAGAGGGCTCTCTTTCTACCTGCAGCAGACTTGGGCCCATCGCAGGTCTGGGCAGCTTTTCGTTTCCCTTGAGCCCAGTCGATTGGGGCTGGTGGTCACCAAGCGTACCTTGTCCATCTGGATGGCGGACTGCGTTGCCTTTGCTCAGGCCCAGGCCGGGCTTCCCCTGGAATGCAGAGTCACGACTCACAATGTACGAGCGATGGTGACGTCTGTCACTAGTCTGTGTTCAGTGCCACTGGCAGACATCTGCCAGGCTGCCACCTGGTCTTCCATTTACTTCAAGGTGCATTACTTCCTGGAGAGGAAGTCCTGTTGGGACGCAGCCTTTGGCCAGGCTGTATTCTGTAATCTGTTTGGGGTTTAAGCAACTCCTGCCCTCCGACCCTTCTTGTTCCGGCTACCGGGAGCATCGCCATCCATGGACCCGGGGTCTTCGGGCTGCCTTCCGTTTCACTAGCAACTGCTCTCAGCGATGCCATGCCTTTTTCTACAAGTCCTCGGTAACCTGTAACTAGGGAGCCCCATATGTGAGGACCGACTTCCTGTTTGTTCCTGGAGAAAGCGTAGTTACTTGCCTGTAACAGGTGTTCTCCAGGGACAGCAGGAATCAGTCCTCACAATCCTCCTTCCTCCTCTTGGAGTTGCTGTATATTTTTGCCATCTTCTTGAAGGGGCTAATTGCTGTGGCACCTGACTGAGTAAGATGGCACCCTTGGGCGGGAAGTGGATCATGCATTCGTGATGGCATTCCCAAAAACTTTCTTTGAAAGCTGGGTAAATGCTTCACACGGGCTCAGTCGATGCCGGCGTCACCCATATGGAGAACACCTGTTACAGGTGAGTGACTACGCTTAACCTTCTACCTTGAGGTGGGGGGGGGGGGGGAGGGACCCTCCCTCCCTCCCTCCCACTCCAGACTAGTTCCAATTGCGTGAGCTCAACTCTGTGTATTTCAAAGTAGTATAAACGTGAGGCTTTCATATGGGAGAAAAACAGCACTCCATACACCACAGGCTGTCTACAGTTGGTTTCACATCCACTGTGTCACTCAGTGCTCTTTAATCATCGGTCGTTTACACCATGTCTAGGTCAGTCTCTTTTTTATTTTTTAAGGAAATTTTTTTTTCAACTGCATTTAAATTATTTTCTTAGCGACACTTGCGTGTATCCTGTAGCTAGAGACCAGCTGCTCATTCCAATTTGAGTTTTGTCGTCAGAAAATTTTAAGGGTGTTTCTTCCCTCAAACATCTGGCACTCTGTTTCAGCATCAACTTCCACGGTAATGCAGAAAAGCTTTCTTCCAATTAGCTTCATTTAAAATACATTGTAACCAATCAGAAAAGATTAGTATTAGTTAATGCATAATGACAACATCCCATTCAATGATGTAGCTGCTTCCACTCTCTCAATTAATTCATTCTACACTGAATAAAAGCCAGTGATTAGCTTGACTGCAGTGATGTCGTCATGCAGTGAACCAGAAGACTCCTCCGTATGCCTGTGGAAGTTGATGCTGAAACAGATGTTGCTGAGTCTTTGAGGGAAGAAAGAAATACCCCTGACAATTTTTGATGAAATTAGTCGGGATGAGAGGTTGGTCTCCAGCTACTATTTTTAGTGAAGTTGAACAATTAAAAAAAAAAAAAAAAAAAAAGACTTTGAATGGGAATACAGTGTGAAAGAAGGATGATTAAAGAGCAAAGAGCCAAAAAGTGAAATTGTAGGCAGTCTGTGGTGACAAAATGCTGTTTTTCTACCATATGAGTTCCTCACACCTTTACTACTTTGAAGTACAGAGTGAATGAGTTCGCTCAGTTGCAACTAGTTTGGAGTTTTTTTTTCAAGGTAGGTTCCTTTGCAGTGTAGACCAGAATAACTGGGCAGACTGGATGGATCAGTTGGCGAGTGTTATGGTTAGTCAGGGTGGACCTGGTGGTGGTCTTCCTCTGCAGTGAATTTCTGCATTCCATTTTCCCCCCAACAGCAAGTAATGAGCAACTGGAAGGCACTATTTCATTACTTCACTTGGACTGTGATAGTTTATGCTTCTCTTGACTAGTTTTATTTCTTAGAAATGTTGTTTTTCTTGGGCACACGTGGAAGGAATGTGGCTGAACTGGGGACTTTGGTTGATAAGTCATCCTGTCAAATATTTTCTAAATTTCATGTCCTTTTGAGAGGATTAGCTGATGATCATCATCGGAGGCAGACCAGCATGTCTCTATCTTCAGTCCCCCAAATTTTAAGGCAAGTAGGATTACATGCCCCCTAGCGTGCTATGGGCAACCATATTCTTTTTTTTTTAAAGTGGCTTCAGCTTCTTGCAATCTGAGTTTTGTGATTTTGTTTTTTGAGGTGTAATAAAAAAAAATTGCAAGCAGTCTTATAAATGCATATCATTTGTTGTAATTTTTTTACAAAGACGAGTATTCAGGCTTTGCTTTTTATTATGTATTTGTTTTTATACTTAAACTACAAGTGATTAGGTAAAATGCTCAAACAAAATGGGTTTATTTTTAGTTAAGCCTCCTGTAGTTGGACTGTTTTTGTAAAATAGCAGTGGAAGTGTCGTTGCTTATTTTCAAATCTTTTTTCCTTTGTGCGCTAGGTCAGAGGTTGCTGGGAAGCTCGGCTCCTGTCAACATTCCAGGATCTCTAGCTCGTTCCTCCTCATTGCATTCATCCTCTTCCCTTTCCACTTCTCCACTCAGTTCCTTGTCCCAATCTCTTTTGTCGTCCAGCATGGCCCCTCACCAGCAACCGCCCCAGCCTTTGAAGTCTGAACATAATATTCTGGGTACATCTTCCTCCTCTCATAATTCCTTAGGTAAGTAGGTTGGAGGCCACTGCTGCCCGTAGCAGTTGTATATAACATCTTTGTAGGCCTGGGATATACAGAGGGTTTGGAAAACATGATCACGTGGAGTGAGTGGGTTTCTATTTTGTGGATGTGGTGGTAGTGGTGTTTTTTGCTCCTGATTTAGGTTACGAAAAATTGGAGGCACTTTCTTCAGACAGGAACCCAGAGAAGAGACAGGTCTTTAGTGGGGAGGAGAGAGGGGGGAAGTGAGAGGGCTAGAAGAGGAAGGAAAAAGGGTAAGGTGGTAAAGACTGGAAGAGGACAGAGATAGGATTGCATAAAGGTAGGATGGGGGTACGCACTTAGGAAATAAGGGAATGCACTATTTAATTTCATTTATTAAAACTTTTATATTCTGCTGATCACAAGTTTCTCAGCGGATTACAGCAGAAGATTGACTTTTCAAGACGGTGTATCCTGCAGCCCTCTCATCCTCTGACAAAAGTTGCTGGGGGGGGGGGGGGAGTGTTAATTGAGTGCCTTTCATGCTTGGCAAGAGAAGCCTAGAGAGTGTTCTCTTCCTGTACATGCATGTAACATCCATGTAAGCTTGGGGTGCCCAGGTTCAAAATTTTTTTCTAATTTATACATATAACCCAGTAGATTCTAGATAAAACTAGTAGACCTCAAATACAGTATCGAGCTAAATAAAGATCTGAAAACAGACCCTCCAGTATTGCAGCCTCAGGGGCCAAAATTGGTATGCTTATTATTCATCATAGGTCGCACTAATTATTTCATCCTGCGAACTTGTGCACATAACTGTTTAGTATGAGTTTGATGTAAGACTACTAACGTCTAAACCCAATCCAACACAATGTTGTATTTCGATAAGACTATAAAACTGAACTTATCTGCATCAGGGAACCATGCATCCAAAAAAACAGTTCAAAAACTCCACTGAAATGAGAGCCAGACTCAAGCTTTCATCTCTGGAGTTTTTGAACTGTTTTTTTGGATGCACGATTCTCTGATGCAGATATGTTCATTTTTGTAGTCTTACCGAAACACAATATTGGGTTGGGTTTAGAAGTTATGTAGTCTTTCATCAAACTCGTACTTAATAGTTTTGTGAACAAGTTCACTGTTAAGTGCCAACAAGTCAGTGTCGACTCCTGGCGACCCTCTGGATAGTTGACCTAGACTTTGTTTGGTCTTTAGCCAAACGGCTCATTGTTGATAGAGTGGTATCCATAGCTGCTCTTGTATCTATCCATCTCGTTGCAGGCCTTCCTCTTTTATGGTGACCTTCTACCTTGCCAAGCATTAAGTCTTTCTGCAATGATCTCTCTCTTCGCATGATATGTCCAAAGTATGAAAGTTGAAGTCTTGTCATCTGAGCTTCCAAGGAAAGCTTAGGTTTGATCTCCTCTAGTACTGGCTGGTTTGTTCGGGCAGTTCATGATATACATAGTATTCGTTCCCAGCACCATAATTCAGAAGCATCAATTTTCTTCCTGTCTATCTTTTTCACTGTACAACTTTCGCATCCATATGATGATATTGAAAATACCATGGCCTGGACAAGTCAAATCTTTGTATGGGTAGAGACATCTCTGCTCTTGAGAATCTGGTCTAGATCCTTCATAGCCATTCTACCAAGAACAATACATTATCTGGTTTCTTGATTGCTAATCTTTTCTTTATTGATTGTTGATCCAATAAGTTAAAGCTGTCAACTATTTCAGTTTCTTCTCCATCAATGATGAATTTGATTTTTGCCAGTTGTCAGCATCTTTGTCTTCTTAATGTTAAAGTGCAGACTCATTTTAAGACTATATTCCTTGATCTTGAGAAGCAAATGTTTCAAATTGTCTTCACTTTCAGCTAGTAATGTGGTATAATCAGTATAGCGAAAGTTGAGTCTTCCACCAGTCTTCACATGTCGATTGTCTTCATACAGTCCTGCTTCTCTTGTTCTGCATATAAATTAAAGAGGTAGGGGGAAAGTATGCAGCCTTGTCGTACACCTTTGCTGATTTTAAACCATTCTGTTTCTCCTATTTACATTCGAACTGTTGCTTGATCAATGTAAAAGTTGTGCAAGAGAACAATCAGGTGTTCTGGTATACGTATACTGTTTAATATGACCCAGAGTTTCTCATGGTTTACACAGTCAAGTCTTGCTGTAGTCAATAAAACACATGTGGATATTCTTTTGGTATTCTTTTGTCTTTTCAAGGATCCATCTCGCATGCGTGATGTCTCTCCTTCCTCATCCTTTCCTGAACCCTGCTTGCACTTCAAGCAGTTTTCATTCCAGGTATGGTTGTATTCTCTGCTAAATGATCTTGAGTAGAATCTTGCTGGCATGTGGGATCAGAGTGATTGTGGAAATTATCGCACAATCAGTTGGGTCACCTTTCTTCAGTATTGGTATAAAAACAGATCTTTTCCGGTCAGTTGGCCATGAATTTGTCTTCCAAATTTCCTGGCAGAGCCTTGTAAGTATGGTAACAGCTTCATCCGATTGCTGTAATACGTCAGTGGGAATGCCATCAATGCCCAGTGCGTTGTTCTTTGATAACAAAACGTCTCTTTCTCCAGGACCAAGCAGGAAGTCAGTCCTCACATATGGGTGACGTTGGCGCCGACGGAGCCCCCATGTGGAGCATTTGCCCAACTTTCAAAGAAAGCCTTTGGGGAATGCAGCGCGCCTGCGTGGTCCCCTTCCCGCCCAAGGGTGCCATCTTGCTCTGTCTTTCTTTTTCCGTGGAGCCCGACAGACGTAAGTTTGTGTCACCTGGAAAAATTTGATTTTTTTTTTCTGCGATTTTCGCGTTGTCGTATCTGGTTCGACGCCGGTTCCCCTTCCCGCCTGGGCTCGGTACACCGGTATCGAGTCCGGACTTGTGATTTTCGTTTTTTGTCCTTCGTGACTAGCGTTCGCGCTCTTTTTGTGTTTTCACTGGCAGCCCGGTCTTTTGATCTTGCAGGGGCCCTTTTCCCCCCCGATGGCTGCCAGCGGGTTCAAAAAGTGTGATCGGTGCAAGAAACCTATGTCTCTCACTGACACACATGACTGCTGCCTCCGATGCCTCGGGCCGACCATGACCCTGTGGCCCGGGCAGCAAAATGTCGTCAAAGGCGCTTCAGAGCCGTCAGCATCAACGTGAGGGAATTTTCTCTGGCTCCGTGTCCGGCCGGGCCTGGACTTCGTCAGAGGCCTTGACATCTCGGGAGTCTGACCCCGAGCACCATCGGGGTTCCTCTGAAAGGGAGTCTCCCTCCTGGGAGCGCCGAAGGAAGAAAAAGCTCGCAAGGGCAGCGTCTGAGGCTCCTGGTTCCTCGAGAGCCAGGTTGTGTAGTCCTGACCATCGCCCCAGGCTCTCGGAGTCTGAGAGGCCTTCCAAGCTACCTCTTGTGGAGCCGGAGTCCCCGAGTCACGTAAGTGCAGTTGTCCTCGTAGACTCTCATGCGGGGGGGAGCTGACGTCGGGGCCCGAGTCGGGGGGCTGCTGAGTCTCCTGAGCTTGGACTCAGGTTGATGGCCTTGGCGAGCAGCTTGGCTGCCTTCATGGTCTGACCTGTGCATCTGCCCCGACCACCGGGACCTCGATGTCTAAATCGACCCCGGAGACCGAGCCAATCCTCGAGTCGATGAAGTCTCGAGTTGATCCTCGGTCAAGGTCCCCCTCGACCTCCCATGCGGGGCTGAGGTTGTCGACGCCGATACCCTGGACACCTTCCGGACCCGGTGCATCCCTTCGGACTCACCGGAGTCTGAGCCTCGGAGATAGTCGTCCCCCCCCCCCCCCCCCGGAGGATACCTGGTTCTCAGACTTCGTGAGGGACATGACCAAGGCTTTGGCCTTCCCTCCGGACGCCGAGGAGGAGCCTCGAACCGAGGAGCTTGATGCCCTCCAGTATGATTTTCCTCCAAAGGAAGCCTTTACTGTACTGGTTCCTCCGATGCTGGAACGGCTGCTCTTCCGTATGTGGGAGGCACCGGCCTCGACGCCAGTTCTTAACAAACGGGTCGATTCCATTTATCGTGTCCGTAAGAGCCCTGAGTTCCAAAAGGCACAGCTACCGCACCACTCCATGGTTGTGGAATCAGCCATGCACCGTCTGAAGAGTCAGAAGATGCACTTCTTGGTGCCCCCCGGCTGGGAGGCCCGGAACCTGGATGCCCTCGGTAGAAAGTGCTTCCAGGGCTCTATGCTGTCTTGCCGTGTCCAGACCTACCAGCTGTACATGGGCATGTACCTACGAGACCTGGCAAAGGAGATTGCTGGGTTGTCAGCTGGCCTCTCCGAGGAACCTTTGCAGAGGTTCAAGGTTTTGTCAACAGGGATTCAAGAGTGCTCAAAGTTTATCTCTCAAGCAGCCTATGATGGCTTTGAGGCTTCGGCCCGGTTAGCCGCGGCCGGCATCAGTGCACGCCATCAGGCCTGGCTACAGTAATCAGACCTGGAGCCATGGGTGCAGGACAAGTTGGTCGATGTCCCTTGTCGAGGTGAAAAGCTCTTTGGTAAGCCCATGACTTAAAAGGCTGCGGAAATTGAGACTGAGACTCTCACCAGGACAGGCTGTCTAGGAAGACTTCTGCCCCTTCTCAGAAAAAGAAGGGCTCGGGGAAGAAGCCCTTTTTCCCGAGGAAGGGTGCTGCCTACAAATCCTACCCTCAATATCAGGCCTCTCCAGTGCCCCAACAGGGTCAGCAGGCCAAGGGGCAGGGGCATGGGCCCCGTAGTCAGAAGACCCCCAAGCCGCCAGCTCCGGCTCCTGCACAGCAGGGAGCGGGGTTTTGACTCTCATGGTATAGCCACTTCTCCACAGCTGGCTCCACTCAGCACAGGAGATCGGCTAACCCTGTACGCCTACAGGTGGCCAGCCATCACAGGGGATACCTGGGTCCTCAGCATAGTCCAAAAGGGCTACATGCTCCACTTCCACCAGCTACGTCCCTCCTACTTTCCAGGGGAGCCTCCAAGACTCCCTCTGCACAGAAACCTCCTCCTTCAGGAGTTGGCAAGTCTTTTAAAGGAACAGGCGGTGGAACTGGTGCCTCACCACCTGAAAGGGCAAGGCTTCTACTCCAGGTACTTTCTGGTACCAAAAAGGACAGGAGGCCTCCGGCCTATCCTAGACTTGCGAAACACAAACAAGTTTCTGGAGAGGGAAAGGTTCAAGATGCTTACCGTTGGAATACTGCTGCCCTACCTCCAGCAGGGAGATTGGCTATGCTCCTTAGACCTAAAGGATGCTTATACTCACATTCTCATCCATCCAGACCACAGACAATATCTCAGATTTGTGGTGGGAGGAAACCATTTCCAGTAGAGAGTACTTCCCTTTGGCCTAACCTCTGCCCCCAGGGTTTTCACCAAATGCCTGGCGGTGGTGGCGGCCTATCTCAGAAATCAGGGAATTTTTGTCTTCCCATACCTGGACGACTGACTCATCAGAGGTCAGTCTCTCCAGGAGGCCAGATAAACCACTCTTCGCACTGTCTCTCTTCGGCATCTGGGCTTTGTCATAAACTATGCAAAGTCCACTTTGCTCCCCTCACAGAACCTAGAGTTTATAGGGGCAAGATTAGACACCCTGCAGGCAAGAGCTTACTTGCCCGAGGACAGGGCCCACAGGCTGATGGACTTGGCCAACCAGTTCCAAAGCAGTTCTCAGGTCTCCGCCAGACACTTCCTGCGGCTCCTGGGCCACATGGCATCCACGGTACATGTGACCCTGAATGTCCGTCTGCACATGCGGGCGGCTCAGTGGTGCCTCAGAGCTCAGTAGGCGCAAGCCACAGGCGACCTCCAAGACAGAGTAAGGGTGTCCAAACCACTCTTGGACTCCTTGCAGTGGTGGCTACATCTCCCAAACCACCTCGGGGGGGGGGGGGGGAGAAGATACCCTTTCAGGCCCCAGCACACACCAGGGTGCTGACGACCGATGCTTCCTTAAAGGGTTGGGGTGCACATTGCCAGGGCATGTGCAGTCAAGGCCTCTGGTCAATCTTTTGGAGCTGCGAGCAATCTGCTTGGCTCTACAGACTTTCTCATGCCCTCTCTCGCCAGTCTGTCTTAGTTCAGACAGACAATCAAGTAGCAATGTTCTATGTGAACAAGCAAGGGGGTACAGGGTCCAGACTCCTATGTCCGGAGGCGCAGGCCCTTTGCTCCTTTGCAGTCAAGCAAGGCATGTTTCTCAAAGCAGTTTATCTACCTGGTCAGGAGAACCTTTTGGCAGACAAACTAAGCAGGGTTCTCCAGCCTCACGAATGGCAGTTGAATCCACTGGTGGTTCAGTAGATCTTTTTACGATGGGTTCTTCCATCGATCTCTTTGCAAGTCCACTGAACCGCCAGCTGCCCAGGTTTTGCTCCAGACAGCCGCATCCCCTGAGAATGGCAGCAGATGCATTTCTGATCTTTTGGTCTACGGGCCTCTTGTATGTGTTTCCTCCCACGCCCCTGGTGGCCCGAACTCTGTTCAAGATTCTACGGGACAAAGCCTCAGAGATTCTGGTAGCCCCCAGATGGCCGAGGCAACCGTGGTTTCCACTTCTTCTGCAGTTGGCGGTGGAAACTCCATTCTCTCTGGGGTTGCAACCCAATCTCCTGTCTCAGGATCAGGGTTCCCTTCAGCACCCCAATCTCAGATCCCTCAATCTGATGGCCTGGCTGCTGAAAGGATAGTGCTAGCTCCCTTGCTTCTACCTAGGGAAGTTGAGGAGGGTGGTCTTGGCCTTGAGTAGGCAATCCACCAGAAAGTCCTATGCACTCAAGTGGCGCAGGTTCTCAGTGTGGTGTGCTCAGCACAATAAAGATCCTTTCTCCTGCCTGGTGCCAGTAGTGCTACAATACCTACTTCACCTGTCAGACCTAGGCCTTAAGTCCAACTCTGTTCAGGTTCACTTCAGTGCTCTTTCAGCACACCACTCACCGGTGGAGGGACAGTTGCTGTCGGTTTACCCCTTGGTGTCCCTCTTCCTCAGAGGCCTGCTTTTGCTCAACCCTCCGATTCGTCCACCTGCCATTGAGTGGGACTTGAACATGGTCTTGCAACAACTTACTCGCCCACCGTTTGAGCAGATGGCTACTTGCCATTTATGCTTCCTTTCTTGGAAGGCGCTCTTCCTGGTAGCTCTTACCTCGGCCAAATGTGTGAGTGAACTACAAGCTCTGGTTTCTGATAGACCGTACACACGGTTCTATAGGAACAGGGTGGTCCTTCGGACTCATCCGAAGTTCCTTCTAAAAGTTGTCTCCTCTTTCCACCTCAACCAGGAGGTGGTTCTTTCGACATTCTTTCCCAGGCCGCATACCAGCCGGGCTGAGACAGTCTTGCATACTCTGGACTGTAAGAGGGCGTTGTCCTTTTACATTGAACGTATGCAGGGGGCATCGAAGGGCTACTCAGCTCTTCATCTCCTTTGACCCTAATAAATTGGGGTTACCTGTCTCCAAGCGTACGTTGTCCACTTGGGTAGCAGATTGTATCGCCTGGGCGTACAAGGCAGTCGACCTTCCCTTGCAGGGTTGTCTCAGGGTGAAAGCCACGTCAGTAGCTCATCTCCGCTCTGTTCTGTTGGCAGACATCTGCCCAGCCGCTACTTGGTCTTCAGGCCAGACTTTTGCAGCCCACTACTGCCTCGAGAGAGAGTCCCGAAGGGACAGTGCTTTCGGACAGGCGGTACTCCGTAATCTTTTTGAGGTTTAGGCAACTCCTACCCTCTGGCCCTTGTGTTGGGCTACCGTATGGGGGCGTTCTCAGAGGATATTCTTATCACAGATGCTGAGGCTGTTGAGAGGGAGCCATTTTTTTTCCATCTTTGGGTTCCCGGTAGCCTAGAGCTGGGGAGTCCCATATGTGAGGACTGACTTCCTGCTTGGTCCTGGAGAAAGAGTAGTTACACACCTGTAACAGGTGTTCTCCAGGAGCAGCAGGAATCAGTCCTCACGACCCTCCCTCCTCCCCTGGAGTTGCAGTCATATCCTTTATTTTGATTTTTGCTGTCTTTTAGCTATGTCATCAGACTGAGCAAGATGGCACCCTTGGTCGGGAAGTGGACCTCGCAGGTGCGCTGCATTCCCAAAGACTTTCTTTGAAAGTTGGGGAAATGCTCCTCACGGGGACTCTGTCAGCACTGACGTCACCCATATGTGAGGACTGATTCCTGCTGCTCCTGGAGAACACCTGTTACAGGTGAGTAGCTACTCTTTCTATGGACAGGAGGAGAGCCTCTTTCGATTGAAAGCAATCTCTCTATGAGGGGATATGGGATGAGGGTGAAAGAGGATAGATTCAGGAGTGATATGCGGAAATATTTCTTTACGGAAAGAGTGGTGGATCTGTGGAATAGTCTTCCAGTGGAGGTGGTAGAGATGAGGACAGTATCTGAATTCAAAGAAGCATTGGACAAACACAGAGGATCTCTAAAGGAAAAAAATGTCTCAATTATATCACCTCTATCCCACCTTTCCTCTAAAGTATACATATTAAGCTCCCTTAGTCTGTCCTCATATGCTTTATAACAAAGACTACTAACCATTTCACTAGCAACCCTCTGCACTGACTCCAGCCTGTTTATATCCTTTTGAAGGTGCGGTCTCCAGAATTGCACACAATACTCTAAATGAGGTCGCACCAAAGACTTCTCAGAGTAAAGCCAGCATTTATGATGTGGTTGGATCTGCTGATATAGCTGTGCATGAAAAGATGCATGTCCTGTCAAGTTCAACTTGTACTTGTTCATAGAACTCAACGTCTTCCTCTTCTGCAGCTGTTGTTGGGGCATGTACCTGAATTAGTTGTGTTGATGGGCTTTCCTCGTAAATGAATAGAAATTAAGCGTTCACTGACTGCAGTGTATTTCATTACAGTTCTTGCAAGTTTCTTCTTAATTGTAAATGAAACACCATTTCTTCTTTGTCTTTCATTTCCAGCATATTAGACCATATGATCATCAGATGCCCAAAGTCAGTCCGTTTTGAGTTCACTGACACCCAACCGATAGAGTTGTATACGTTCCATTTCATTCTTGACCACCTCAAACTTCCCTTGGTTTATGCTTCGTACATTCCATGTCCCAATATGTAAGACATCTTTGCAACGTCTGACTCTTCATGTGCAGTTACATCATCAGATCCAACCACATGATAAATGCTGGTTTTACTCTGAGAAGTCTTCAGTTCATCAGTTCACTGTATGGAATGATAATTAGTGTGACCTATGATGAATAATGAGCATACCAGTTTTGGCCCTTGATGATGCAATACTGGAGGATCTGTTTTCAGACCTTTATTTAGCTTGATACTGTATTTGAGGTCCACTATTTTATCTAGAATCTAGTGGGTTATAGGTATAGATTAGAAATAATTTTTTGTAATATTTTGAGTATATTGATGTTTTTGCTCTTATTGTATATGGTAAATCAGGTTCAAACCTTGGCATTATTGACACAGCCATTGTCGGTTTAAGCTACATACAATAAAAATCAATTGTAATTGGATAATTGCTGGATGTGTTTATGAAGTATATTTGATAAAAGCTATTTATAAAATCACAAGTGATACTGATATCTTATTTACACACTAAGCCACCTGGATTGTGAACTTCAACGGGGAAGGTTTGAGAACCACTGAACTAAGCATTTTTTCTTTAGCATTCCTCCAGTCCAGTTCCGGAAGTCTGGGTTGTGCACCTCTTCCATCAGCTTGGAGACTGAGCACGTCATCCTTTTGATGACCTCCACCTATATATACTTCTGGCACCTCCCTCCATTATATTCAGTCTTCAAGCAGCTGGAGGAAGCAGTGAGCCAGGACTCTGGGCTCACTGGAGAAACAACTAAGGAGAGCTACGTTCTTGATTTAATTTTTTGGTTTATTTTGTTTTGAATTTGGTTCCTTTTTGTTCTGGTGGCTGGTTCCTGCTGGGAGGAATAGCCCGGAGGCCCCTCCCAATCTTCCATTTCTACTCTCCCCACTTCTGTGAGCTGCAGAGGCTCTGGAGGCAGGAGCTGTGCCTGTTGGTGGCTCCTGAACCCGCGCATGGTGGAGGAGCCGGGAACCTATAAGAAGGCAGCAGCTTACCATGACAGGGGACGAAGGAGGGGCCTCAGCCAGCATCGGATCCGCCCCATCGCCGAAGCCCGCTGGTGCGGCGGTTCAGTGCAGTACCGCCTTTGTTTTTGCTAGAATGGTGGAAGCCAGGTGACAGAGGAGGAAGTTAGTTCCCGTGCAGCAGTCTGCTGAGACTACCCTGTCGCTGAAGCAATTGTGTACGGCTGAGGGTGGGGGCGTCGTAGCAGGGTAACACTGGGCTTCTCACTGTCTGCTTGCTGCACACTGGACTGCTTGGTGAGAGCAGCCTAGTGGGCGTGCAGCAATGCTCTCAGTCAGACATGGCAGTTTCCGATAAGAGGCCAGGGAAAGCGAGCCTTTTCTGTTTGTATTGTCAAGGTGTTTTCAGGCCATGGTTTCGCGGTCTGGGAGGCTTTTTGTCCTCAGGGAGACTACTTTCAGTTAAAACAAAACAAAAGAAAACAAAAAAAAACCCCAAGAGAAGTAGGCAAGGAAACCAGGCCTTTACAGCCTTGGTGGAGTTTCCTTTCAGTGTTTGGGTGTGCCTGCTGGAGGGGGGTTCCCTTTTCATTCCCTTCCCTTTCGCTCCAGGGAGTGTTTGTAAAGAAGACACTATGCCGGGGCGTCCACAGTGTCTAGTGTGTGGTACTTAAAGAGGGGGACTGTCTCGGATACAGGCGTTATGCCACAGCTATGCCCAGGAGGCAGCATCGGTGGAGCAGGAATTGCAGACTGCTGGGGATCCAGAGAGGAGCTCGACTCTGTCCCAGGATTTAGGGTCCACTCCAGACCTGGAAGGGGGCGTTTCTGTTTTTTTTTCTCTCCCTTGCCGGATCCCCAGCTTCTCCCTAGACCCTCCACCTCTCAGGTGCAATGAGTGGGGGGGAACTGGGGGAGGTTTTTCACCAGAGTTCATCCTCCTCTTACATAAAGCGTATTGTCTATGCCAGCAAGGTTCCAGTCTGGCCTCTATGGGAGGGGCTCGTGTCCCTTAGTGTCCTGTGCCTCCAAAGGTCTCGGAGTTGAGGATGGAGCCTCCGAATAGGGCAAGAGGCTCGGATGTTTGGGGAGACCAGTCTCCTCCGTCTGAGTTCCTGGAGGGGTCGGACTTAGATACGATTCTGGATGCTCCGGAGGAGGAGTTGGAAGGAGAGATTCCGGAGCAGGAAGAGCAGGTGCGGATTGTTTGCATTTTTCTCCAAGAGGAGCTCCCGGAACTTATTGGCGAATCCTTGAAGGCGCTCAACATGCCTACAGGCCTCCAGTGGAGGAGGAGGCACTGGAAGACCCTCTACTTCAAGCGGTTCGAAAGACGCAGAAAGTTTTTCCAGTCCATCAAGTGGTCAAGCAGATGATCCACGAGGAGTGGGAATTGCTGGAAGGTGGGTTAAGAGGGTCGTAGACCATGGCTTATCTCTACCCCTTGCCGGATCAGAAGCCAGAGCTCCTTTGGTCTCCAAAGGTGGATGTGGCAGTCTCCGCGGTGACCAAGAAGACGACTATCCCAGTGGAAGGCAGTTCAGCCCTTAGACTCTCAGGATAAGAAGTTGGATACGTTGTTGAAGCAAGCCTTTGCTATCAATGCCGTTGCACTGCTGGCGTCAGTCTGCGGGGCCTGGGTAGCAAGGGCCTGTCTCCGCTGGGCCCAGCAGATCCAGCAGCCAGGGGACCTGGCAGAGGATTCGGCAGGTGAAGCAGCTCAGCTCAAATCAGGAGTGGCCTACCTTGCAGATGCCCATTTGACCTTATTAGGGTCCTCTCTAAGAGCATGGCCTCGATGGTGGCAGCTCACCGCTATTTCTGACTCCGAAACTGGGTGGCTGACAGCTCCTCTAAGGCTTGGTTAAGCAGGCTACCTTTTAGAGGGAAGTTGCTGTTCGATGAGGAGCTGGATAAATTAATAAAGGATCTGGGGTAGTCCAAAGGGGATCGTCTTCCAAAGGATAAGCAGAAACAGTCTCGCAATACCCCTCCTGCTCGGACGCAGCCGCGGGAGTTTAGGTGGTTTTGGACTTCTTCCTCTGCACCCTATCAGAAGAGTCGTTTCCCCTCGAAGGGTCAGGGGTTTCGGGGCTTTCGAGGAGCGGCTTCTGTACCTCCTACATGGGCTCAAAAAAAACCCACAATGAAGCGAGGGGGCCTCAAGTGGGGGTGCTGCCTGTGGGAGGTCGGTTATGGGAGTTTTTCCTGCCTGGGCCCAAATCACTTTTGACCAGTGGGTGCTGGAGGTCATCTGGGAGGGCTATACCCTCGACCTAGCGTACCCGGTGGGTCAGTCTTTCGTTCTGTCCCCCTGCAGGGCTCCTGCCAAGTCTGCAGCCATGTTCCCCTGCGTGGCTTCTGCAGTTAGCGGTGGTAGTTCCCGTCCCCAGGAGCCAGTGCGGCTGCGGTCAGTACTCCATCTGTTTCATGGTGTCAAAAAAGGAGAGGTCCTTCCAACCCATCCTCGACCTCAAGCACGTAATTGTTGTCTTCAGGTTCCCCGTTTCCACATGGAAACGTTATGCTCCATCATAGTAGCGGTCAGGGGAGGAGAGTTCTTAACTTTCCTCGACCTGATGGAGGCATACCTTCATATTCCCATCCGACCAGCTCATCAGCAGTATCTCAGGTTTTCAGTCTCATGGGGACATTTCCAGTTCTGGACCCTGTATTCTGGCTGGCCAAGGCTCCTCGTACCTTCACCAAGATTATGATGGTCGTGGCAGCGGCACTTCGAAAGGAGGGAATAGTCATACACCCGTATCTCGACGACTGGCTGATCCGGGCAAAGTCCAAAGAGGAGAGTGAGCAGTCAACTTCCAGAGTGGTGTAATTCCTGCGCACTAGGATAGTCAACCTAGCCAAGAGCAACTTGCTCCCATCCCAAGAGATCGAGTATCTGGGAGCGCGCTTAGGCACTTGCAGGGCAAAGTGTACCTTCCAGACCGGTGGGCTCAGGACCTGCAACGGTTGGTGCAGCAGTTCTTGCAGATGAGGGAGCCCTCAGCCTGGCATTACATGCAGGTACTCGGGACAACGGCAGTGACGCTTGACCTGGTACCATGGGCAAGAGCCCATATGTGACCATTGCAGAGGGCCCTGCTCCATCGATGGTCCCATCAGCAGCAGCCTCTTCCAATGAGGCTTCCCTGCCCATTGCAGACCAGGAGGGTGCTCAGGTGGTGGCTCTACCCCAGGAAACCTGGTGAAGGGAATGCCTCTTGAGACCCCTCAGTGGATCCCTCTGACCACCGATGCAAGTCTATCTGGGTGGGGGGCACACTGCAAGGGGCACCTGACCCAAGGTCGCTGGAGTCCACAGGAGGCCCTTTGGTCCATCAGCAAGCTGGAAATGAGGGCTGTGGCTGTGGCGCTGAGGAGCTTCATCCTGTGGCTGCAGGGGAAAACGGTCAGGGTGTTCTCTGACAATGTGACCACGGTGGCTTATATCGGTCACCAAGGAGGTATAGGCAGCGCATCTTTGGAAGAAGAGGCAAAATGTCTGATGGGGGGTGGGCGGAAGCCCATCTCCAAGCTTTTTTGGCAGCACACATGGCCGGTGTCAACAACATGACAGTGGACTTCTTGAGTCGCGTTCAAGTGGATCTCGGCGAGTGGGAACTCTGCCCAGAGGTCTTCTCGCAGATGATAAACAGGTGGGGTCCTCCTGTCATGGATATCATGGTGAGATGGAACTCGTCCATGGTGAGGAGTTGTTGTTTTAGGAAGAGAGAAAGGATGTCGGAGGGCCTGGACACTCTGGTGCAGCCTTGGTCCTCGGAGGGGCTTCTATATGTGTTTCCCCCGTGGGCGTTAATAGGCAGGGTCATTCAAAGAATAGAGGCCCACCAAGGGTCAGTCATCCTCATCACTTTGGATTGGCCGCGGCGTCTGTGGTATGCCGATCTAATGAGGCTTCTCGTGGATCAGCCTTGGAGGCTCCTAGAGTGGGAGGACCTGCTAATGCAGGGTCCGATCTGAATGCCTCTAGTGGGTTGATTCTCGCTTACGGCATGGCCCTTGAAAGGGCAAAGTTGCTAAAGAGGAGCTACTCTGACCTGGTGATTACATTCATGCTGAAGGCCAGGAAAAGATCCACCTCTCTCTTATGTCAAGGTGTGGCATATATTTGAAGATTGGTGCTCAGAAAGGCGGTGCTGCTTGACCTCTGTCGCTTCCAGACATTTTAGCATTTTTACAGGCTGGTTTTGAAAATGGTTTGGCTGCCATCGCGGAAGGGTACAAGGAAGTTTTGCTAGGAGTTCACCCAGATGTAGTTCATTTTCTAAAAGCAGTGAAGCAACTTCGACCACAACGTAGAGTGGTGGTTCCTCCCTGGGATCTTAACTTGGTCCTGGAAGCGCTCACAGGGGAGCCCTTTGAGCCTCTGGTTTGGGCTTCTCTGAAGGACTTGACTTTAAAAATCTAATCCTGGTGGTGATTTGCTCTGCTAGGAGAATTTCGGAGCTGCAGGCCCTCTCCTATTTGCCTCCATTTCTTCACTTTTTCAAGGACAAGGTGGTGCTGCGACTGGTTCCTTCATTTTTGCCCAAGGTGGTGTTTGGAATTCCACGTGAACCAGCTGGTCTCCCTTCCAGCGCTCACTAGTGCGGAGGAGGAAACCGTAGACTCTCGCCTGTGCCGTCTGGACGTCCGTAGAGTCCTGAGGTGGTATCTGAAGAGGATGGAGCCGTTCCGTAGATCCAACCGGTTGTTTGTTTTTGGAGAGCCACGAAAAGGGGAGGTGGTATCAAAGAAGCTATTGCGTCAGCCTATGTGTGTTGAAAAGTAGGGCAGTACCGACAGGCCTGCTGGCGCAGTCTATGAGGGGTTTGGCGGCTTCCTGGGCAGAATCTAGCCTGGTGCTGCCAGCAGAAATCTGTAGGGCAGCAACGTGATCCTCGCTGCATACATTTTCTAAGCATTATCTGGATGTCCAGGCAGCAGATGACAGTTTTGGGAGGGCAGTCCTCGGGGCCAGTCTCACGGGTCCCTCTCATTGATGGTACTGCTCTGTGACATGCCAGAATTTGAGGACTAGACTGGAGGAACACTAAGGAAAGTATAATTAGAGCTTACCTGCTAATTACCATTCCTGAAGGAACTCCAGTCCATTCCCGGATTCCTCCCTCAGAGTTTATGGAGGTTTGTCTGGCGATGCTGGCTGGGAGGTAGATCTGGGTGCCCTTGTTGCTCAGGGGCTCGGCAGGGTGGTGGAGATGGGAGCGGGTTGGTGGCCTGTCTGCTGCTCTCTTTTTCTGTTTCTTTGGTATGATTGCTGCGGCTGGAAGACTCACAGGTAGGTCTCCTTGGTATGCGGGGGGAGTGGGAAGTCCTCCCGTGCAGGGAGAGGAGCTATAGGTCTTTTTTAGAATTTATATTGTTTAACTTCTTATTTGTTACTCCTGTGAGTCTGCTTTGTAAATAGGTTACTGGAGCTGGTGGGAGGTGCCAGCAGTATAAATAGGTGGAAGTCATCAAAAGGATGACGTGCTCAGTCTCCCAAGCTGCTGGAAGAGGTGCACAACCCAGAATTCTGGGACTGGACTGGAGTTCCTTCAGGAACGCTAATTAGCAGGTAAGCTCTAATTATACTTTCTCAAACTCTGTTCTTGAAATTGCCATACTGCAAATTAACCTGTTCCTAGCATTCACTGTGCAAATGTCTCATGAATATGTGTTAGACATCCTGAAATCGGAGCTCGATGGTGATCTTGAGCAGTGTTGGGGAATAATCAGCCTAATTCTTCATTTTGCTTCTTGGGAGAGCTTTTTTTTTAGAAATATTTTCTGAAGAGAAGATGAAATATTTCATATTTGAATGGAAAACTGTTTTGTTTTTTTTGTACCGATTAATGAGCTGCTTTGGTTCCTGCTCCCCGCCCCCCTCCCCCCGTCTGAAGCATAAATGTTGCTCACTGTTACTGGAATACTCTGTGGAACGCGCACACCCCCTTACCTTCTTTTCTTGTAACATGTGACAGGATTAAATGGAGTTACTGGCAGCATTTGGGATTTTGTTACTGGGAGTTTCTCGCCCAGCCCGTCCCCTGTGTTTCACCAGTGGGATGACGTCCTCCACAAGTACAAACTCAAATGGCAGTGAGCTGGCTAGAGTGCGTCGGGAACTTGATGAAGCAAAGAGGAAAATAAAACGTTGGGAAGATTCTTGGCAGCAAGTCAAACAGGTAGTAGACTATGATTTCAGTAATGTAATGTGCCCAATTAAACTGTGAATGGGGGAGGGTGGAAGAATGGGAATGTTTTATTGGTTGTTAGAGCACTAGATTAAGACAGAACTCAATTTCAGCTGGGTTCTAGAGGCACAGTGACTCGCTCAAAGGGTATGGCGAGCCAATGGCATTACTTGAACCGAAATCTAGTGTAAGCAGACAAGAACGCATCCAAAGTAGCCCTATGACTAGTGTTAATGCCAGGGCCTGGATTTTTCAAGAACATGTATAAATTATGGTATTTTATAATTTACGCATTGAGCTTTGTGCTCTGCTCGTGTACATGCCCACAATGGAAGTGTATGTGATCGGCTAGATACATGTACCTACAGAATAGTGACTGTCAGACATACATAAGGCATTTACAATATGCCATTTATGCATTAATGGCACATGACTTTCCACAGCGCCTTACAAAGTTATTCCCAAAAGGATTGCACAAATAAGTGAATTACAGCTATCTTTTATGCAACATGCTCTACACTTTCTGTATGAAAGAACAATTCTAAAAATATTCAAAAAGTAATTAATAAAGGAACCAAAAAAACGACTCGTCAGCTTCCAGCTACCGTGAAGGACAAAGTATGAAGGTGCGACCGACAGGAAAAAAAAACCCTTGAATCACAAGCAAGGTAGAGTAGGGATCAGTCAGACCCAGCCCCTTGAGAGCACTCTCCATTGATGTAGCCGGCAGAACAGAGGGCCAGTGGGAAGGAGGTGTAATTAAGTCCCAAATAGATGCCATAGAATGGCTTGGCCAAAGATAGCGTCCCTACTGGAATCCTTGTTGAGACAGTAATAGGCAGCAAAAGTATGAACAGAAGACCATGTGGCAGCTTGGCAGATCTCAGAGATGGAGACAGAGCGTAGGTTGGCCACCGTGGTGGCCATGCTCGGACTTTATGAGCTGTGAGAGGATCCTCTAGGGAAAGTCCAGCTTTTGCATAAGCAAAGGAAATGCAGTTGGCAATCCATTTAGATTACGCTTTGTGACCAGGAGGCCCAAGTGACTAGGGTCAAACGACACAAAAGTTGTAAGGATGGTCGTTGAGCTTTAGTTCTCTCTAAATAATAGGCCAAAGTGCTCCTGTAATCTAGGGTATGCAGTGTAGCTTCTGCCTGAGAAGAATGAGATCTTGGGGGGGGGGGGGGGGGGGGGGGGGGGGGGGGGGGGGGGGAAAGGTCAGAAGAGAGACAGACTGGTTAAGGTGGAAGAGGGAAAATTACATTTGGAAGGAATTTGAGATGGGTTCGGAGGACCCCACCCTATTATGGTAGGAGCATAATCCACTAGAGCTTGCAATTCACTGATGTGACGAGCTGATGTGAGAGCAATCGAGAAGATAACCTTCCAAGTTAGGAACTTCAGTGAACTTGAGGCAAGGGGTTCAAAACGAGGCTTAAGCAGCTGAGCCAGCACAACATTAAGGTCCCAGGCTACTGGAGGTAGTCTGATTGGCAGCTTTAAGAGAGAACTTCACATGAAGCATGTTTTGAGAGGATGAACAGAGGGGTTGACATGTTTTGAGAGGCTGAGATGGCACGTGGACTTTGAGTTTGTCTTCAATCCTGCCTTAGAGAAATGGAGAAGATAGTGAAGCAGAGGTTCCACCGAGCAAGTAAATGGGCTGAGAGTTCTCTGGGAACAACAGAGGGAAAACCTGCGCCATTTAAATCTTAAGTATGTCAAGTGGCGTCCCTTCTAGATGCTAGGAGAACATCTTTTACTTCTGTGGAAGGTCCAGATGAGATAAGACTAGGTTTTCAGCAGTCATGCTGTCAACCCTAGCATGCTCAGATTAGGACGAAGGAATGTACCTTGGTCCTGTGATTGAGCACGCATCTCAGACTAAGAGGATGGTACTGTGCTAGTTGAAGGAGTAGAGGAAAACATGGTTGACATGGCCAGAATGGTGTGATGAGAATCATCATTCCCCTGTCCACTTGAAGCTTGAAAAGGGTCTTTTATATCAATGGAATGGGTGGGAATGCGTAAAGCAGTCCCTGTTCCCAATGAAGGAGAAACTCATCCGAGGATTGGCTCTGTGGAGACTGAATCCTGGAACAGAACTAAGGAAGTTGGGCGTTGATTGGGGTAGCATTGAGGTTGATGGGAGTTCCCCATAATTGAAAGATGTGCTGCGCTGTTTCGCAATGGAGCGTCCGTTCGTGTGGTCGAAAGACTCTGCTGAATTTGTTTGCTAGCATATTTTGCTCTCCCGGTAGGTAGACTGCTAGAAGAAGAATTTGAGATATTGAAAAAGTCCAGAGGTGGATTATATCTCCAGGAACAAGCAGGAATGAGTCTTCACATATGGGTACGTCGGTACCGACGGAGCCTGCGCGGGAAAGCTCCCCAGCTTCCCAAAAAAGGAAAGCTTTTGGGAGCATCCCACAGCGCCTGCGCGCTGCCTTCCCGCCTTTCCTAACCGCCTCTCTCCAGTTCTTCTTTTCCGCGGAGCCAGCAGGTCGTGTTCCTGTCACCGCTGAAGAAGTTCTTTATTTTATTTTATTTCTTTGGTTGCGCGTCTGCCTTCTTCAACGTCGGACCGGTACCGCCAGTCTTTTCTTTCTTTTCTTTAAAAAAAAAAAAAAAAATACTTCCGTTCCACTTCAGTGTATTTTTTCTTCGTTGGGCCTTAGGCCTAACAGAAAATTTCTCATGGGGAAAAGCCCGCCCTCGGGTTTAAAAAATGCCACTAAAGATGCAGCGGTACAATCTGTTACCGACACCCATGAAACTGGTGTCTTAAGTGTTTGGGTTCTGACCATTCCATCACGGATTGTTCAGTCCTGCTCCATGAATGTCTAAAAGAGGTTTTTACAGAAACCGAGGAAGCGAAAGCTCAGTTACACTGTTTCCCTCTGATGGCAGCTTCGGTGGCATCGACGTCTTCCAGGGGCTGCTCTTCTTCCTCCATGGATCTCAGGTAACCAAACATAAGTCTAGCTGGTCCTCGAAGGGGTAGATCTCCCTCTAAGCATCGAGATGCCTCCGGGAGTGCCCTCGAGGATCCTGCACCGGCCAACAAAGTACCCCGGCGGGAAGACTCCGGCTTCCAAAGCTCTCCTATGGGGTCACAGGTTGACATCGAGGGCACGGCCTCGACCGATTCACCTGTTGCAATGTTCTGGGTGGGTACTGGTGGAATCCGCCCCGGTACCCGGACCTCCAGACATTCATGGGCGTCGATGGATCAGAATGTTCTGACCATGCAGTGTTCCATTACGGGCGATTTCATACAAAGCTGCGACTCCGCTGGTACTGCAACAAGCTTCATTGTCACGGTACCGGCTCCGGACACCGGCTTTATATCTGATATAGGTATTTTATTTTTTTATTTATTTTTTTTTATTTAATTTATTTTTTCATTTATTTAAAATTCGAATATACCGCCTTTCATGATATCAAGGTGGCGGTTTACATTGAACAAACTGAAAATACATTGAAAGGGTCACTATAACTTGGAGATAACTATTTTACAGGGAAACATGGGCTATGGAGGGGTAAGTGGCTTGCCCAAGACCACAAGGAGGCAGAACTGTGGGACTAGGAAACCCACAGTCCTTCCGGCTCCCAAAGTTTTGCTTTTTGGGGGGGGGGGGGGTTTTTTTTTTTTTCCTCTAGTGGGATTGAAACCCCATGACCTTCCGGCCTGAAGTACCTTGGCCCCATACCACTAGGCCACTCCTCCACTCCGGTGCTGCCTGGGGTTTACCGGTTTGCATCGAAATCAGCTTCGGTGTCGACTCCTGCAGGCAGTACTCTGTCCGATGAGGCCGATCGAGTACCGATTTCCAGGTTACCAATGACTCCGGATGTCGATACCACCCGGTATGCGTATCGAGCTTTACAAGAGCATCCAGACAGGCGATACTTCGATTCCTCCGAAGACTCTGATGCATCGGAGGCCTTTTTTTTCTGGCGAAGCATCAGGTACGTCTTCCTAAGGAGCCGATCTTCTGCCAAAAGAAGAATGTCCTCTCCAGAAGAATGCTCTTTTCCAGACTTCATAAGAGAAGTGGCCAAGGGGCTTTCTATCTCCGTAGCCATGAGACAGAGACTAGAGCCCCCCCCCAAAAAAAACAAAAAAAATATTTTGAGATTTTGCAATATCCTAAGGCTCCGAAAGAAGCAGCCACTTTGCCAGTTCATGAGATCCTTTATGACCACATGATAGGCATATGGGAGACTCCTCTCACCATCTCTTCTCATTCTCGGTGGTTGGATACCATGTATCGTGTCTTCCTTGTCCTGGATTTCATAAAACTCCAGCGTCGCTCACCATTTCTATGGTCATGGAGTCTGCAATGAACATAGTAGTGCAACGAGAGGCACTTTCCCTGCTCCTCCAGGAAGAGAGAATGTAGAACCTGGATGCTTTTGGCAGGAAAATTTTTCAAGCCAGTATGCTTGTTGCCAGAATCAAATCCTATAGTCTCTATATGGGGATGTGCTGAAGGAAGAGAGTTACAGTATCATGTCGCAAAACCTTCCGCACATTTCTTCCAAGAAAGATTTTAAAAGGGAAGACTTTCTTACCTGGCTTAAGCATGCCCAGGATGTTTCCATATTCTCTAAAAAAAAAAAAAAAAAAAAAAAAAACAAAAAAAAAACCCCTCGGGTTGTGGTAGCCTTTGACTCTTCGAGGGGGCCAGCAGAGCCTCGGCCCATTGACATAGGTGCACGCAGAATTGCTTGGTTACAAGCTTCTGAGTTGGAACCCTGGGTCAAAGATGGCTTTAGGGAAAATCTTCCTTGTACATGTGGAAAACACTGTTTGGCAAAGATTGGCAAGCAAAGGCCCACTCAGATGGATGCAGAAAATTCTGCTTTGGATAGGCTTTCAAAGTCTACCTCTAATCCCGTCCAGAAGAGGTTGTTCAAAAAAGACATATTTTCCCAAGAATGTGAAGATGATATCCTGCTTTATGGTCAGCAGACCATCTTCTGCAGGTCGTTTTGCTGCAAAGCGGCAACAACCCTAAACAGGCCAAGTCTAAGGCCGCAAGGCATACTGTAGCCAACAACAGCCTCAGCCTACTAAGGGCCTTTGACTTGACACCGAGAGAGAGAAATTTAGCCTTTCTAAGCTCTAAATAGAACCAGAAGCCTCTCATACCAATTTCCAGGAAAGGTTAGCTCACTTTTGCTCCCAGATGGGAGCAAATCACAGCAGAGCAGGGGACATTTCCATCATAAGGAAAAGGGTACAAAATTTTATTCGTAAAACCTTCCTCCTCAAACCATGGTGTGAGGCAGGCACTTTCGCCAACATCTATCCTCGACCTTCTGGGTCAAGAGATGCACACCTTCTGCCCCAAGTGGCGCAAAATAGAAGAAGTACCTCTTCTTCAACAGGGCTCAGGGTTCTACTCCCCCTACTTTCTCATTCCAAGAAAAACAGGGGGTTACAGGACCCATATTAGATATCAGAGATATTGAACAAATCCCTATGCAAATAAGAGAAAGTCAAGATTTTCTCTGGGTACTCTCCTGCCATTCCTTCAGAGTCAGGATTGGCTTTTTTCTCTAGGATCTCAAGGATGCGTTATACCCAGATACTAATCCATTCCAGCACACAGACGGTTCCGTCGGTTACTTTATCAGGGAAAGCACTATCAATACAGGGTGGTTCCATTTGGTCTGGCCTCTGCTCCAAGCAGTGTTCACAAAAAGCATGGCAGTAATAGATGCATTTTCTACGCACTATGGGAATATTCGTATTCCCAGATCTGGACGACTGGCTCCCCCAAAAATACGAGCCTCCATTCCCAGTCAGAGGCCCAGACGGTCCCTAGCCGGCACAATGCATGTCCTGCAGTATCTGGGACTCGTATTAAACATCCCAAAGTCCACAACTCACCCCTACTCAGTCTATAGAGTCTCATAGGGGCCTTGCTGGATACCACAACTGCAAGGGCCTATCTTCCCCAGGCCCGTTGCCTACGCTTAGTGCAGTTAGCCTCTCAGATTCAGTTAAAAACCCACCTAACTGCTCGAGAGATGTTACTACTGCTAGGCCACATGGCATCCACGGTGCATGTGGTCCCTTATGCTCGCCTTCACATGAGGGCATGCTCAATGGGACTGGTCCACCCAGTGGACCCAGGCATCTGGAAGTCTGTTCAGACAAAATAGCAACCTCCAAGGCGCCTCTGTTTGGTCTCTTCCAGTCAGAGATAGGAAGTCCCACTCAAAATCTGTTGCTGGGGTCCCCCCCTTCCAAAAGGTGTTACCGAAGCAATCCTTACAACAGAGGCCTATCCATAAAGGTTGGGGAGCTCATCTTCAATGACCTCTCCACCCAGGGCATTTGGTACCCCACAGGAGGACTCCCTACATATCAAACTTCTTAGAGCTCAGAGCAATCTTCTTGGCTCTGAGAGTCTTCCATACCCTGCTCAGCTACAAGGAACAGTATCATTCACACGAACAACCAAGTAGCCATGTTCTATGTGAACAAGCCGGGGAGGGACTGGCTCTCTGTCGCTTTGCAACGAAGCGTGAGATTGTGGGCCGTCGCCAGAGAGCATCAAATGCATCTGCTGGAAGCTATACCTTCCAGGAGTTCAAAACTCTTGGGCAGACAGACCGCAGTCGAGTTCTGCTTACACACGAAGGTTCCCTTCATATGGACAAGATAGTCAGAATCTTGCGAATTTGGTGGAAACCCCGACATAGACCTCTTTGCAAGTGCGTGGAATGCCAAACTTCCCCGATCGTGTTCCAGAATTCAGTCTCAGAAGTTCAGGACAGGGATGCCTTTATCCTTCATAGGATCAAGACATCCTGTACGCCTTTCCACCCATTCCCCTAATTCCAAAGACCCTGTTTCAAAAACAGAGAGAGCAACGGGACTAGGATTCTCATAGCTCCACGGTGGCCACGCCAAGTTGTGGTACCCTCTACTTCTGCATCTCTCTCAAGCTCCCTCCCTGGACTGGGGTCTGCTCCAGATCTCTTGTACAGGGAGGGAGGAACGTTGTGGCACCCAAACCCCCCAATCTCTCCATCTCAGGGGCTTGGTTGCTGAAGGCTTAGACCTTCAAGATTGGCATCTTGTTCTCAGCAAGTACGGGGATATCCTTCATGCTTCCAGAAAGCCTTCTTACTAGACGTTTCCTATGCTTTTAACTGGAAAAGATTCCCATTTTGGTGTGCTGAGAAGGGTATTAACCCTATAGCAATACCGTTAATTCTTTATTAGAGCATCTCATGCCTCTTTTCCATGCAGGACTCAA
>CM066044.1:28672399-28748554 GCA_033557465.1 Ichthyophis bannanicus
GACACTGGGCCTGTAGTTCACTAACACACCTTGCGTAGGTAAGGGCTACCAAGAAGATAGTTTTCCCAGAGAGGAAACGACGAGGGCAGGTATGCCCTGGGCTCAAAAGTCTGGACAGGTAAGCCGTTTGCAAGACCACATTGAGATCCCAGTCAGGAGCTGGAGGCCCAACTTAGGCTTAAGCAGAAGAAGGCCCCTGAGAAACACGCGCCACCAAGTGGTGCGAGGAAAGAGGCTGGCCCGTCCACCGGCAAAATTATTGTGCAGATGAGAGCACTGAGGTGGACCCTGCCAGAGTTGGATTTGAGGCCCATACAGATCGTAGAGGTGAAGCAAATACTGCAGTACCAACCACCGATACTAAGCAAGGCGAATGGGTCCTCAGCAGCGCTGAGACCACCAGACCGAGAAGCGACGCCATTTAAGGTGCGTAAGGATTTCCGGGTGGAAGGTCGCCGAGACCGCAGGACGACAGCTTCCACCTCCGGAGGAAGCCGGAGCGGAGCTAGGACTCCCCTTATCAGCAGCCATGCCAGTCTCTGCTTCCCGGAGGTTTTGGTGCCGGAGAGTACCCTCTGCTCCTGGGTCATGAGATCGGGGGGGTGGGGGCTGAAACCCCAGAGGAAGAGGGGTGTCCACCGCTATCTGTATGAGTATAGGGGAACCAGGGTTGTCTTGGCCACCTGGGCGCTACCAGGATCACGGAGTCCCGGTCCTGGCCCGACTTTGAACAGCGTCCGGTACGAAGTGTGCGTGTTGTAGGAAAGGCATACAGTAGGCCCGTGGACTCACAAGATGAGGGGGAAAGCATCCGACGCACACTCTGAGAGGATGCGGGTGCGGTGAGCATACACCTGGGAAGTTTGCCGGTTTAGGAGGACCTTGGCAAAGAGAGATCCACGGTGGGGAGACCCCCCCGACGGATAATCCGCTGGACAACTACCGGGTTTCAAACCTCCATTCGTAGCAGCTGACAGAATCCGGCTTCAGTTTCCCGCCGGCCAGGCAATTTTTCCTGCCCGGGCAAGTAAACAGCCTTGAGGAGGATGTCATGGTCGACTGCCCAAGAAGCATGCCTCCGAGCCTCCCTGACATAGTAGGAGGGAGCCCGTGCCCCCCCGTTTGTTCCCGTAGAACATGGCAACCTTATTGTCCGTCTGTACCAGGCACAGGACAAACGAGAAGTGGAGGTGAGAGAAGGTCCGCACGAGCTCGGCGGATCGCCCGCATCGTCCGTGAAAGTTTATCTGCTGAACAAGCCTCCCAACGGTGTCCAAAGGCCTGGGAGTGCCTGTTCCCTGTCAATCGCAGCTCCCCAGCCCATGCGAGATGCATCTGTCCTTTAGCACCTTGGTAAGGTGGAGGAGGGAGACTGACAATGTCATTGCGCTAGTACCAGAGTGGGCAGGTGAAGCCACCATTGCCGATGAGGATGACCAGGCGATCCGTAAGATCATGTATTAACTGGTCCGTCGTCTCCCTGTGGCCGGATGCCACTTGAGTGCGAAGGCTCCCGCTGCTAAGTCTCATATGTAGGGACCGGGGCATTCTTATGTGACATGGACGCAGGGGAGGCCATATGACTGAGCAGTTGAAACAAGGGAATTGTGCTGGCAGAGACCGAGTGACGCGCTGTGGAACCTGCCGGGCCAGAGCTATGAAAGCCTGTTGGCACCGCCGATTCCATAGGCAAGGAACCAGAGGCACGAGCCTGCAGAGTGTACCCAGGCCAGTGCTCCTATGAAGTCGAGATCCTGGAAGAGGGGAGAGCACAAGTGGAACTGCTTCGAACGTTTATGACGAATAGCTCAAGTTGTGTAAGCATGCCACTGTTGTTGAGTGGCCCTGAGTGACCTCTAGGGAAAGACTGTGCCCGGATTAGCCAGTCGTTCCCAGTGTAGGGAAGACGAAGATGGCCTGTATGAAGCCTCAGGAAATGGCTGCGCACCATCTGCCATCATTTCGTGAACACCCTGGGAGTGGCAGGATAGGCCAAGGGGGCATAGCGGCGTGTACTGATAATGATTCCCTGTCCACCAACAAATCTTAGATTTTGTCCGTGGGTGCCGGATGAATAAGGCTGTGAGCTATAAGCATCCTTTATATCCAAGAAGCATAAGCCCATGCTCGCCTGTTTGTTTTTTCTGGATTTAGGGGCATGGGTAGTGAATTCCAAGGGTACGGCATCTTGAACCTTTTCCCCCCCCCGCCTCTGCAGGAACTGGTTGAGGTTTGCGTAAAGTCCAGGATGGGTCTGAAGGCCTTCCTTGGTTTCTTTTTGGTATCAGTAAGTACCTCGAGTAAAACCCGAGACCCCACAGGTGTTGGTGCACTGGCTCCACAGCCTGGTCACGAAGCAGTCCTTGCAGCTCCAGAAGGAGTAAGTCCCGGTGGAGAGGGGGTCTTGGATCTCCCCTGGAAAGTAGGGGGGAGGCACTGTGCAAATGTAAGAGGTATCCCTTGTTTGAAAACCCTGCAGCACCCAGGATAATCGGATGTGGTTATGGGGCTGACCACCTGTGGGCAAAGTGGTTCAGCCGGGCCCCCCCCTCGTGCTGAGCGAAGGCCGCTGAGGGGGAGAGCCTATGCCGGCATAGTCAAAAACCCCCCCCCTGCTGAGCAGGGGCCCTGTGTAGTGGGCTTGGTGGCCTTCCTGACTACGGAACCCATTACCCTGTCCGCTTAGCCTGCCTGACCCTGATGGGGGGAGCTGCTGAGGGCTTGATATTGGAGGTGGTGTTTGTTATAGGCAGACACCTTCCTCTGTGTAAAAGGGCTTTTTCCCCGAGCCCTTCCTCTTTCTGTGAAGGGGCAGAGGTCTGTCTGGATAGGCGAGTTCCTGTTGGAGAGTCTCGGACTCGAGTTCTGCCGCCTTTTCAGCCATGGGCTTACCAAAGAGGTTTTCACCTCTCTGCATGTACCTCGACCAACTTGGTCCTGCACCCATTGCCTCGAGGTCGGCATGACTGCGCCAAGCCTTACGGCGAGCACCGATGCCGGCTCCGGCTACTCGATCCTAGGCTTCGAGCCTCGTATGCGTGCTCGAGAAATAAACTTCGAGCACCTCTCGAACACCAGTGGACGAATAAGACTGGAACCTCTGCAAAGGTTCCCTCGGAGAGACCTCAGAGAACCCGGCAATTTCTTTTGCCAGGTCTCGAAGATACATGCCCATATCTATCTGGTATGGTCTTGACTCAGCAAGCAAGCATAGAGCCCTGGAAGCCCTTCCTACCGAGGGCCTCCAGGTTCCGTTGCCCCCTTACCCTGAGGCACCGAGGACGTGCATCTTTTGACTCTTAAGTCGATGCATGGCCGATTCAACCACCAGCGAATGGTGGGGGGGGGTGGGGGGTAGGGGGGGGGGGGGCGGGGGGGGCGGTAAGTTGTGCCCTTTTGGGAACCCGGGGCTCTTACGAAATCGATACATGGAATCGACCGCAGCTTGCTTAAACAGCCGGCGTCCGAGGCTGGGCTCTCCCACATGCGGAAGAGCAGCCGATCCATTGCATCGGAGGAACCGGTACAGTAACGGCCTCCTTATTGGGTGGAAGAAGTCATATGGGAGGGCCCTCGAGCTCTTCGGCTCGAGGCTCCTCCTCTGTAATCCATGGGGAAGGCCAAAGCCTTGGCCATGTGCCCCTCACGAAATCGGAGAACCGGGTAGACTCTTGGGGGGATTGTCTCCGAGGCTCCGACTCTAGTGTCTTCCGATTCGGTCGAGTGCCGAGGACCTCCGCCCCGACGCCAACTGAGGTCGATGACCTCGGTCCCGAACTGTGAGGCTGAGGTAGACCTTGGCCGATGATCGACTCGAGCTCTGTATTGGACTCGAGGAGCGGCCTCGGCCTCCGGGTTCCGACTGTTGATGTCGTACGTCCCGGTGGATCGGTGGCCAGATGCACATGGCCGAGCCCGGTCATCAATGCCCGCTGCTGTCCCTGAAGAGCAGCGATAAGGCACTCCAAGGCCGTCAATTCGGAGACCAAACTCAGAAGACCCAGCAGCCCCCGACTCCGGGCCCCCGACGGCATCGGGCCCCGACGTTCGGCTCCCGCTCAGTGGCGATCCACGAGGCCTACAGTACTCACATGTCCACAGGAGACGCTCCACTTTTGAGACGAGGGATGCTTCGAAGGGCCTCTTCTCCGCCTCAGAGGACCCGGGGCTGGCTGACGGGGCTATGCGACCTGGCCCTCGAGTGACCAGGAGCGTCCTCCGACACCGCCCTCGCGGGTTTCCTCTTCCGACATTTTCAATGTTCCCGGGCGGGAGACCACCCGCTCAGAGCACTCCGACGATGCTGCGGGGCCGTATTCACGAGACGAAGCCTCTGTACGCGGTCCCTGGCCCGACCCGTACAGCGGAGTCAGAGAAGGATTCGTTTCCTTTTGTGACCCTTGCCGACTCCTCAATGCCTTCGAGGACATTTTGGTTTGCACGGACCACAACTCATCGAGTCATTGTCTGTTGGAGCTCCGAGGCAAAACGAGGCAGCGAGTCATTGTGATGGTCGGTAAGGAGACATGAGTTCTGGTACAGCGATCAACAACTTTTTTTTAAACCCGCCTGGCATCCATCGGGGGAAAAAGGGCCCCTGCGAGGGTCGAAGAGACCGTTGCTTTGCCAGGGAAAAAGAAAAAAAATTGGCGGGAACGCCCATTACAAAGGTACAAAACCGAAAAAATTGGAGTATCGAGGGCTGGCGGGAAAAGGACACGGCTGTCGAACCGAGGGGGGGTAAAAACCCCCGACAAAAATCAACTTTTTCAGCAGCGATCACTAACTACGATCTGTATGGTCTTCCGCGGACAAAGAAGACTGGAGCAAGATTGCTCCCTTGAGCGTGAAGGGGAACCGCAGCCATGCGCGTTGCAATTCCCAAAGGCTTTCCTTCGAAAGCTGGGGAACATTGCTTAACCACGAGGGCTCCGTGCTGCGCCGACGTCCACCCTAGTGATGAACTGACTTCCTGCTTTGGTCCTGGAGAAAGGAAGCTAGGGGGTGCCCAATCTCTCTAGAATATCCACTTTTGAAACCTCCACTGCAGCGGGGGCTCTAATGTATAGAGCTGTCATGGCTCTCCAAATAACAGGTGGAAAGTCCTCCGTATATGAAAAAGATGTTGTCAATAACAGATATCCTCTTTCTTGCCAGGAGAAGCTCCCCTTACTTCTGCGACTCTCGCCCATTGTAGACTGTCCATCCTCTTCTCCCCAGCCTCCTCTGCCAACAGTAGACAGGGCTGGGCTTCTCAGAGAAATGGGCAGACAAAAATGAAGGAAGGGGTAGAGGAGGGTCAGGACCTTAGACCACACAGCTACTGACCAGAAATTTTAAATAAAAAACAAACACACAACCACCCAACAACATTCCATAGAGCCTGTTTTCAGGAGCGTGGAGCTCAAACCCCAGCTGAGAGAGGCCCTGGAGCACCCTCAGGAGCATGCCAGGCTTAAACCTGCCACCCACCCTTACCTTGTTTTTGGGCCCGTCAGACAGGACCATGCGACCATTCAAGATGTCTGCCATTCCCGGGGCACAGGCAGGAAAAAATCATGGGAGGACCTTTCGTATAGGCAGCAAAATCAGCATGGGGTCCCCTGAAAACTTGCAGGGGGAGGGGGGCACGTGTCCCCAGCAGACTTCTCCATCACATCAGGGCAAAAAGATCCAACAGCAGGAGCTCACTTGTCCAACAGCTACACGCAGGCACACCTCTGTGCATTTTGGCATTATGGCAGAGTTTTAAAATGCAGATAAAGGTTGAAAAAGCCCTGCTTTCCCAATGGAAAGAAAACCATGTTGAAGAAGAAATCTCCAATCGGTAAGGTAATCTCGTCACCTGTCATGCTGAGATACCTGCGAAGAACTAACTCAGCTATCTACAGAGACCTTGGAAGGCCCAGTTGCCTGAAAGGAGTTTTGTTTTCAAAGCTGCTTTATTCAAGCAGCAAAGAGAGCCAAATAAAGAAAGTGGAGAAAACTAAATAGGGAAAAATTCGCAGAACATGCAGAAATATGACAGTGACAGGGAAGAGGGTGGGGCCTACGGCCCAGACTTACCAACCCCTCTCCTCTATGGTCCGCTGGTTTCCTACTCCATTCTTTGGCTCCCCAGTGCTGGAACCTGTGGAATTAACAGCACTGGGCACCTTATCATCTTGAGGTAGATATAAGGGCATATTCCAAGCTTCAAGTAAGCACTGGAACCAAGGCCCTCAAAAGCCCTCCAGCCATAAAACTGTTGACGAAGCTAGAGGAGACCCGCCTATCTGCACTGCTGCACTATGTCCACACACTTGTGCCTACCTGCTGGAGGCAGACATACTTGAGCTTCAGTGCTGTGCACCAGCATATACTGTATACAGTGATTGACATCACAAAGCTTGCTCTGATCTGCTACCACCGTACTAGACCAGTGATGGCTAACCTTTTTTGGGGAGCCCGAGTGCCCCACACTGCCGCACACACACCAAAGAATATCCTCAAATTGCCAGCACGTCAATTTCCATAAATATTTGCATACTGCTAACATACACTCACTTTTAGTAAACCTGTCTCTTAATGAGTGTATGGATAAAGACAGACTAAAAGATTTCTACATTACTATAATCCAGTGCCAAACCGCCAGGCACATGAGGAGGAACTACTACAAACACTGCCCATTTTTTAGAAACCAAATAGCAAACCCGCCAGGATCCTAACAGCACTACCAGGACTGCACAAAGCACCACACCATACCTATCAAAAGGCAACACTGCAAATAGTAAAACCAATACATTTCAAGACAATAACAATACATGGACCTAGGTGCCTTGGGGAAAGAGAACAAGTGGCAATGTCCAAAGGAATTACATAAACAGAATACCATCCTGCATCAGTTGCATTTGCTCCAGCCCCTTTTCTTCTGGTTTCTTCATGTTTTCCTGCTAACTCTACCATCATCTGCTGTCCATTTGTCCGTTCTTCTCTCTTCTAGTTTTTTTTTTGTTTTTTTTCCATTCTCCTCTCTCACATCCGCTTTTAACATACAGTCAAACCTCGGTTTTTCCATGATTAATCCGTTCAAAAAGTGCTGACCATATAACCGAAACGGACTAAAACCGAAGCAAGATTTCCCATAAGAAATGTAATGTAACATTCAATTAAAGTCCGTTCCAGACAAGCCCAAACATATTGAACAAAAATACATTTTATAGAGAATAACTAATCTTTTTACATACAGAAAACAATGAAAAATACATTAAATGACAATGAAATGGATAAATGAGCAGGATACATCACCTTTTACCTTTATTGAAGACTTTTGTTGGCATACACAGTGGTCTGGGAGAGGTGGAGAGGCAGTGTCATGCCAACAGCAGCCTGCAGTTGAGAAACAGTGGGACAGAGAGTCCTTAGTCTGCCTCCGGCCCCTCCCTAAGGTAGCCAGCCTGCCACACCGTTTGAAGTCAGGAGACACAGCGTGGGGGCTGTGCCAGCAGGAGCCTTGCATCTGCAGCCTGCAAGGTTTCAAGGAGAGGCCGCGTGTGCAGGCCTGCAGGACAGCCCAGAATCCCAATCGTGGAGGGCAGGGGCCCCGGCGGGAGACTGGGCCGCCCAGTGAGGAAGCAGATTCGGTCACCAGCTCCTGTCTCCGGTTCAACATGGATGTGCAGGTGAAGGGCAGCAGGGCAGACGTCATCGGGGAGAACGGGGAAGTGCCTGGCAGGAAAGCAGTTTCCGGGCCAGCCACGCTGGAAGCGTTGAACCTCCTCGGCTCCCCAGCGGTCCGCAGAATCGCTGGCTCAAGCTCCCGTGGAGAATCGCTGGCTCCACGCTAATCCATTGGCAGGTCACGGGGGTGGGGGGGGGGGGGGGGGTAAAATGCTGTACGCACCCGAGACACCGTACGAAAACCGAAACAAACTCTTGGATTGAAACAAATCAAACGAACAACCGAATCGTACGAAAACCAGGCTCAAAACCGGGCAACGAAAACCAGGGCATACAAAACCGGGTTTGACTGTGTACATCTAATCTTCTCCTTTTGCTCATTTGCTCTTTCCTCATTCCTATTTTCACATCCACCGTTCAAATTTTACCCTCCACTCCTCAATCCCCACTTACGTCTCACCATACCCCCTTCCAATTGTTAGATTTTTTCCCCCCACACAATATTTTTTCCCCTCTCCATTTTACTCCTCCCAGCCCCAGCCCATTCTAAGAATCCCTCCCCAACATCAAGCTCCCTTCTAGTTCCAGCCTCACCCAGCATCCATTTCCCTTCTAGTCCCTGCATCAGCCCATTTCCAGTCCTAGCACCCAGCCCCAACCCAATACCAGTCCTAGCCACCCCCCCCCCCATCAACTTCACTTCCAGCCCTAAACCCCCCATTCACCACCCCTTTCAGCAGACGGTCCCCCATCAGCCCACAACCCATGAGCAGTCCTACCCCCCCCAGCCCATAAGCCGGTCCTACCCCCGCCCCGCCTGCCCCGCCCGCCCCCATTAAGCCAGTCCATAACACCCACCCCATCCTGCCCATTAGCAGTCCTAATAACACCCCCCTCCTGCCCATTAGCAGTCCTAACCCCCCCTCCTCGGCCATTAGCAGTCCTAACCCCCCCTTACTCCTGCCCATTAGCAGTCCTAACCCCCCCTGCCCATTAGCAGTCCTAACACCCCCTCCTGCCCATTAGCAGTCCTAACACCCCCCCTCCTGCCCATTAGCAGTCCTAACCCCCCCCCTCCTGCCCATTAGCAGTCCTACCCCCCCCCTCCTGCCCATTAGCAGTCCTAACCCCCCCTGCCCTTAGCAGTCCTAACCCCCCGCTCCTGCCCATTAGCAGTCCTAACCCCCCCTCCTGCCCATTAGCAGTCCTAACCCCCCCCTCCTGCCCATTAGCAGTCCTAAACCCCCCCTCCTGCCCATTAGCAGTCCTAACCCCCCCTCCTCCTGCCCATTAGCATCCTAACCCCCCCCCTCTCCTCCTGCCCATTAGCAGTCCTAACCCCCCCCCCTGCCCATTAGCAGTCCTAACCCCACCCCCCCCCCCCCCCCCCCCCCGTCAAATTTTAAAAAAAAAAAAGCAGGCTCTGGCTGCTGCCGCGGCAGATTGCAATGTCCCGCGGGGCCCCCTCCGCCCGCTAAGCCCCTCTGCAAGGGCTTTCAGATTCGCGAGGGAGAGCGTCTCCCTCGCGTCTCTGTTAAGCCCGCAGGGGCTAATGGGAAATTTCCCATCAGTCCCTCGCGTCTAAAGGGGCTGATGGGAAATTTCCCATTAGCCCCTGCGGGCTTAACAGAGACGCGATGGAGACGCTCTCCCTCGCGAATCTGAAAGCTCTTGCAGAGGGGCTTAGCGGGCGGAGGGGGCCCCGCGGGACGCTGCATTCTGCCCTTGCCGCTGTTCCGCAGTCAGAGACAGCTTTTTCTTTTTTTTGCGGACCTATGGCCCGCGTGCCAGCTGCAAGGCCTTCGCGTGCCACAGCTGGCACGCGTGCCATAGGTTCGCCATCGCTGTACTAGACTGATCTAGCAAGATAAAGAAAATAATTTCCTTATCCATATAAGCAAAAATTGTAGCTGCTGTGTTAGTCCATATGGATATGTACAAAGGTAAAAAAAAAAAAAACAAGTTGTAAGTGGTCCCTTTTTACTGGGCTAAACGTTTGACAAAATTTGAGAACTATACTCTTCATCAGGTTACACTGGATTTAAACAGCACAAACTCATACAGGTTCCAGGCTGTCATGTGTCATTTTTCTCACCCCTCCGATTCTAACCTGCCAACTACCCAATCTGAAACAAAAACTTGTAACATAATATAGTATATGACAGCAGATAAAGACCAGTATGGTCCATCCAGTCTGCCCAACAAGGCGGCAAGAGTAGGTGCACCTGCTGCTCCGTGCAGTCCCCTCTCCCCATGTCTTTGTTCAGGGGTGTACCCACCACTCCGTGAAGGCCATCCATATTTACTGAGATAAGAGATATTTATTTTTATTTTTATTTTAACCTGTTGCTATAAAGGGATCCCACTGTGTCTGTCCCACGCCATTTTGAATTCTGTCACTGTGTTTGCCCAACATCACTTCCATTGGGAGGGCATTCCAAGCATCCACCACCCTTTCAGTGAAAGCACAGTTACTTACCTGTAACAGGTGATCTCTGGGAACAGCAGGAATAAGTCTTCACATATGGGTATCGTAGGTACTGACGGAGCATGCGCGGGAACGCTCCCCAGCGTCCAAAAGGAAAGCTTTTGGGAGCATAACAGCGCCTGCGCGCTGCCTTCCCGCCTTTCCTAACCGCCTCTCTCCAGTTCGAGTTTTAAGCTGAGACAAAGAGAGAGAGAGAGAGAGGAAAGGAAAGATGAGATACAAACTCCTGGGGGAGGTGGGTGGGTTGTGAAGACTTATTCCTGCTGTTCCCAGAGATCACCTGTTACAGGTAAGTAACTGTGCTATCTCCAGGAACAAGCAGGAATGAGTCTTCACATATGGGGACTCCCCAGCTAGAGATGCCAGGGAGATCCCCAAGGTTGTGAGTCCCTCAGAAGGGTTCTGCCTCCCCCCATGGATCTCGGGCAACCAACCAGGGATGGGGGGTAGGAGTTGATTAGGTATGGAATAGGTGTTTGAGAACAGCCTGACCAAACAAGGCATCCCGGCGGGAGTCCTTGTCCATGCAATAATGGGCTGTAAAGGTATGAACCGAGGCCCAGGTGGCTGCTCGACAGATTTGGTCGATGGACACAGAATTTAGATGAGCCATAGAGGCTGCCATGGCCCTCACATTGTGAGCTGTGACATGGCCCTCCAGAGAAAGGTTCTTACTCTGGTAGGCAAAAGAAATACACTGAGCAATCCAATTGGACAGAGCTCTCTTAGAGACTGGAAGTCCTAAATGAGAGGGATCGAAAGCAACAAAGAGTTGAGAGGACTTTCTATGTTGCTGTGTCCTTTGTAAGTAAAAAGCAAGCGCTCTCTTACAATCCAGGGTATGGAAATTCCTCTCTGCACTTGATGCATGAGGTCCTGGAAAAAAGACAGGTAAATACACCTCCTGGTTCAGATGAAAAGGTGAGACCACTTTAGGCATAAAGTGCGGATTGGTCCTGAGGACTACCTTGTCATGATGGAACCTTGTATAAGGAGGATTAGCCACTAAGGCTTGCAGCTCACTGATGCGGCGAGGCTGAAGTGACTGCAATGAGAAAAATAACCTTCCAAGAAAGGAATTTCAAGGAGGTAGTGGCTAAGGGTTCAAAGGGTGGCTGCATAAGCTGGGCCAAGAAAGCAAGATTCAAGTCCCATGCCACTGGAGGTGTCTAATGGGAGGTTTAGTTAAAAGAAGGCCTCTCATGAATCTTGCTATAAGAGGATGAGAGGAAATAGGCTGTCCATTGAGAGGTTTAAGGGATGCTGCAATAAAACAAATTCAGTAAAAGTCCATTTGAGTGCTAAGGCCTGCATGGGATAAATGCAGCAAATACTCTAGTAAAGAATTCAGGAGGTATTGCAAGAGGGTTAAGACCCTTCTCTGCACACCAAATGGTAAACCTTTTCCATTTAAAAGCATAGGAACTTCTAGTGGAAGGCTTTCTGGAAGCATGAAGGATATCCTTCACTTGCTGAGAAAGATGCAAATCTTGAAGGTCTAGGCCTTCAGCAACCAGCTCTGAGGTGAAGAGACTGGGGATTTGGGTGCCACAAGTTCCCTCCTCCTGGGACAGGAGGTCTGTGAGCATATCCCAAGTCCAGGGAGGGAGCTTGAGAGAGATGCAGAAGTAGAGGGTACCACACTTGGCGTGGCCAATGTGGTGATATGAGGATCATAGACCCCTTGTCTCTCTGAAGTTTGAACAGTGTCTTGGGAATTAGGGGAATGGGTGGAAAGGCATAGAGGAAGTCTTGCCCCCAATGAAGGAGGAAGGCATCCCTGGCCTGAACTCCCTGACACGGAATCCTGGAACAGACCCGGGGAAGTTTGGCATTCCACAGACTTGCAAAACAGGTCTTATGTCCGGGGTTCCCCAAATTCGGAAGATCCTGGCTATCTGGTCCCCATGGAGGGACCATTCGTGTGGAAGCAGAACTCGACTGAGTCTGTCTGCCCAAGAGTTTTGAACCCCTGGAAGATACACTGCATGAGATGAATTTGATGCTCTCTGGCGAAGGCCCACAATCTCAAAGCTTCGTTGCAAAGTGACAGAGAGCCAGTCCGCCCTGCTTGTTTCACGTAGAACATGGCTACTTGGTTGTCCATGTGGATGAGGACTGTCTTGTAGTTGAACAGGGTTGTGGAAGACTCAGAGCTAGAAAAATTGCTCTGAGCTCTAAGAGGTTGAAATGACTGTCTCACCATGGTGTGAGGAGGAAGGTTAGAAAATGAAGCTTGTTACCCCTCCCTTATGATGGAGAGGGTCCATTGCTCTGCTGTGATTTGTTTCCCATCTGGGAGCAAAGTGAGCTAACCTTCTTGGAATGGTGAAGAGGCTCTGGTTCTTTTAGAGCCAGAAAGGCTAAGTTCTCTAGTTGAAAGTCAAAGGCCCTGAGAAGGCTGAGGCTGTTGGGCCGTAGCAGTCCTTGCAGCCCTTAGTCTTGGCCTGTTTAGGTTGTTTGCTGTCGCTTGCAGCCAAACCAAACGACCTGCAGAAGATGCCTGTTGACCATAACCAAGGATAATATCTCCCCTTTTTAGGAAAAAACATCCCTTTTTGAACAACCTCTTCTTAAACAGGAGCAGAAGGTAGACTTTGAAAGTCTATCTAAAGCAGAATTTTCAGCATCCATCTGAGTGGGCCCTTGCTTGCCAATCTTTGCCAAAAGGTTTTTCACCTGTACAAGGAAGATTTCCTAGGTCCATCCTGAACCCAGGGTTCCAAATCAGAAGCTTGTAGCCAAGCCAACTCTGCGTGCACCTATGGCAATAGCCGAGGCTCTGCTAGCACACTCAAAAGAGTCAAAGGCTGCACGGTTGGAAAACTTGGAAACATCCTGGGCATGTTTAAGCCAGGTGAGAAACTCCTCTCTTATCTTCTGAAACAAAAGGAGATAAAGTTTGTAGGTAAATCTAACTTCTTTTAAAAACATCCCCATATATTGCCTGGAAAATTCTCCTGCCAAAAGCATCTAAGTCCGAAGTCCTGATTGTCACTAGGAACAAAGACTTCTCTCCTCCACCAACTCTAAGAACAAGAGATGCTGATCTACCACTCAAAACCTCAATACGTTACCTGGGTGTTATACTTGATCAGCGGCTTGAATTCAAGAACATATAAAAAATACTGTAAAAGCCATCTACTATAAAATCAGGACTCTGACACCTCAGACCTATGCTCGAACCATGCGACTTCCGCACAACCTTCCAGGCATTAGTCACTCCTCACTTTGACTATGCAAATATCGTACTACATGGCCTACCCAAGAGCACGCTGAACCCACTTCAATTGGCCATGAATACAGCGGCCAGGGTTCTTCATGGATCCTCAAGGAGTCAACATATTACTCCCATTCTATTTGATCTTCAATGGCTCCCACTATCATGCAGGATTTTATACAAAGCCCTCATTCTGACCTTCAAAGCATTCCACCATATCTCATCATCCTCGTTATCTGACCTTCATCACACACAGAACACCAGATCTAGACGATCTGTAACAGAGAACATGCTAACAGTCCCAAAAGACATTACAAAACTCAGACAACCACTATAAGAGCATTCTCATCCTTCGCCCCTAGATGCTGGAACGCGCTAGTATTAGATCACAAAAAGACCTGTCCCAATTCAGAAAATCCCTAAAAAACACACCTCTTCCTACAACACTTCTCACAATGTACTGACTCCCCACCCCCTCCCCCTCCTATACAAACCATCGATCATGGCTAGTCAAATAAGCTCCCGAAACTTCATTACTCGTTCTAGATCAAACCTCACAAACCCTATCTTTAGGGCTCGAGCATTTAAGAATCTATTGTAAATAGTTGAGAATATCTGTTATTTATGTAATCCCTGTTATCCATGTTTTTATTTCCTGTTACTTGTAAACTTAACATTTGTTCTATGTTTGTTTAAGTACAAAGTTGTTAAAACGTAAACCGCGCTGATGACAAAAGTGCGGTATATAAAAGCTGTTAAATAAATAAATAAAAGGTTCTGCATTCTCTTCCTGGAGGATTAGATGAGTGCCTTTTTGCACTCTTTATCCTCTTCATAGCAGACTCCACCACAATAGAGTGGTGAGGAAGCTGAGTCTTATGAAAGCCAGGACAAGGAGGAACATGGTACATGGTGTCCCAATCTACGAGAATGAGGGGAGGTGGTGAGAGGTGTCTCCCATATGCCGAACATGTGATCATAAAGGATCTCGTGAATTGGTAAAGTAGCTGCCTCTTTAGGAGCCTTAGGGTATTGTAAGATATCCAATTTTTTGGCTCTAGGCTCTGCTTCAGGGGCCACTGAAATAGAGAGGCCCCTGGCCACTTCCCTAATGAAGTCTTGAAAAGACAAGTCTTCTGGAGGAGACATTCTTCTTTTTGGAGAAGAGGGCTCCTGAGGAAGGAGTACCGATGCTTCGACAGAAACCTCTGATTCATCAGAGTCTTCAGAGGAATCGAAGTATCGCCTATCTGGATGCTCCTGCACAGCCCAATACGCGTACCGAGTGGTATCGACATCGGGAGTGATCGGTACCGATGGGCATCACAGAACAGGGTACCACTGCAGTCGACACCGAAGCCGATGTCGATGCAATCGGTACAGGCAACCGGTACAGGCACCTTCCCTCCCCTTCACATGCTCATTTAGAACAAACCCGCTCCTCTGCCTTCTATTTCCTGGTCCCCAGCCTCTGGAATTCACTCCCCCCTCCCCTCCGTGCAGAAAGCTCATATCAAATTTTCAAAGCCCACCTCAAAACCCATCTCTTCCGCCTTGCGTTCGACCCTCCCCCCCTAGCCCACTCCCTCCCCCTTCCCACCACCTCACCTTTTCACAGAATTTGTATGTCTTTCCTCCCCCTACTTACCTGTCTGTTCTCTTGTTTTTTTTTTTTTTAGTTCATTTCTGTTCTTTTCTCATCTTTCCTTTTCCCCTACTTTTCCTTAATTTGATGGCGTTCCTTTTCTTTTTCCACAGCCAATGCTTGTTTTAATCAACTTGCTTGTTTTTTATATATTGTAAACCGCTCAGACGCCTATGGTATTGAGCGGTATAACAAGTTTTTAATAAACCTTAATAAACCTAAACCGATATCGGTGCCAGTACCGACAACGGAGTTTGTTGCGGTACCGGAGGCGTCGCAGCTTGTATGAATGCCGTAATGGCACGCTGCATGGTCAGAATATTCTGATCCATCGACGCCACCAATGTCTGGATATCGGTACCAGTGGTAACCACCGGTACCCCAGAACCTGGCAACAGGTGATCGGTCGAGGCCGAGCCATCGATGTCAACCTGTGACCCCATAGATAAAGCTTTGAAAGTCGGAGCCTCCCGCCGGGGTAATTGTGCCATTGCAAATTCCTCGAGAGCAAGCCCGGAGGCATCTCGATACTTAGAGGGAGATCTACCCTTCGAGGAGCGGCTGGACTTGAGTTTGGTTACCTGAGATCCATGGGAGGAAGAAGCAGCCCTGGAAGACATCGATGCTACCGAAGCTGCATCAGAGGGAAACAGGGTACTGAGCTTGGCTGCTCGATTCTGTAGACCTCTTTTAGACATCATGGAACAGGACTCACAATCCGTGATGGAGTGGTCAGGACCCAAACATTTTAGACACCAGTCATGGGTGTCAGTGACAGAAATAGTGCTGCTGCACTTTGTGCAGTTTTTAAAACCGGAAGCGGGCTTCTCCATGAGGAGAATTTCTCGTAGGCCTAAGGCCAAAAGAAAAATGCACAGAAGTGAAAAATAGTCTTTTTTTTTTTCTTTTTCTTTTTTTAGTAGAAAGAAAGAAAGACCGGCGGTACCGATCTGACGTAGAAGGCGGCAGACGCGCGACCAAAGAAATAAAATAAATTACTTCTTCAGCGGTGACAGGAACACGACCTGCTGGCTCCGCAGCAAAGAAGAACTGGAGAGAGGCGGTTAGGAAAGGCGGGAAGGCAGTGCGCAGGCGCTGTGGGATGCTCCCAAAAGCTTTCCTTTTGGACGCTGGGGAGCGTTCCTGCGCAGGCTCCGTCGGTACCGACGATACCCATATGCTTGTTCCTGGAGATAAAGTATTTCCTGACATTGCCTCTCAGTTTACCCCCTTGCAGCTTGTCATGATGCGGGCACTAATAAAGTTGGTTTTAAGAAAAGAAATCCTGTTTTAGAAGAACTAGATGTGCAGTTACCTTCAGGCACAGCTAGAGGGAGCAGGAACAGACATACTGGTCTTAATGAACCTAAGCTCACTGATGACCTGCAGCTGAAAGGGAACCAGGAAGTCAGCAGTAACGGTTCACTTTATAAGCCAGAGCAGAATGCTTCTGGGGAGGAGTGGAATAAGCAGTGGCATAAGCAGCAGAGGAAGCAGTGGACACAGCAGGAGCTGAGGAAGGAGGAGAAAGAGGAAGAAGGAACTGGAGCTGGACTAGAAGGAGAAACAGCAGAGAAGCCTGGAGGCTATCAAGGACATAAGCCTGATTGCTGTGGAAGAAGCCAAGCTGGAAGATGGAGGAGAAGAAACAGACCTCACAAGGTGGGAAGCCAGAAAGCCCAAACTGGACCTGTTGTGCAAGGGGAGTTTGGTGGGTGGAAGTTGCTCCAAGGTGAGAGGCTCTGCCACGCCTAGTTCCTATACTCTGCCTGTTTGTAACCTAGAGAGAAGAAAGCTAAGAACCAGAGAGGGAGGTTCTGACAGAAGCTTATCTCTAGAGGATCATTGCCCAGTTTTACCTATTCAGAGGGAAAAGCAGTTTTATAAGCAACGGAAGTTTTTACTCAGTGAGCCCAGGTATGAGGCATTGAACATTAACTGTAATGATTGTACTGCTAAAAGCTATGCTAAAAGAAGGATTCCTCCTAAGGGAAACAAGAGTGCAGACTGGTTCACTAAACTACCGCCAGCCTTAAGAGTCCCTGGTTATGTGAAGCCAAACTCCCAAGCTGGAGATTACCATGCTGAAATAGACAGGGACAGTAAAAGCCCTTTGAATCAGTATAGGGGAGAGGAATTGATGGAAGTGGATTCTCCCAGCACTATTCCCACACCTTTGCCTGAGGAAATGGAATGTGATTGGTGCACTGCCTATGCTCCAAAGTGTGTATGCTCCACAGAAGAATAAATGAAGTATAATTTGATGTTTATTATACTGATTACTACTTTGAAGAAAACCTGCTTTAAACTGTGAAGTAACAGTTAACTAGCCAGTGAATATTGGTACCTTTTGAAACAAAGGACTGTTTCTGTTATCTAAAATATCTTAGTTGAACCTTGCTTTAAACGGGGAATAAAAGCCTTTATTACCCTACACTTGGACTCTTTGTTCTTTAACAGCGCTACCTAGTGGCGTATAATCTTTGTGTCACCGGCAACCGGGTGACAAGCTTCATGTTATGCCCTCCAAAACAGAATCCCAAGTGAAAGAAAAACGGCACAAAACTCTGCAAAATTCCACAATGCAATACAGGACTCTATAATTACCCACATGGGAAAGACATTAAAAATAAAAAAAAAAATCTACTGGTCACTAGCGGAGTGCACGAAAATCACAAAATATCAAAACAGCACGCGTATTCCCCTGAAGAAGCAATTGTATTCGCAAAACGCTGAAGAGCGCTTGGTTTGAAGCGTTGGGGGCTGGACTGCCGGGATTGCACTGAAATAGATAAGTTATATGCCTGGCTGTCCTTTTATTCACACCGGGGATTTTACAGGAAGTTGGTCACTGGTGTGAAATGGGCTTGAAAGTTGGTGTTTAAGACTGAACATTTGATAGTCATTAAAAACACTAGCCCTATGATACTGAGACCTTCTTTCCCACTTGAATATGTTTGTATATAAGCCTTTAATAAGAATGGTATATTAAGTATTGGAGGACGAGCACCACGAAAATAGAAGATTTTTACATTTTTGTTTTATTCGAGTGCTGTTTTGATATTTTGTGATTAAAAATAAAAAGGCATCAAAAACAAAAAGCTTGCATTCATGCTCCTCAGTAAAGCATAGTTACTCACCTGTAACAAGTGTTCTCTGGGGACAGCAGGAAACAGTCTTCACATATGGGTCATGTCTGTGCCAACGGAGCCCTTGTGGGAACATCTTCCCAACTTTCAAAGAAAACTTCTGGGAGATGCCATCACGCATGCGTGGTCCCCTTCTTTCTCAAGGGTGCCTTCTTGCCCGAGTCAGATGACATAGCTAAAGATGGCAAAAATGATTGAAAAGCAACTCTGCGGAGAGGAGGGAGGGTTGTGAGAACCAATTCCTGCTGTCCCCAAAGAACACCCATTACAGGTGAGTAACTACGCTTTCTCCAGGAACAAGCAGGAAGTCCTCACATATGGGACTCTCTAGCTACAGGTTACCAAGAGCTCATAGAAAACCATAGATGCCTCCCCCAAGGCGAGCCATGAGTAGCAGCAGCAATTGAGTCCAAAGCTACAGACTCCAGAGGGACCAGTGTGTCCACTGAGGAACCAACACTCCGGTAGCCTGAACATAGGAGAGTAGGAGTTACCTAAACTCCAAACAGATTATGGAGCACAGCTTGGCTGAAGGCAGTGTCTCGTCGGGGCTCCCTCTCAAGGCAGTAATGAGCTACGACAGTATGTCAGAAGACCAGGTGCCGCCCAACAGATGTCCATCACTGGGATGAAGCGCAGGCTTGCCAGAGGCCGCCATGGCCCCAACTTTGAGTGCCTTGACCCGATGCTCCAGCAAGAGCCCAGCCTGTTTATAGGTGAGGGCAATGCAGTCTGCTTGGTCACAGGAAACTAAATGTTGTAAAGCTTTGCAGTGGCCCCGAGTACGAAGGTAGAAGACAGGGCCCTCTTGCAATACAAAGCATGGAGCATGGCCTCTGCTCTGCTGGCGTGAGGCTGCAGAAAGAAAGTAGGTAACACCACCTCTTGATTGAGGTGGAATGGAGACACCACCTTCGGGAGGAATTTGGAGGTGCATGCAGAGCACGACCCTGTTTTTGTAGAACCTAATGTAGGGCATCTCTGCCACCAAGGCTTGGAGCTCGCTGATCCTGAGAGCGGATGTGAGCGCCACCAGGAAGATGACTTTCCATGAAAGATACCTTAAGTGGCAGGTAGCCAGGGGCTGAATAGCGGTTCAGTGAACTGCGCTAGTGCCACATTGAGGTCCCACTCTGCTGATGGTGGGCGGATGGGGGCTTAGGCAACAGAAGACCCACAAGAAGCGGGTGACAAGAAGCTGCACTGAGAGAGGGTACCCTGACGGAACTGGATTTGAGCCCGGATTGTGACAAATGAAGTATTGCAACACCAGCTGCACCAAGCAGGAGAACAGATTCACCTGTCACTCCGTGCATCACACTGAAAACCTGCAACACTTGAAGGCGTAGGCTCATCTGGTGGAGGTCTTGGTCCCTTTCAACCTCTCCCCTGAGAGGTTGAAAGGGGCCACGGTTACCCTCTCAGCAGCCTAGTTGTCAGACAAATATCTCAGATTGGGGTGCAGGAGGAAGCTCTCCTCCCGAGACAATAACCCCAGGGCACTCCCCAGGGAGACGGGGACCTCCACCACCAAGCAAAGAAGCAGAGGGAACCACGGTTACCTGGATCACCATGGAGCCACCAGGATCAGTGACGCCCTGTAGTGGAGAGCCTTGAAGAGAGTCTTTGCAATCAACAGTGTGGGTGGGAAGTCATACAGAAGACCTTCCGACCACAGGATGAATAAGGCATCTACAGCCACCTGAGACAGGTGGGGCTGACAGGAGCAGAAGCAGGGCAACAGAGTTGTCCAGTCTGGCAAAGAATCCACTAGAGGGGTCTCCCAGAGTCAGAAGTGCTGACTGGCCACTCTGGGGTCCAGTTGCCACATGTGTGGCTGAAGGATCTTGCTCAGTCTGTCTGTCTGTCAGAGTGGTGTTCTGTCCCAGCAGGTACACCGCCCGCAGGAGCATCCCTTGGTGGAATGCATAAGAGCCGAGAGCCACTGCTTTGTGGCAGAGGGTGCAGAACCCCGTGCCTCCTTGTTTACACAGAACATTGCCACTTGATTGTCCATTTGGACCAGCACTGACTGGTGCTGCAGATGGTGGAGGAAGGCCCGGAGAGCCAAGTAAGCTCAGAGCTCCAAGAGGTTGATCTGCTGCTGGCTTTCAGCCTCAGACCAACTGCCCCGAGTGCAGAGTTCCTTGCAATGTGCTCCCCAGCCCTGCAAAGAGACATCTGTAGCGAGGATCCTCTGAGGGTTGGGGATCTGAAAGGGCATCCATGCTCGAAGGTGCTGCGTGTTCTGCCACCAGTTCAGGGGCTCTGCCAGCTGGCAAGTCACTGACACTATCTCACAGTTGGCCTGTGGCTTATGTCCACTGGGTGTAGAGGCACCACTGGGTCACCATCGTATGAAGATAGGCATCTGGGGTAATATGGACTGTGGAGGCCATGTGGCCGAGTAGGCACAGCAGGAGGTGAGCGGACACAGGGTCGGTGCTGAACATCTGCAGCCAGTGCCCTGAGATAGTCGGCCCTGTCCAGGTTGAGAAAGTTCAGGCCAGAGCCTATTTCCAGCCTTGCCCCGATGAACTCCAGACACTATGTCGGGAGAAGGGGGACTTGGGGTGGTTTATCATGAATCCCAGATGTTGCATGACAGATGGTGCAGGCCATGGCCTGCTGCATCTCAGCGACTGTCTCCCCCTTTATGAGCCAGTCATCCAGATAGGGAAAGAAAGGTCCCCTGGAGACAGAGGTAGGCAGAGACTACCGCCAGGCATTTGGTGAAGCTTCTAGGGGCGGAGGCCAGGCCAAAGGGTAGTACCCTGTGTGCAAATAGTGGCCACCCCCCACCATAAATTGGAGATACTGCTTGTGGCTGGGATGAATGAGGATGTGGGAGTATGCATCCTTCAGATCCAAGAAGCACAGCCAGTCTTCCTGCTGGGAGGTAAGGCAGCAATGTTGCAAGGGAGAGCATCTTGAAATTCTCCCTCACCAGGAACCTTTTCATGTCCCATGGGTCTAGGATGGGCCTTAGGCCCCCTATTCTATTTGGCACAAGGAAGTACATGAAGTAGAACCCTTTGCCCCAGAGGTGCTAGGGTACTGGTTCCACCGCCCTATCCTGGAGGAGACCTGAAAGTTCTTGCAGTAGTAGATCCCAGTGGAGGGGAGTCCTGGGGGACTCTCCTGGGAAGAAAGGGGGAGGCATCTGTGTCAGGTGGAGGAGGTAACCCTCTTTGACCACTTGGAGTGCCAAGTGTCAGTGGTAACGGTTAGCCACCGATGGGCAAAGTGGATCAGCTGTCCCCCCCCTGTGGGCTGCTGACCTCCTTGAGAGTGGAGAGCCTCTACCCAAGGAGTCAAAAACTCCCACCAGGCTGGGCAGGGGTCTGTGCCTAGGGCTTGGGAGTCTTCTGCTTATGAGGGACATGCCCATGTCCCTTGGCCTGCTGATGAGCTGGGGGGGCCTGATACCATGGGTAGTTTTTATAAGCAGCTCCCTTTCTCGAGTAAAGGGGTTTTTTACTCAAGCTCTTCTGTCAGGAGAGTCTTCTTGGAGAGCCTGGTCCTCGTCATGAACTTGGTCTCCAACTAGGCAGCCTTATTGGTCATGGATTTTCCAAAGAGATTCTCTCCCTGGCAGGGGACATCGACCAAACTGTCCTGAACCCATTGCTCCAGGTCAGAAGACTGCAGCCAAGCCTGGTGTGGGGCACCAATGCCCGCTGCGGCTACTCTAGCTGCCGACTCAAAGCAGTAATAAGTTGCTCAAATCAAACTGGGAGCACTCAAGGACAGCTTTGGCCAGGCTCCGGAACCACTGTAGGGCTCCTCAAAAAGACCAGCTGAGAACCCTGCGAGTTCCTTTGCCAGGTTCTTTAGATACATGCCCATGTACAGCTAGTATGCCTGGATCCGGCCAATGGAGCATCGAGCCCTAGTAGCACTTCCTGCCAAGGGCATCCAGGGTGCAGGCATCCCTACAAGGGGGCACCGAGGAGTGCATCTTCTGATTCTTGAGACGATGCATGGCCAACACCACCACCTTGGAGTTATGTGGCAGCTGCTATGCTTTCTAAAAGGCTGGGCTCCGGCAGACTCGATACATCAAGTCAAGCCATTGGCTTACGATGGGCACCAGACACTGGATTAGAAATTGGTTGACTGGCAGACGACTGAGGGTGATGACAAATGGTACTCACTCGGATGAAAGTAAGGTGATTAGCTGTGTGCCCCAGGGTTCAGTCCTGGGGCCAGTACTGTTCAACGTATTTGTGAGGGATATTGCTGAAAGACTGAATGGGAAAGTCTGTCTTTTTGCAGATGACACGAAAATTTGCAACACAGTGGACTCCTCTGAGGCAGTGGAGATCTACAAAAGCTGGAAGAAAAATCTTAACTGACAAGCATTAGGCCAAATGTGAAGAAGTGCAGTGTCATGCACTCGGGAAGCAGAAATCAAAGGGAATTGTATGTGATAGGGGGCGAGAGGTTGGTGTGCAAGGAACAGGAGAAGGTCCTTGGAGTGACTATTTCTGAGGATCTCAAGGTGGCGAAAGTGTGACAAGGCAGTAGCAAAAGCCAGAAGGATGCTGGGTTGCATACAAAGAGGAATTGCAAGCAGAAAGGAAGAGGTACTAATGCCTCTGACAAGTCGCTGGTGAGGCCTCACTTGGAATATTGTGTTCAGTTTTGGAGACCCTATCTAGCAAAGGATATAAAAAGACTGGAAAAGTGACCAAACTGATTTGAGTCTGTGTCAGGAGAGGTATGAGAAGAGGCTTGAAGACCTAAATATGTACACTGGAGGAAAGGAGGGACAGGGAAGATATGATTCAGACCTTTAAATATTTAGAGTATTAATGAACTAACAAACAAACCTCTTCCAAAGAGAGGGAGGCTGTAAAACTAGAGGGCATAACATGAAGCTGCAAGGGGATAAACATGTCAGGAAATAGTTTTTCACTGAAAGGGTGATGGATGCTTGGAATGCCCTCCCGATAGAAGTTGTGGGGCAGACAGTGATGGAATTCAAAATGGCATGGGACAGACACTGTGGATCCCTTTATAGTAACAGGATAAAATCAAAGTAAACATAACTATTTCAACAAATAGGGGTAACCTACTCGGAGCAATTGGTACACTCCTAAACAAAGGCATACGGAGGGGTGACCTGCACGGAGCAGCGAGTGCACCTGCTCTTGCCGCCTTGCTGGGCAGACTAGATGGATCATGGTGGTCTATCTGCCATCATATACTATGTTACTGGTGTTTCCCCATGCGAAGAAGCAGCCATTCCAGGACGGATGGGGATGGGCACTGTCAGTGCTTCCCTCGGCGAGGCCTTGGACTGGAGGAATTCTAGCTCCTCTGTGCTTAGGTCCTCCTCAGACTCAGTAGTGAATGCAAACGCCTTTGACATATCCCTTGTGAAGTCAAGAATGCCTTGTCCTTTGGCAGGGATCAGCAACGCATCTCTGAGAGGGATGGGTCAGAGGATACGTTGCAGTAGCGATAGGTGTCCAGGGACTCCTCGTCCTCTGTCTCCCAGTCAGAGTAATCTGTGGAGGAGTTGAGGGAGGGCCGGGCCAGATGATCCGGCTCCAAGCCTGGTCCAGGTCCCTCTGATGCTCCACGGCCGAAGCCTTTGGCACTCGCCAGGGAGGACCTCCAAGGCTGCCATTCTTGTCTCCAGTCCTGAAGGTTCCGCAGCCATCAGCATGGGCACAGAGGGACTCTGGCCCGACGTAGATTCCCCTAAAGGAGAGTGCTTGATGAGGATGATCTCAGGGGCCTGAGGCCAATCACTGGAGAATTCTTTTCAGGCGACCTTGGTAGGCCACTCCCGCTCCGCGCCCTCAGACAAGCAACGTGGACTTCAGGATCTGGATCGGAACTTACCCGCCTTCCTGGATTCATCCACAGACGCAGCCCTCAAGAGTTTTTTTTTTTGTTGTGTTCCCCAACAAGGGAGCTCCACTCCGAGGACCTGTGGCCTTGCTCAGGGCCCATGGAGTCACTACAGGAGTCAGAAGCCTCAAAGGGGACCTTGGAGCATGGTATCACTGGAGACTCCGGGAAGAACTTGTCGTGCTGCTGCTGACTGCTCGAGGGCCTTGGATGACATTTTCTTGCACAGGCCACAGTCCGTCAGGTCATGGTCTAGCCTAAGGCAATGGAGGCAGCAGTCATGCTCGATGGTGAGGTACATGACTCTCAAGCACCGATCATACTTTTTGAAGCCTCTGGAGGCCATGGGGGGAAAAAGGGCCCCAGCTAGGTCGAAGACCCGAGGATCTGCCAGCAGTGCAAAGGCGTGAACTGCACCAAGGCAAAAAGGTGAAATTAGACTTACCTACTAATTGTTGTTCCTTAAGGAACTCCAGTCTAGTCCCGAACCTTAGAAGTTGTGTACGTCCTCCCGCAGCTTGGAGACTGAGCATGTCACAATCTTGCTGACACCAGTATAAGTAATCCAGGGACCGCCTCCTTGCTCCAGTACCCTATTGACAAAGCAGACTCACCAGAGCAATAATTAACTATAAACTTTCAAAACTGTAAATAAGTGGCAACCTGAGCCATGAAATAAAGGAGAAAAATTCCCCCTATTTTTTTTTACTTGTACTCTAATCTTAACACAGAGGAAAGTACCCCCTCCGTTCCGCATTTTCCCCCCTGAACTAACGACTCACTCCGACAGTCGCAGAGCGGCAATACTATTTCCTTTGCTTCAGGGTGTCGTCAGCAGCCAAGCTCAGGGAGGGATGCAGGACTAGACAGGAGTTCCTTAAGGAACAACAATTAGCAGGTAAGTCTAATTTCACCTTCCTTAATGTCCCTCCAGTCTAGTCCCGAACCTTAGAAGACGTAACAGAGCAGTAACACCTTAACAGGAGGGCCCTGCTAGACCAGCCTGAAGCACTGCTGCTCCAAAACTAGAGTCCCTCTCCGCTTGAACATCAATCCTGTAATGCTTCACAAACGTATGCAATGACGACCACGTCGCTGTCTTACAGATTTCCACTGCTGGCACCAAACTAAACTTCGCCCATGAAGCAGCTTGTGCCCTTGTCGAATGCACTTTCAAAACCCTTTGGGACCACCCTACCTCTCAACAGATAGGCTGAAGCTATCGTTCCCTTAATCCACCGAGCAACAGACGACTTAGACGCCTGCTCACCTCGCTTCGAACCACCAAACACAATCTGTCGGTCCTACGAAATGACGCTGTCCTCTACAAATACTTTAAGGCTCTGCCAACATCTAACTTATGTAGCTGAACCCCATCCTTGCTTTTCTTGCCTTCTGAAACACTGGCAATGACACCACTTGATTCACATGAAAAGACGACACTACCTTCGGTAAAAACGAGGGCACCGTCCTCAACACCACTTTGTTGACCTCAAAAACCGAAAAAGGCTCTCTACACGACAATGCTTGCAACTCTGAAATCCTCCTAGCCGAAGAGATAGCAACCAAAAACACCACCTTTAGGGTAAGGTCCTTCATTGTTGCCTCTGCTAAGGGCTCAAATGGTTCCCGAGCCAGCACCTCCAGGACTACGTTCAAATCCCAGACGGGAACAGATACCCTGCGCGGCGGCCTCAAAAGCGAAGCCGCTCTCAAAAATCTCTTCACCTCTGGATGCGTTCCCAGTGACCTCCCCTTTACCTTTCCTCGATAACAAGAGAGCGCTGCCAACTGCACTTTATTTATTTTATTTATTTTCATTCTCTTATATACCGCGCTACTCTGCACCAGTGCGGTTTGCATTGAACAAACTGAAATTACATTGAACAGGGCATTATAACTTGGAGATAACTATTTTACAGGGAACATGGGCTATGGAGGGTTAAGTGGCTTGCCCAAGACCACAAGGAGCACCTGTGGAACTAGAAACCCCAGTCCTTCCGGCCCAAGGTTGCTGTCCTCTAGTGGGATTTGAACCCCCGACCTTCCGGCCTGAAGTACCTTGCCCCAACCACTAGGCCACTCCTCCACTTTAAGAGAAGCTGCCTGCAACCCTTTATCAAAACCATCCTGCAAAAGACGACAACACTTGAGGTACCGACGCTCATAACGCCCTAATCCGCCTGTCATCACACCAAGCTTCAAAAATCCGCCAGATCCGGATATACGCCAACGAAGTGGACCTCCTCCTAGATCTTAACAGCGTTGCAATCACCTCAGCCGAGTACCCCTTGTCTCTTAACCTTACCCTTTCAAGAGCCAAGCCGTAAGCGAGAACCGATCCACCTGAGTCATTGTTAATGGACCCTGCAACAGGAGGTCCTTCCTTATCGGTAGCCTCCACGGGGACTCCAATAGCAGCCGCATTAAGTCTGCATACCAAGGCCTCCTTGGCCAGTCTGGCGCCATCAGAACTATGAACCCCCTGTGTCTCTCTATCCGCTGCAACACTCGCCCTATCAGTACCCACGGTGGGAAAATGTATAGAAGCTGCTCCTCCAGTCACCTTTGTATCAGAGCATCCAGCCCTTCTGACATCCTTTCTCGCCGCCTTCTGAAGAATCTTTCCACTTTTGCTGATGTGCACGTCGCCATGAGGTCCATTACTGGAACTCCCCAGCGTTGCACCAGCAAATCAAACACCTCCTGATTGAGTATCCACTCTCCTGGGTCACCTTTACTCGACAAAAAAAAAAAAATAAAATAAAATATGGCGGTCACATTGTCCATTCCCGCTACATGTGCTGCCGATAAAGCTTCCAGATGCGACTCGGCCCACCAGAGTAACTCGTCCGCTTCCTCCTCGAGGGCCACGCTGCTTATGCCGCCTTGCTGACTGATGTAAGCCACCGCCGTGGCGTTGTCCGACAACACCTGGACAGCATTCCCCCCCCAGCCACCGCTGAAAGGCCCTCAGAGCTAAAGTGACCGCTCTCAACTCTAACCTGTTGATTGACCAAGTCCTCTCCTGTTCTGTCCACTGGCCCTGCGCAAAATGCCCTTCGAAGTGCACCCCCCAGCTGAACAGGCTTGCATCGGTCGTTAATGCCTTCCAGACTGGAGACTCTAGAGGCGTCCCCTTTTCCAGACACCCCAGAGCCAACCACCACTGCAGAGATTGCCTTGCCTCCGGCGTACAGACCAGTCTCTTGGACAACTGATCGGACTGATGTGACCATCTCCTGAGCAGAGACCTCTGCAATGGTCTCATGTGAGCTCTGGCCCACGGCACCACCTCTAGCGTGGCTGCCATTGTCCAATATCTGCACGTACTGCCACGCCGAGGGATCACGCTTGCTCAGGAAGGTGCGAACTAGGCGCCTTAATTTGTCGATTCTTAGCTGCGGCAGGTACACCCTGCCCTTGTTCGTGTCGAACCGAGCCCCCAGAATTTCCAAGTTCTGCGACGACTGCAACTTGCTCTTCACTAGGTTCACCACCCAACCCAGCAATTGCAAAAACTGAACCACTCGTCTGGTCGCCACTACGCTCTTTTCTTCTGACTTCGCTCTGATCAGCCAGTCGTCCAGATACAGATGTACCAATACTCCTTCCTTTCGCAACGCTGCCGCCACCACTACCATGACCTTGGTGAATGTCCTTGGAGCGGTCGCTAATCCAAACGGCACTGCCTGGAACTGAAAATGTCCCATGGGCACCGCGAAACAAAGAACCTTTGATGTTCTGCTCTGATCTGATTGTGTAGATACGCCTCCGAAAGATCTAGCGCCGTGAGATACTCTCCTTGCCGAACCGCCATTATCACTGACCGCAATGTTTCCATGCGAAAATGCGACACCTTGAGGCATCTGTTTACTCTTTTGAGGTCCAGAATAGGCCTCAAGGTGCCCTCCTCCTTTGGCACTACGAAATACATGGAGTATCAACCGCAGCCGTACTGATCTTCCGGTACTGGCACCACCGCTCTTAGCGCTAGTAGCCTCCCCAAGGTCTCCCGCACCTCTGCCCGCTTTGCTCGAGAACTGCAGGGAGACTGTACAAACGCATCTCCCACTGGACGTTGAAACTCGAGCGCATAACCTCTTTGCATGATTTTCAACACCCACTGGTCTGGGGTAATTTGGGCCCACGCTGGAAAGAACTCCCTTAAACGACCTCCCACGGGAACGATTCCAGCCTGGACCCCCCTCGCATCATTGCGGTTTCTTAAGGCTTGGGGAGGAGGAGGCGGTCCCAAAACCTCTGCCTGCTCCCCTAAAACCCCGAAATCCCGAGGCTCTGTACTGAAAACGTCCTCTCTGAAACTGACCAAACCTTGATTGTCGAAAAACGCCGAAACTCTCGCTGCTGACTTCGAAGGCATCCCCTGACACCCTAGCTTCTGCTTATCTTCCGGCAACCTGCCCCCCTTGGACTCTCCTAAATCTTTCACCAACTTCTCCAGATCTTCCCCAAAGAGAAGTTTAACTCTAAAGGGGAGCTTCCCTAGCCGGGCTTTAGACGCCGCATCTGCCGCCCAATTACGCAGCCATAAGGACCTCCTAACGGCCACAACCGACGCCATACTCTTTGCTAATCCTCTTATAAGATCGTATTGACTATCTGCCAAATACGCGGCTCCCAATTCCAACCGAGCCGCTTCCTCAGCTGCCTCTTCTGCCTGCAAACCCTTCAGCCTTTGGGCCCATCTAAGGCACACCCTTGCCACCCAAGCCCTACAAATCAAAGCTTGCATGGAAAGAGCATTAACCTCAAATACCTGCCTCAACAGCGAGTCTAACTTCCTATCCTGGGTATCCTTAAGAGCTGCACTACCCTCTACCGGAATAGTCTTCTTAGTCACCGACGAAACGGCTGCATCCACTCTCGGAGCTCTAAATAGATCCTTATTCGCCTCTTGCAACGGGTACAGCCAGTTCAACACCCTGGAACCCTTGAGGCTAGCCTCAGGCGTATCCAATTCTTCCTGAATCATTTCCTTAAAAAAACTCTATGAATCGGAATCGCCCTCTGAAACTTCCGTATCGCCTGCAATAATGGATCCTCCAACGAAGAATCCACCCCCTGCTCCGCGGTCAGCATATTCAATGCCTTCATAGTTTCCGCAATGAACGCAGCCAGCTCCTCTCTCCTGAATACCCTGACAATCCTTGACCAGTCTTCAGGTTCGGCCAACTCTCCTTCCTCCAACTCCGGGTCCCTGTCTGAGTCCTCCAAGGCCTCTGACTGCTCCTCTAGGACCCCGTCCAGGTCTGCTCTGTCCTCAGACAACCTGGTCCTTTTAAATGGGATGCCACCCGACACCTTGTCCAGCGGTGCCCCCTTTCTTTTGACCCCCGTGGAATTCTCCTCCACTCCACCGGCCATATCACTGCCAGCCCTGCCAAGGGTCTGCTGTAGCAGCTCTAAAAACTGCTGCGAAAAAATGGCCCCTGGACCTCCCTGCATGGAAGCCTGGGCCAGCGGGACCTCTGGCGCCGACAACGGACCTGGCATCAACTCTTGCAGTAACGCTGGAGGGTCCAGGGAGTCCTCCGCCCCCAACACCTCCTTAGCCCCTTCCGCCTCACACCGCACCTCCATACCTGATAGCGCCGCCTCGTGTGCACACCGCCTGCACACCCCTGCCTCCGAAATGGTCCCTCTCTGGACCCCACACAAGAGGCAGCGAGGCCTAGAAGGCATCAAGAGCTATGTGCCCGTTTCAGATCCCTTTCTCCACCCCCCCTCCCCATAACTCACACTGCCATCAGATACACTCAAGCCCCAGTTCTTCCCCGCGTACTAACCTGCCCAGGCACTGAAACCTGAAAACGGCACAGCTCTCTGCTCCTGCACCCAAAACCACGCGGTCCTAAAATGGCCATCTGACTACTCGAGCTCCTGGCCCTTAAACCGGCTGCCTTCAGCTGCTCCTCGCTCCACTTACCTCCGATACATCGACAGAGTCCCTTTCAGCCACCGTGCTTCTGCCCGCTTGTCTGGCGATCATATGCCAGCACCGCCGGCCTGTCCAGAGCCGAACACCACCTCTGCGGCTCTTCTCAGCCCTGCAGACATCGAGCGGCGAACCTCAACGGTCCATCACCCACCTCGGGGGATCTGAAAATCGAAGGCCCTACACGCTACTCCCTCACTCTGCTCTGCACCGCTCACACCTTTTCAAAGAGGGGGGGAGAAGGCGGGTAGCTCATTTCCTCAATTGAATTCTAAATTAATTGAAGGCTGTAATTGACGATTTAAAGGGGCAGTAGCCCCTTACCGCGAGTTAAAACCTTTTCTCTCCTTTCCTTCTTGCCTCTATCTGCCTTAACGTATCCACTACCTTTTTTTTTTTTTTTAAACCAATCCTACTTAATGATTCCTTCAGTGAGTCCCTGACCCCTAGGCTCACACCTCCTACTGCTGCTTGGAGACTGGAGCAAGGAGGCAGTCCCTGGATTACTTATACTGGTGTCAGCAAGATTGTGACATGCTCAGTCTCCAAGCTGCAGGAGGACATACACAACTTCTAAGGTTCGGGACTAGACTGGAGGGACGCTAAGGAAGAAAAAGTTTAAATGGACCCAAGACATGGTGCAGAGATTTCCTGCCCCTGAGCATGCTGAGTACCAGAGCAAGACTGGAGAAGAAGAGTAAAAAACTAAAAATTTAAACAAATTTTCGTGGGAAACAGACATATGTCTGGTGGGCTCGGTGGAAAAAAGGAGACTGAGGCAAGATGGCACCCTTGGACAGGAAGGAAACTATGCATGCATGGTGGCATCTCCCAAAGGTTTTTTTTTGAAAGCTGGAGAGATACTTTCAGGAGGGCTTTGTCGGCAATGATGTCACCCACATGCAAGGAATGACTTCCTGCTTGTTCCTGGAGAATGTAGCATATATGATCCAATGCAAAAGATGTGAAGGGTGATACACTGGAGAAACAAGCCAAAAACGGAGGACACATCAACCTTCACAGGCACATCATAAACTGTTATAGAACAAAAACAAAATTAGTCCACTTGAGCATTTCTCAAAGGAAAACTATCCAGGAAGAAGTAGATAACATGAGAGATCTAGCTAAGTTTGAAGAATGATCAAGTATTTGGCAGCTGAGATTTAATGCTAAAAAAATGCAGGGTTATGCATTTGGGCTGCAAAAATCCAAGGGAGCAGTAAAGTGTAGGGGGTGAAGTACTTTTGTCCACAAAAGAAGAGCGGGACCTGGGCATGATGGTTTCTGATTATCTTGAAGTGGCTAAACAGGTAGAAAAGGCGACTGCGAGCCAGAAGGATGCTTGGGTGCATAGGGAGAGGAATGGCCAGCAGAAGAAAGGAGGTGATAGTGCCTCTGCATTAGTGTGACCTCATTTGGTGTATTGTGTGCAATTCTGAAGACACCTTCAAAAGGATATAAACAAGATGGAGTTGGTGCAGGAAGCGGCTACTAAAATAGTTAGCGGTCTTTGTAATAAAGCATATGGGGTCAGACTTAAAGATCTAATATGTATATGTTAGGGGTAAGGAGGGATAAAGGAGATATGATAGAGACATTTAAATACTACCATGACATAAATGCACAGGATGAGAGCAGCTTTCAATTGAAAGAAAGCTCTACAATGAGGGGGCATAGGATAAAGATGAAAGGGGAGAGACTCGGGAATAAAGCATAGTTACTCACCTGTAACAGGTGTTCTCCAGGGACAGCAGAAATCAGTCCTCACTTATGGGTGACGTGGGCACCAACGGAGCCCGAGCGGAACAATTCCCCAGCTTTCAAAGAAAGCCTTTGGGATTGCTGTCAAGCATGCGTGGTCCTCTTCCCACCCAAGGGTGCCATTTTGCTCAGTCAGGTCCCTAAGCTCAAGCCCTACCAAGCAAATGGCAAGGGAAGGACAAAATTTCAGTAACTCATCAGGGGAGGCGGGAAGGTGGCGAGGACAGATTCCTGCTGTTTCTGGAGAACACCTATTACAGGTGAGTAACTACGCTTTCTCCAGGAACAAGCAGGAAGTCAGTCCTCACATATGGGACTCCCTAGTTACAGGTTACCGATAACCTGTAGGAAAGAGTCTGTCAAGCTGCGAGTAGCAGCCAGTGAGTCCGAAGGACAGACTCTCAAAGGACCCCAGTGTCCAGGGAGAACCATCAGTCTGGTAGCCTGAACTCAGAAGGATCGGAGTTGCCTAAATCCCAAAAAGATTATGGAGTACAGCCTGGTTGAAGGTGCTGTCCCCGTCAGGACTCCCTCTCCAGGCATTAGTGAGCTGCAAAGGTGTGAACTGAAGACCTGGTGGCAGCCCAGCAGAGTCTCATCGGGACAGAGCACAAGTTTGCAACAGAGGTCGCCATAGCCCTCACACCAAGCTGTGACTTGGCACTCCAGCGGGAGCTCAGCCTGTTTGTAGGCAAGGGCAATGCAGTCCACAACCCAGGTGGACAGGGTCCATTTGGTCATCGCCTTCCCCAGCTAGCTGGGGTCATAGGAGACAAAAGACTGGGGGAGGCAGTGACCAAGTGGACCCTGTCCCACCTGGGTTGCAGACTGCATTGCCCTTGCCTACAAACAAGCTGAGCTCCCGCTGGAGCACCAGGTCACAGCTCACAGTGTCAGGGCTATGGCGACCTCAGTTGCAAACTTGCCCTCTGTCCCGATGAGACATCTGCCGGGCCGCCACCACCTCGCCCCCTGGCTGGGGTCATAGGAGACAAAAAGCTGGGAGGCTTTGCGGTAGCCCTGGGTGCGCTTCAGGTAGAAAGACAGGGCCCTCTTATAGTCCATAATGAGACATAACCTCTGTGTTGCTGGCTTGAGGCCATGGGAAAAAGGTGGGGAGCAACACGCCTCCTGACTGAGGTGGAAGGAGACCACCACCTTTGGCAGAAATTTGGGCTGTGTGCAAAGCATGACCCTGTCCTTATAGAACCTCATATATGGTGGCTCCATCAGAGCCTGGAGCTGGCGACTTTCCAGGAGAGGTACTGCAGATGGCAGGTGGCTAGGGGCTCAAACAGCGGTCGAGTGAGCCGCAGCAGCACTACTTTAAGGTCCCATTTCACCAGGGGCAGGTGAATTGGGGGCTTGGAGAGCAGTAGACCCCGCGGGTGACAAGGGGCTGAGTCGAGACATCCTTGCCCTTGATAGGGTGGTGGTGTGCTAATAGGGCCCACAGGTGCATACTAACCGAGTTGGACGTTTCAGCATGGGAGAGGTGCAGCAGGTATTGCAGGACTAGCTGCACCGTGCAGAAGGGGTTTGCCCGTTACTCCGAGCACCACACAGAGAATCTCCACCACTTGAAGGCGTAAGCACATCTTGTGGAAGACTTGAGAGATGTCAGAAGATCCTCCTCCAAAAGGTTAAAAGGAGCTAAGGCTACCCATTCAGCAGCCATGCTGTTGACGCCAGAGACCCCAGGTTGGGGTGAATGAGGGAGCCCTCCTGAGTCAGCAGCCCCGGGGAGTTCCCAAGAGGGACTGTGGGTTCTGTCGCTAGGCACAGCAGCTGTGGGAACCACAGCTGCTGCCACTTGGGGGGGGGGGCACTATCAGGATTAGCAACACCCTGTCCCGAAGGGCTTTGAATAGGATCTTGGCGACCAGCAGCGTGGGTGGGAAGGAGTACAGAAGACCTTCCGACCACAAGATGAGAAAAGTGTCCACAGCTATCCGGGATGGGGTGAGGTTGGCGAGAGCAGAAGTGGGTCAGCTGGGCAATGGCCGGGCTAGCGAAGAGTCCCCCAGAGCTGGAATAGCCTATGGGCTACTCCAGGGTTTAGTTGCTATTTGTGCGGTTTCAAGACTCTGCTTAGCCTGTATATGAGGACATTATCTTGGCCTGGCAGGTAGACAAGAGCATCCCCTGGCTTACTGTGTACGAGCAGAGTGTTACTGCCTCCTGGCAGAGGGCATAGGAGCTCATGCCTGTTTGTTCATGTAGAACATCCGGTCTGTCTAGATGAGCACTGGCCGGTGCTGGAGATGGTGGCGGAAGGCCTCGAGCTCCAGGAATATAGCCCTGTGCTCCAAGAAGTTGATCTGTTGGGCTTTGGCCCAGGACCAGGTGCCCTGTGTGAGGAGGTTCCTGCAGTGGGCTCCCCAACCCAGCAATGAGGCGTACCTGGTGAGGATCTGCTGAGGAGTGGGGGATTAGAAAGGCATTCCTACCCTCAGGTGCTGAGTGGTCTGCCACCAGCAGGGCAATTCCACCAGAGGGCGGGTCATGTAGACCATGTCCTGGAGGCAGTCAGTGGCCTGCGTCCACTGACACCTGAAGCACCACTGAGCTACCCTAATGTGAAGGTGGGCGTTTGGTGTGACGTGTACCATCAAGGCCATGTAGCTGAGCAGGTGAAGCATGCCACGTGCTGGCATGGAGCATCTACCCTCAACTTTTGCAGCCAGGGTCATGAGCTGTCTGGCCCTGTCGCTGGGCAGGAAGGCCTTCAACTGGAGGGTATCCTGGTGCGCCCCAGCGAACTCCAAGCTCTGTGTTGAGATGAGGTGGGACTTGGGGTGGTTTATCACAAACCCCAGGAATTTCAGAACACCAATGATGTGGCCTGTTACACCTTGGTTGCTGTGTCCCCTCTGATGAACTAGTCGTCTAGGTAGGGGGAAGACGAAGGCTCCTTGTAGGTGTACATAGGCTGCCCGCGACGGCCAGGCACTTTATGAAAACTCTGGGTGCGGAGGTGAGCCCGAAGGGTAGTATCCTGTTTTGGCAGTGGTCGCCCCGACCATGAACTTGAGGTACTGTTTGTGTCTGGGGTGGATGCGGATGTGGGTATACGCATCCTTTAGGTCCAAGGAGCATAGCTAGTCTCCCTGCTGGAGGTATGGAAGATTCCAAGGGAAAGCATCTTGAACTTCTCCCGCACCAGGAACTTGTTTTAAGTCTTTCAGGTCTAGAGTGGGCCTTAGGCCTCCTGTCCTTTTGGGGACGAGGAAGAACCTTGAAAAGAACACCCTGCCCTGTTGTTGATGGGGCACTGGTTCCACAGCCAAGTCCTTGAGAAGACCTTAAGTTCCTGCAGTAGCAGGGCCTGATGCAGGAGAGTCCTGGGGGGATTCTCTGGGAAGAAAGGAAGAGGCGTCTGGTCCAGGTGGAAGAGGTAACCCTCTCTGACAACCTGGAGTACCCAGGTGCCAGTGGACAAAGTGGGCCAGACATCCCCCTGTGGGTTGTTGATCTCCTGGAGGGGTAGAGGCTATGTCCAGCAAGTCAAAGGCTCTGCCTTGGCTAGAGCCGAGGCCTATTTTGCTTGCAAGGTCATCGCCCAGGTCCTCGGGGACCCTGCTGAGGGAGTCTGTGGGGCCTGGTACTGTTGGTAGCTCCGGGATCACAAGCTTTTCCTGGAGAAGGGGGGGGGGGGTTCTTCCTGGGGGGGCCTTATGCTTGGGGCCCGAGGAAGTTTTCTTCGAGAACCGGATCCTTGTCATGTATTCAGCCTCGAGCTCTGTGGCTTTGTCTGCTATGGCCTTGCCAAAGAGGTTCTCTTCCAGGCAGGTGACATCCAGGAGCTTTTCCTAGACCCAATGCTTGAGATTGGAGATTGGAGCCAAGCCTGTTTCCTGGTGCAAATACAGGTGCCAGCAACCCAGGCCATGGCATTGAAGCCATCATAGCCCTAGTAGCATTTTCTACTGAGATTGTCAAGGCTCGGGGCCTTCATACTGAGAGGTGTGGATGAGTGCAGCTTTTGGCTTTGGAGCAGATGCATGGCTGACTCGACCATCATGGACTTGTGTGGTAATTGGCTCCTGCAGAAGTCAGGGTTCGGGCAGATCTAATACATAAGGTCGAGCTGGCGACTAACCGTGGGTACTGTAGCTGGTGTCTCCCACATACGGAAGAGGGTTATCTACTGACTCTGTGGTGAAGGCCAGAGCTTTGGCTATGTTCTGCACAAAATAGAGGAAGGCCTTGTCCTCGGGTGGGGGCTGTCGCCGGGCCCCTGGACAGGTAGGTCTCGATGCCTCCGGGTGTCCAGGGAAGTGTCATCCTCGGATTCCCAGTCTGAGTTGGAGGTGGACTCAATGATCGAATGGACCTGGGTCGGAGGCCTCGGCAGCATGGCCAGAGCCGTGGACAGGGATGATCGGGGTCCTGTGGAACGGGACTGCAAATGTGACCTGTCAGTGATCGGCCCGGGCGAGGGAGCTCCAGGTCCCAGTTTTTTTGACAAATGAACAGACTGAGCCGCACAGCACTGCCTGCTGAGTGGCCAATAAGGCAGACAAGCTGCGCTCCAGGGCCTCCATCCTGGTCTTCAGCCTAGATGGGGTTACAGCAGTTGGTGCGGATGCCGAAGGTGTCAGGTCCAGCACCAGTGGAGGACAGTCCCTGGTGAGGCCTGCCACTGGAACCTGGGGATGATCGCTGGCTTCCACTGAGTCTTTCTGGGGATGTTTTGGCGGCCAGCTCCTGCTCCAAAAACCTCAGCCCTCCTCTGGGGACTCAGGGGTCTGGCGCGGGACTTACCCGTCTTCCCCGAGTCTTGTGAGGAGTCCTACGAGGCTCTCTTCTTCTTCGGTATCCAGATCAGGGACACCCGGTTGAAGGATTTGTGGCCCCGACTTGTGGCCGTGGAGTCACTGCATGATCCCGGGGTCTCGAACTGGGCCCTGGAAGGGGTTTCCGAGGCAGAGTCTGACCCGAACATTCAGTTGTGCTTCTCCTGCCTGCTTTTGACTGCCTTGGGGATCAGCCTCTTGCAGGACCAGCAAGTCTCCGGGTCATGGTTAGGACCGAGACAATGGAGACAGCAGTCGTGTGTGTATGTGATAGAAAAATTACTGGAACACTGATCACACTTTTTAAAGCCGCTGGCCATCGGGGGGAAAAAAGGCCCCAGAGAGGAACTGGAAGTAGGAAAAGGGTGCGAATCGCGCTGGAAAGAAAATGTCACGGGCCCGAGGACATAGTACCGAGGAAGAGAGACAGTACCGAGGAAGAGAGAGAACTAAGAGGGGGAAAAAAATCAACTTTTCCGGAGAAACAAACGCACATCTGCTGTGCTCCGTGGAAAAAAGGAGACTGAGCAAGATGACACCACTGAGCGGGAAGGAGACCATGCATGTGTGGTGGCATCTCCCAAAGGCTTTCTTTGAAAGCTGGGGAGATATTTCCGCACAGGCTTTGTTGGCACAGACGTCATCCATATGTGAGGACTGACTTCTTGCTTATTCCTGGAGAACTGCACATACATCACAATTCTGCTTCTGCTCCTTCCAAGCTATACAACCAGGAATGCCTAAGCGTACATCAGGCAAAGTTAGGATCACTCTGGTGCCCACTTTTTACCAGCATATGCAGTCGTGTAGTTTTACGAAAGCCCTTTTCAGCATGCAAAACAGACTTTACCTGCAGAAAAAAGCTTTATAAAAAGTATCTCCTAAACTTGAACAAAATCCACACTGGAAACAATCCAATGTTTTCTACGGGCAAAGACCAAAAGGAAAATAATTGTGAGCAATTGTGTTGCCGAAGCTATACATTCGCAAGGAATCTTTCCAACATATCAAACTTCTGAGCTGGTCAACTTAGTAACATAGTAAATGACAGCAGATAAAGACCAGTATGGTCCATCTAGTCTGTCCAGTACGATGTCAAGAGTAGGTACACCTGCCGCTCTGTGCAGGCCCCCCTTCCCCATGTCTTTGTTTAGGGGTGATACCACCACTCCTTGTAGTACACCCCTATTTGTTAAGGAATTAGATGGTTCAGATTATTTAACTTGACTTACGTTTTAAATATCATGCACAACTGGACCATCTTTAACAGTATTTGACGGGAGCGAGTTCCCAGTGTTGCTGAAGAGCACCACCGGATGGCTAAACGTAAAAGATGTAAAGAGAAGTGCCCTCTGTGGCCATCCTGACCAAGGACTGTCCCTGTACAATGGCTGAGCCTACATGTGAGGGAAGGTAAGAGGCTGGGGTCGGGGGCACGTTACAGAGATAAAGGGGAGGAAAATTCAGAGCAGCAGTAAAGACTCATGGCATCGTAATCCTAGGAGGGTGAAGTTTTGATTCGGCTGGAGTTCCAAATGAGGATAAATCTACTAGGCCCAAAAAACAAGATAATTGCACACAACTTGGCATGAATATCGGCAGACTTAAGGAGGCCAAGAAACAGTCTGTCCTTTTCAAGCCAAAAGAGATCCAGATGTACAAATCATGTACCATATGAATCACAGAACTTTATATAGCTGTTCAGATATAACAGAAAGAAGCTACGGTAAATGTCAAACTGGAAAAAAAGTTTAAGTATACATAGCTTAAATGCTCTAAGTAGGAAACTAAATTTTGAAAAAAGTTAAAAGTGAAGGAAGTAAATACACCTACAGTTTAAAATTATTTTAAACTTCAAATATAAAAACGTTACTAAGAATTCAATTCTTCAGAACATAACACCTGTTTAATTCTATTACTACTTACGTTCAACATGTGCAAAAGCACAAAATGGACCACGGGGACAGTAACCCGTTTGTCGCATATCATTGCATTTTGTAGATTTATAAATCTGTGGAGACATAAAATTCAAGTCTTTAATTTAACTCACTTCAGAAGCATTGTTTATATGTATTACTCTATCAGTGAGAATTACTGATGTGTCTTATAACAAGGAAAGGCTTTCAAAGGGCATATTTCACATTTGTTTTCAAGCATTCTGTTTTCATCTATGCAGCATCACTTATTGGAAAAGGCATTTTGTATCCTAAAATGAGAAACAATCTTACCTGTTAAATTTCCTTTCCTTGAGTCCTGCTAAATCAGTCCAGAATCAAGGTTTTATGCCACCCTGCCTACAGATAGTGAGAGCCTCCAAAACATTCCACCAACATCACTATACTAAAAAGGTGATGCAGAAGGTATTGCCAGTATCTTTTGTCAAAACAATGAAATGAAGTAAACAATGCCTAAAACGTGAAACTTTGCATTGTATAAACAGAGATACCGCTCCTAAACTTCCACCAAGGATAAAGGGAAAGGCAAGAAGAGAAGATGAAAAAGTTGAGAATCTCCCAGTTCCAAAGGGCGAGAACCTATACTAACAGTAGAACCCACAATGGAGCACAGCCCTGAACTGGTCTAGCAGGATTCAAGGGAAGGAAATTAACAAGAAAAATTAAGTTTTTCCTTCCTCATCATCCTTTTAGATTAGTCCAGATATTTGTTAAGTACCCAAAGCCCTGTCCAATGAGGGCGCAAAAAAGGACTAAGCTGTTCCAAGAACACTAGCCCAAAAAGAAGCCTCTTCCTCAGCTTACATATCTAATCTATTTGCTGAAAGAATGAAAGGAAAACCAAGCGGCTTTCTGAACGTGCCCCCTCCGGAGATGCCAAATGAGTTCTGCCCAGTACACTTGAGCTCTTGTCAAGTGTGCCTGCAGGGCCAGAGGGGCTCAAATGCAACTGTGGTCAACATTAACACCCTGCATTTTAGGTTTGCTGTGTACGATATCTTGAAAAATAATTGGAAATATTAGAACTGTATGTCATCGTAATATTTTAATAGTATGTTCAAAGGTAAACAACAACAACAAAAAAAATAGATGTCTGTGCAACTTAGATGTAGTAATTTTTGAGGGGGGACCCCACACAAAATATGACCTGGACAGGATTAATGGCACCCTTAATTAATATTTGGTTGCACAACCCTTGCAGTGATGACAGCCTCCAAATTTTATAAAAGGCTACAAGAAAAATCTGCCTGCTGGTAGTTTCTCCCATTCTTCAAATGCAATTTGTTCTAGCTCATGAATGTTTTCAGGATTCCTTTTACCAATGGCAGGATTTTAGCTCTTTCCAAAGGTTCTCAATTGGATTGAGCTCAGTACTCCTTGCTGGCCAGTTTAAAACAGTCCATATTTTCCTTTTTAGCTATTCTTTTGTACTTTTGGATGTATGTTTTGGGTCATTGTCCTGCTGGAGGACCCAGACCCAGCTTTGGCACTAGGTAATACATTTTGCTCCAAAATACCTTAGTAGTCCCTCTAGCTTCATGATTCCTTTAATACTTTCCAGGCCTCCAGTTTCTGACGCAGCAAAACAACCCCACAACATTATGGAACCTCCACCAAATTTAACTGTAGTAAGGGTGTTTTTTTCCTTATAAACTTCACTTCTTCGCCTGTAAATGTATTGCTTGTCTGTATTGCCAAAGAGCTCAAACTCTGTTTCATCTGTCCACAGAACATTTTCTCAGAAGGATTGTGGTTTCTCAAAGAGCAGGCGTGCCTTTTTATGTGTCTGTCTGAGTAGTGGGGTCCTCCTTGGCCTTTGCCCATGAAGTCCTTCTTTGTTTAGTGTGCAGCATATGGTGCAGGTTGAAACCGCCACTCCAGTTTGCTCCAGGTCAGCCTTAAGCTCTTTGGAAATCTTATCAGGTGTTTTTCCAACTTCGCATTAACCTTCGAAGACGTTTTGGATTAGATTTCCTCTTCCCAGCAAGTCCTGGGAAGTTCCTGACAGTTCCATGAGCAGAAAATGTCTTAATATTGCGAACTGTAAACACAAGGTCTTTGGAGATGGCCTTGTACCCCTTTGAAGTTTGATGTTGGTGATAATGGATTTTCTGATGGTCTCAGGCAGCTCTCATCTTCACCATTGTGAAACTGGAACAAGGAGTGAATATGGCCATTTTAAACATTAGAGCCATCAGTCATTGGTTGATTCAAGTCATGTGAGTACTGACAATTGATCACAGGTGCGTCTAATTTTACTGCAATGGGAATTGGTTCTTCTATTCAAACTGATTTCAATTGTTTATAAGGGTGCCAATAATCATGTACTTGGGAACTTGGACCAGTTTCGTTACATCCTGTTTCGGAGAATCCGTGAACCTTCTTCATTTGAAGATTTCCTGAGTCTTCCCATCGGCATTTCATTGGCAACTCCAGTTCAATGGACATTGTTGAGCTCAGCTAAGTGCCTTTATGTTTAAACAATTCTTTAACACAGATTTGCTTCTGGTAACAAATGTTCCTCGTTCTATGTAAATCAGCATTTAGTCTATGCAGGGGCTTGTCCTTTTGGGCTATTTATAGCCTCCAGCATATCTAGGTCGAATTGACCTTTTAAATAAAAGTTGAATAAAAGGAGGGTCTGTCACTAGAGTATGTTGTTGCATCCTCAAGACAGACGATCCCACAAATAAATTCTATTTTTGGTTTAATTTACTGTTCAGAGCATATTTTGATATCACAACACAGGAAATAAGTGATCTTTTACATTATGGTATATTTTTGGTTCACTTTATAGAGGTTAGTTTTTGATAATAATCATGTACTGGCAATGTCACAGCTTTTATGCTATTTCCTACTATTTCCTTTTTTAATTGGTCTTGTTTTATTTGATTCTTTTGTGCATCAAATGTGTGTGCATATTATAGTCCAAAGCCATTTCAATGGCCACTTTTTTTATTGAGATATTGGATATTAAGGGATTAAACTGCAAGGGTGTCAATGTTGACCACGATTGTATGCTGATAATATTGTCTCCCTTATACATCTGGATAAAGACAATTTGGAAGCTGCTTCTCCCTTCTGTGAACCACTGAACAGTTTGTCAGTTTTCTTAAAATAATTAGTTACCTTCAGATACTAGAAGGCTTAGGGAACATTTAGCGAATCCCCCCCTCTCCCCCAAAACAATCCTCCCTAGAACAAGTTGGAATAGAAATGACCTACTTCAAATGAAACAGATAGACAACCTTGGGTAACAAGGATGGTAGTGGGCAAGTGATAAACTACTGAGAAAACACTAGGTAGGGATCCCTATAAGGTAAGGCGTAAAGTTCCAAAAATATGCCTAGTGGAACAACTGGCTACCAAAAGGATCATTGAGAGAGATGCTTTAAAGATGCCTTTTTGAGCAGCTCGGAGAAAGATCCACTAGGGCACTGACCAAGAACTAGATTAAAGATCCCACTGGACATCAAGAGCCCAAAAAGGGAAGATGAACGTGCTTTCTCTCTCGCCTCCCTGTCCAGAAGGTAGTGAGATGTCACCAAGGACCTATGTATCCAAACCTATAAACAAATAGCAACAAACTGGATCTTCAGGAATGAATAGCCAGATCCTTATCAACCCTTTTAAAGGGGGAAAAAAATCTAAATAGTAAGGCTATCTATCCACCAAGGTGAGGCTACCAGATCCTTTCAAGGATTCTCAAAAACGTCAAATCCAAATGTAAGCCAAGGAAATTGAGGACTTATGGTCCTGTAGCAGGTAGAAATCACTGCTGTAAAATATCCTCTTCTAACAAATCAAAACCTTTCAAGGACCAAGCCATAAAACAAAACAGATAAGTCTCCATTTGAATCAGACTTTGACGCAACAAACCATGATGAAGGGAGACACAAAGTAGTATAACATTTTTACCTTATCAGATCTGCATACAACCATCTTCTTGGCCATCCAGAACCACTACGATGACTACTGATGGGCGATCTCTCTATTCTCCTCAACATTCTGCCTATGAGGAACAACAGAAGAAAGAAAGCAGTTTGTCCTTTAGCCACAGCTGAATGACTGCACCAATTCCTCTGGATCCCTGTTCTTTCTGGTGGCTAACCAGATCCACTTGGAGTTATGGACAGCTGCCATCAAATCTATTTGAGGCATACCCTACTGGTCTATTTGAAAGGTGTCCAGGATCAGCTCCCATTCGCCAGGGTCCAAGTTATTTCTGCCAAGGAAGTTGGTCTAGAGACATTCTCCACTCCTGCTATGCAAGCCATAAGAGGTGCAAGAGATTTTATTTTCCACCCACTATACAGGAGATTCACTTCCCTGGCCCACCAATATGCTTTGCATATCTTCTGCCTTTTTACATAAGCTACCATTATGGTGTTGTCCAAGAGGATTCTAATTTTTGTCCCCCTCACTAAGGAGAGGAACTAGAGGCTAGCCAAACTGATTGGTCCAAAAGAGAAGCAGTCTGGTAGATTAAACAAAACTAGAGACAGGAACAAAGCCCCTGAACCATTTGACCCCTGATTCCATGTTAGGAGACTCACATCCAATGTGAGCATAATCCGACTAAATAAAGTTCTAAATCCATTTTCACCAAGAGATCTGTGGGAGCAGAGCACCAAGTCAAGCTTTCCACTCATCTGAGGTGGGACAGAGAAATGCATCTGAAAGTCCTGAGATGGAGTGGAGGGACGGAGCAGCAAATTAACACTCATGTGGCTATTACCTAGGTGATCTGTTCCAAAGAGGCTGCGCCAAGATGATCTTGGGATCTCCAAGAATTAAATCCTTTAATCTAATACCTTAACTTGGAAATCCTTGACTGGGTTATGAAGATTTCACTCTTCTATTAGTGAGACACTAGGACCAAGCACAAGGAAAAGAAAAGGATGCCCTCCCTTCTTGCTCCTGGGCCTTTGCATTTTTCCAAAACGTCTGGTATATAATTAGGGGGAAAAAAAACCCTTGAGAAAGAGCTCTGAAGGGTACCCTGCCTAACAGGAGGGAGGCAACGCTGGGGTAACTGGGAACACTGACAGAGAAGGGCTCAGCCCTAACAATCAAATTTGCCATGGGACTGCATTGATCCTCCAAAATTGAATTGTTTCCTGCCAACGAGTGATGTTCCATTGGGGACACTCTCTCCCTATACAGCAGCTTTCCCATGCACAGGAGGCTACTGCTTGGCCAGCTTCAGTGCAGCAAAATACACCCTGTGGCAAGAAAGAGCCTGTTGCTGCAGCCCTCCACAGCAGCAGCGACACTCCCAGCCCTCCACACACACACACCCATTACCTGTCATCCATTATCCAGTCCTGCAATTTCAGCTCTCTGCAGCCAGCATTATGAAGAACAGCTGACAGTGCATCAAATGTACAGTAGATAAAAGCCTCTAAAATAAACACTACCCCCCCCCCCCCCAAAAGTATCTTATGGCTGCTGTCCCCAAAGCTGCCTTCGCCTCCAATCCCACTGCATATAGCAAGAAACAGTATGGGAGGGGGAGCAGGGAAGGGAAGAGATGGCTGTGCCCCACTGGAAAAACACTCAGACAAGGATCAAGAATCTGACAGGGAGACCATCTGCAGTCCAGTCAAACACACTCTCACTCAACTAGTGGTTCGTTGAAGCAGACACCTTATAGGCCCAGCTCACAGGTGAAAAATACCAGAACAGCCAGGCCATAGCTTGCTGTTCCAGAAGCCCTTAAAACGTTCCACCAAAGGACTAAAAGTCTGCTCAAATCTGAAGGCCCAAAGACAAGCCCGGTGAGCCTCTTCAACCTAATCAAGCCTGCTGAGCCTAACCAGCAGGTACAACCATCAGTTGGAGACAGAGAATTTTGGCAAGAGTTTCATTTGCACCACCCTTTTAATACATTGATGTCACCAGACGTTATGAGTCTGTCTCCATCTGCTGGCAGGGTTGCATAGACCCATGCATCTATCATCATTTCCATTCAGCCTGTGCCTGTCTGCCTTGCCTAAGGTGCTTTTCCCCTTTCAGATGAGCCAGGTGGTCTGCCTGTCCTCCTCCTCCTTTGAGGAGCAGTGTCAGGGAAAGGATTTGTGGCTGTCTGGAGGGTGCTTCTCCGGTGCTTGGAGGTTACAAATTCCTTTCGCAAGCCTGTCCATCCTTTTTGCTGGCTCACGGGAAGGTGATGTGGTGACCAAGTCAATCTTGTGTGCTGGATTAAGAAGGCTATTTCCTTGGCATATCTGTTGCGGAATTGGCCGGTTCTTGCGCGCCCATTCTACCCGAGCACAAGTGTCCTCTTGGGCGGGGCGGAGCGGAGCTTGGTAGCCCCTGCAAACATTTGTCAGACAGCAATGTGGGCATAACCTTCCACATTTTTCTAGCATTACCACTTGGATGTCCAAGTGCAGGCAGACACAGTCTTCGGCTCAAGGGTTTTCTGAGCTGCTGTGTCTACTCTAAATACTTCATAAAATATGGCTGAAGGACACAGGGTGAAGAGATGGGGTGATGTGATTAAAAATATTCATTCAGATATCAGAGGGTTTAAGAGATGCACATAAAGAAAACCCTTTTAGAAGATAGTAGGACATTTCTTCACAGTGGTGATTGCATGGAGCAGCCTCTCAGGGGGAGGCGATTAAGATAAAAATGGTAGTGGATTCAAGAAGGCCTGGGATTAGTATAGACCAGGGGTCATCAACCTGCGGCCCGCGAGGTCCCTCCGTGCGGCCCGCGAGACTCTACCCCGGTGCGGCCCACCAAGGCAAACTCACCGACTCCTTCTTCTGCAGCCGCGGCTCCCTGCCTCTTAGGGAACCGCGGCTGTGCTTGTAAAATCATCGCGAAGCCCTTCCTGTCTTGACGGGCTCCGTGCAGCATTGTCCCGCCTCCAAAGGAAGTTGTACCAGCTGGTTTCGCAGCTGTCCTTTCAGAGAAAAAGCAGTTAAAGCTCTTTAATTATATTCAAAATGTGCTGGTCCAATTCACTGTGATTTGATAAAGGGGGAGGTGCCCTATAAAGCAAGACTGCTCACTAGGGGTGGGTGGGAGTCGGGGTGTTAGGTGTTAGCAGTTCCTGAACCTGAGGGGGTTACAGAGTTCAGCAATACTACTGTGCTCAAGTACAGATTCCCCTAAAACAGCAAAAATGAATTTAACCTTGCTTTAAAAAAATATACACAAAACCCTTTTAAGAGCTCCCAGTCAGAGAGCTAGCAATGTAACAAAAAACACCAAACAAAGAAACCCTCAAAACCTCACTTACTGTTTGATGTGTGGAGCCCTGGTTAAGAAAGCCTCAAAAGGGCAGGGCAAAGCAGCCTTATTATGCAGGCTTCAATTGCACTCAGGAAACAGGCCCACTAACCCCTGATTAGGTGTTAGCAGTTCCTGAACCTGAGGGGGTTACAGAGTTCAGCAATACTACTGTGCTCAAGTACAGATTCCCCTAAAACAGCAAAAATGAATTTAACCTTGCTTTAAAAAAATATACACAAAACCCTTTTAAGAGCTCCCAGTCAGAGAGCTAGCAATGTAACAAAAAACACCAAACAAAGAAACCCTCAAAACCTCACTTACTGTTTGATGTGTGGAGCCCTGGTTAAGAAAGCCTCAAAAGGGCAGGGCAAAGCAGCCTTATTATGCAGGCTTCAATTGCAATTCCAAGAGAAATCATTTTGAACCTCTCTCGGAACAGGTATTTGTTCAATTCTCTGAGGTCTAGAATGGGTCTGTGTCCTCCTGTTTTCTTTGGAATAAGAAAATAGGGGGGAGTAGAACCCTGCACCCCATTGAAGAATGGGTACCTCTTCTATTGCCCCTTGGGCAAGAAGTGTTGAGATCTCGTGATCTAGCAGATTGTCTGCGGAGATTTGAGAATTGAATTGCTTTAGAATTGTAGGAGGGAGCATGCTGTGAAAATGGAGCTTGTACCCCTCTCCTACAATGGACAGAGTTCAACCTTCTGCTGTTATCTGATGCCATCTGTTGGCAAAGTGGCATAACCTGCCTGGGATATTGGGGGGTTGGGGACCCCTCAGAGACAGGAAGGCTAAGCTCTCTAGGAAGGAGTTAAAGTCCTTGAGGGGGCTGAACCTGCGGAGCTGGTTGGGCTCTCGGGCCTTTTGGCTTCTTTTGCTGTCTAGTTTGTCCCTTTTGGGCAACCTGACCGAGTTTGACTCTGCTGGGTATAGGAAGGATAAAATTTCCTCTTTTTGCTGAAAGAGGGTTTTTATAAGGCTTCTTTTTGGCTGGAGTGGCTGTAGATTTTGACAACCTATCTAGAGTGGTATTGTCAGCATCCAACTCGTTAGCCTTTTCCTGCCAGTTCTTGCCAAAGAGATTCTCTCCCATGCAAGGAATGTTGCCTAACTTGTCCTGTACCCAAGTCTCCAAGTTTGATGCCTGAAGCCAGGCAATCCGTCGTGCCCCAATGGCAATAGCAGAGGTTCTGCTGGTGCATTCAAAACAGTCAAAGGCTGCACGATTCACAAACTTGGAGACATCTTGAGCATGCTTAACTAGAGCAAGAAAGTCTTGTCTCGTCATCTGGGAGAAGTGGGCTCATAAGCGCCAAGTCTCCTGTAACTTCTTTGAGGAACATGCCCATATATAGTATATATGAACTGATCCTAGCTGAAAGCATGGAAGACTGAAAGGTTTGGCCCCCAAAAGCGTCCAGAGTCCTGCATTCACAACCTGGGGGATTGGATGCATGCCTCTTTGCACTTTTCATCCTATGCATGGCTGACTCCACCACCATTGAATGGTGTGGCAGCGGAGTCTTTTGAAATCATGGCGGAACTCGATACATAGTATCAAGCCTCCTAGAATGAGGAGCTGTAGTCAGAGGTGTCTCTCACATTCTGAGCATCAAGTTATGCAGAATTTCATGGATGGGCAGTGGCTGCCTCCTTTGGAGCTTTAGGATATTGGAGAATTTCCAATTCCTTTGCTCTGGATTCCTGTTCAGGAGCTACCGTGATTGAAAGGCCCTTGGCTACATCACAAATAAAATCCTGAAAAGACATGTCCTCTGGAGGTGACATTCTGCATTGGGGAGAAAAGGGATCTTCTGGGAGAAACCCCTCTGGTACCAGCAGAATTGTCAGAGTCTTTGGAATTGGAGGATTCAAAGTATTCCTGACCACGATGCTCATGCAAAGCACGGTCCCGGTATCGATCAAAGTCAGTACCGAGTTGATCCAGTACCGATCTGTCGATTCCAGCCAAAGATGGCATGGGAAGAATTCCCACAGGGGCCGGTAGCGTCGGTACCGGTATCATCGGTACTGGTACCAATGTCAGTACCGGTGCCCGTTGAACCATAGGTGTCAACGGTACCGCAGCTGTGAGAAGAGCTGCAATGCTGCGTTCAATAGCGAGGAACCTCTGGTCTATCAACGCTGCCGATGCCTGGGTGCCGGTACCGGTGAAAATGGCCGGGACCCCTGAGCATGGCACCAGTAGTTCTTGCGAGGTCGAGGCCTCGAGAACATCCTGGAGCCCCATTGATACTCTGGAAGCCAAAGCCTCCTGCCGGGGCTGTTTTGCCGCTGTGGTTCCCTCAAGGGCAATGGCAATGGCCTCTCGATGCTTAGCAGGAGAGCTACCCTTTGAGGACCGGCTTTTTTGTTTAGTTACCTGAGATCCATGGGAGGAAGAGGAGGCTCTTGAAGATGTCGATGCAATGGATCTAATAAATATAAGGTCTCTTACTGAACGTATAACTTGTAAGTAAGGAGGTGCGTTCAATCACAACAGCATAATTGGTAATTATCTTGATCTATCATTCTGTGGACTTCACAACATGCAACTACAAACTGTTGATTTCCAAGGTCTCAGACTCATTAACAGCAAACCGGCCGGCAAGCCTAGCCAAAGAATGCTCACGTAGCATCAACGACCTTAATGTAGGAAATCAATAGTGCAGTGCTTTACCAAAGCAGTGTAGTAAATAGCAGAACAGTAATTACTTCGTAGAGCAAGCGTTAAGATATAGTTTGTTTTCCAAATACTTAGCTTCAAATATATAAACTCTGTCTCTTCAGAGCTTTCTAATCTCAGTCCCGACGCTCTTATAGGCACCGTTGAGGCGTTTCACCGCTATCGGTTTCCTCACGGGAATACGTATACTAAATACTGCTCAAAAAAGTTCTGTGAAAAATATAAAAATATAAAAATAGAATGTGACAAGTCTCCTCCACTCTCTATACCAAAAATAAAATTGTTAAAAAACCCCTCACAAGCTTACTTACAGGACCCGATGCCGCCCGCGTTATAGCCACCCTATACGTGAGCATTCTTTGGCTAGGCTTGCCGGCCGGTTTGCTGTTAATGAGTCTGAGACCTTGGGAATCAACAGTTTGTAGTTGCACGTTGTGAAGTCCACAGAATGATAGATCAAGATAATTACCAATTATGCTGTTGTGATTGAACGCAGCACCTCCTTACTTACTAGATGCAATGGATCTGGCATCCGAAGAGAGAGTACCAAGCTTTGCAGCCCGGTTCTGTCTTCCTCTCTTAGTCATCCCAATACAGGAGAGACATTCAGATGGAGAATGTTCAGGCCCTAAACATTTAAGACACCAATGATGGGTGTCCGTGACAGAAATGGTACCGCCACACTTTGTACATTTTTTAAAACCACTAGTTGGTTTTTCCATGTTTCAGGAATATGAGGCCTAATGCCCAAAATGGCGCCTAGCACCAAAAAAGAAAAGTTTCTGAAGAGAAACAATTCAAAGTATAACATTTTTTGAAAAAAGAACCGAACTGGCGGTACCGGTAGGCGTCGTGCGGAGGCAAAAGCGACCACAAGAAAACAATTTTAAAGACAGAATTTTCTGTCGGCTCCGTGGAAAACAAAGAACTGAAGAGGGACAGTTGGAATGGCGGGAAGGCAGCGCACATGTGCTGAGGGATGCTCCCAAAAGCATTCCTATTGGATGCTGGTGAGCGTTCCCACGCAGGCTCTGTCAGTACCGACTATACCCATATGTGAAGACTACATTCCTGCTTGTTCCTGGAGATTGCTACTAACACATGCAGAAAATGGCAGGAAATCCCCACACTGCGCAGTCAGCAGTCTACCCCGAATTGCATCCCACACAGCACAGTTTGGACAAAGCAGCAGTGGAGTTGCAATACACCCATGAATTTTATAAAATGTGACTACAGGCATAGAGTACATGCACACATGAACCACCTCTGCTGCTGCAATGCCAGCATTCCAGGAATGGTTTAATCCAATTTATATTGCTTGCTCTGTTTTGTTTTAAAAAATAAATAAATACAAGACCGACAGACACACAAACACTGAATGAAACGGAAATCGGTCCTTAGCAGACCTCACAATTTTCGCTTCTTAGCCAACACGACAAATTCCTGAAGAAATGATTGAATCTTGAGGAGGGCCCTAGACTGGAAGAACTAAAGGACAGAAAATTAGCGGGCAAGACCTAATTTTACCTTCCAAGACATCCCTCCAGTTCAGTCCAGACAAGTGGGACATAGAGCAGTACTAGCTCCAGGAAGGGATCAAAAGCCCAGCCCTCAACACTGACACCCCGAAACGTGCCTCCTGCAGAGTCTGCAGAGCCAGACAATTTACACAAAGGAATGAAGGGAAGACCAAGTGGCCACCCAACAGATGTCCAGGGGAGGAATCCTCCTAATCTCCACCCAGGACAAGGCCCCCCTACCCTTCAACAAATAAGCAGACTAGCACTTCTTTGATCCAACAGGCGATGGAGGTCTTAGAGGCCGCCTCACCCTTCCGAAGCCCACCGAGGACTAACAAACCCTTCCAGAGGTGAAACGCTTGCAACACCAAGGAGCGCTTCAGCACCCTGCGGACATCCTGCTTGTGCAGAAGGGCAGCATCTGGCCTGTCCAACTGGCCCACAAACAGCAGGGTAATCACTTAATTGAGGTGGAAAACAGACACCACCTTGGGCAAAAAGGAAGGGACCGTCTGGAGGAACACCTGTTCCATGGAGAACACCAGATAGGGCTCCTTGCACAACAGGGCCTGCAATTCCAAAATCTGCTGGGCAAAAGAATGGCCACCAGGAAAACAGCCTTCAAGGTCAAATCCTTAACTATAGCCCCCCGCAGAGGCTTGAAAGGTAGGCTACCAAGAGCGGACAACACCAGAACAAATTCTTAAGTTGGAACCAAAGGCCTGCTGGGAGGCCACAGGTGCTTCACGCCCCTCAAAACCCAGACATGTTCAAATGGGTGGCAACGGACACTCCCTGCACTCTACCACGGTAGCACAACAGGGCCCCCACCTGGACCTGCAGCGAGCTGAGCATTAAACCCTTTGTCCAGGCTGGCCTGCAGGAACCCCAAAATAGTAGACAAGGACGCCCCACAGGGCTGGACCAAGTGTTCCTCACACCAGGCCTCAAAGAGTCTCCAGACTTGCACATAGGCCAGAGAGGTAGACAGACATCATGCCTGAAGGGTTAAGATGACAGACTCCAAGTAAACACAGTGCCTCAGTCTAGCCCTTTGAAGACCCAGCTGTAAGCAAGAACCAATCTGCTACTGGCATACACACCGGCCCCTAGGTCAGAAGATCTGGCACCTGCGATAACCAAAGGGGCTCGTCTACCAAAAGCTGCTGGAGATCTGCGTACCATGGCCATTGTGACCAGTCGGGTGCAATGAGCAACACTCTACCCTGATGTGCCATGTACAGTAGCCCCACCGGGGGCACTGTTGCATGAGGGCATCTAGCCCCTCAGACATCAGAAACACTCAAGGACTGAAAAACCGGGGTTCCTTGGCATTTTCCAGGCATGCCATGCCATCAAGTCCATGGTTTGTCTCCCCCAGTGCACCACCAGGGGACTGCACAACTTCCTCCAAGAGACTCCATTCGTCCCTGATCCAGGGTGTACCGGCTCAGGTAGTCTGCCTGCACATTCGCCACTCCAACCACATGCACTGCTGAGAGGGCCTGAAGATTAACTTCTGCCCAGTTGATATTCAGAATAGTCTCTGCTGCCTCCTGGGAGCTCTGCATGCCACCCTGGCAACTGATGTAAGCCACTGTCATGGAGTCCAACAAGATCCGCGCCACCTTATGATGCACCAATGGTAGAAGGGTCTCCAGAGCCAACTGCCCTGCACGGGTCTCCAGCCAGTTGATGTGCCATTGGCCTTCCTCGGCAGGCCACCTGCATCAGGCAATGTCTGCCCCAGCCATACAGACTTGCACCCTTGGTGACCATCACCCAGTCTGAAGTCTCCAGGGGCATCCCCCGCCACCAAGTTGGCTGTGTCCAGCCACCAACAAACTGACGCGTTGCTCCAGAAAAGAGGAGGCACATCTCCATAGACTGTGTCAAGGGTGATCAACAGGCTAGGAGTTGCGCCTGGAACACACATGTGGAGACGGGCCCAAGGAACGAGTTCCAGGGAGGCTGCCAGGGATCCTAGCACCTGCAGATAGACACTGCATCCTCATACCTGGGACTGACAGAGTCCTTGAATCTGGCCCTGCAGCTTCGCCACACGGCCCTCTGGGAAACACTCTGCCCCGATGTGGGTCAAACACGGCACCCAGATATTCCAAGGATTTCAGCAGCTGCAGCTGGCTTTTGCTAAGATTGACCACCCAGCCAAGTTCCTGTAGACAGCAAACAATGTCCATCAAGCGCTATCCTCCAGGGACTTACCCCAGATCAGCCAGTCGTCTAGGTATGGGTGGACCAGGATTCCCTGCTTGCAAATATGGGCCGCAATGACCACCATAACCCTGGAGAACATTTTCAGGGCTGTGGCCAGCCTGAACAGCAATGTCACAAGTGCAGACTCTGGGCAGGTATCCAGGGGCAGAACTGATGCCCCCGCACCTGCCTCCTCAAGCAGCCCCTGGGACCAGGGAAGACCAGCACAGGCCACATAAGCCCTGCAGATGGTTTCCTGCAGGCCAAGAATGGACATCTCAAAGACTTGTTTGAGGAGTGCCTCCATACGTCAGTCTTGCGGGTCCTTGTGCGCTGCGTAGCCCTCCACCGGAACGGTGGTCATCCGCGTAACTGCCAACACCAAGGCATCCACTTGAGGCAGGTGCAACTTCCCCTCAGGCAGGATGAGGTACAGCCATGCCATGCTACACCCCACCTTAAATCCTGAACCTGGAAGTGTTCCATGCCTGATATTGCCCACAGGGCCCCGTGGACCAGAAAGAACTGAGAGGGCCACTTGATACGCTCCATAATAGGGTTCTCATTGGGCTCCAGGCCAACCGGGCACCATTCCAGCCATGAGCGACTGTTATCAATGCCAAGAGCTCATCCCGGTGGAAAATCCAATTGGCCGTCTGATTCTCTGTCCTCAGGAGCTCTCCCTCCTGCAGATTTTCCTGGAATTGCTCCAGAAGGTCCGCCAGGCCCTCCAGGGAAGCCAAACAGCCTATGCCCTGCTTCTCTTCCAGTAGAGGGCGAAATGAATGGAGCACATCGGTCTATCACAAAGTTACTGACCGTAATACATTTTTACATTTTACAAGTGCACATCCTGTGAGACTAAAGGAAAGTCTTCCTTTTTCACAATTTTTGCGTTATAGGAGAAACTGTTCTGAGGACTATGTTTTTAAACATTCATCAAAACAACTGTTAAATAATTTCAAAGATCGGGGTTATCCTAGTAAAATATTGAAGCAAGCATATTTAAGGGCCCGATATAACAATAGAAGTTTACTATTAGAACACAAAACGTCTGCTGTAAATCATGACCCTATTAATAGCAATTTGATTACCCGATATTCACCATTAAGCATAGGTATCACTGGTCAACAAATTTTTACAAAAGTCATGTTACTGAAATAAAAATGGTCATTTCTTATTAATTTTTATATGCTGAACACGAATACGACAGTGAAATTGCAAAGTTGACTCGTTTTTTTGTAATCTACAAGAATTAATGTTTTGCATCACGAAATGCATGTCAATAGTAAATATATAATAGGCCTTCAGTTAATACCTGTAAAAAACCAAGTCAGACTACTTCTTAGATATTTTCGCCTGTCTCTTGGGGAGTGTCCAGCAGTAGTCAGCCAGCATTGTAGAGGACCATTTTCCCTGGTATCTTTGCTCCATCGTTGCGATATCCTGGTGAAAACATTCGCCCTGTTCATCACTAACCATACCACAGTTGGCAGGAAAGAAATTGAGATGGGAATCAAGGAAATGGACCTATAGAGACATATTGCAGCCAAGTTTCTGATACTGCATCAGCATGTCTTCTACTACTTCCTTGTAGTTTTCTGCCCTAACATTCCCGAGAAAGTTTGTTGACACTAGGCGAAAAGCATTCCATGCTTGTTTCGCATCACCCTGCAGCAAATTGTTGAACCGGTCATCTTTGAAGAGCTCTCGAATCTGAGGACCCACAGAAACTCCCTCTTTAATCTTTGCTTCGCCGAGTCGAGGGAATTTTTCATGCAGGTATCGGAAAGCTGGCGAAGTGCGGTCCATGGCTTTCACGAAGTTTTTCATCAAACCTACTTTGATGTGAAGGGGTGGTAGCACGATTTTGTGAGCCTCAACCAGAGCTGGGTGCTGGATATTCTTCTCTCCAACTGTTACATTTTGTCTGCGATTCCATTCCTTCCGCAAGTAGTGCCAATCCCTTGCTCGGCTATCCCACTCACATAAGAAACACATGTATTTTATATATCCCTGTTGCAGTCCCATTAAAAGGGCAACTACCTTCAAGTCACCACAGAGGTGCCAACTGTACTTGTTATAGATAATGGAAGTCAGTTGATGCTTTAAGTAAGTCTCCTTCATGTGGACAGCATGCGCTACTGGAATAGATGGAAGGCGTTTCCATTGTTCAAAAGCACAGCCTTCAGACTCAGTTTCGACGAGTCTATAGTCTCCAGTCTTGTGGGTCATGAATGATTAAGGTATTCATGAGGCTTTCAATATCGGAACAGAATACCAGATTACTTTCCTTTCCGACTGCGTATTGTACACTGCTGACATCAGATGGCTTCAGCAGCCATCTGGCAGTAGTATTGCACTGCATCAGAAAATGATGCAATCAACTCTGGATGATGTGTGCATGCTGGTATTATGCAATGTGATGCAAATGATAATTACACTTACCTGGTAATTGTAGTTCCTTGAGTGACAGACAGTTCAGTCCTCTACCTCTGGGTTGCCAACCTCCTCCTGCAGCTTGGAGTGGCATGTCAGAATCATGACATCACTGGATATAGCTTGCCGTCCACTCCCATCAGCCTACAGTGTGAACTATTTACAAAGCAGACTCAAAGGAGCAACAAATAAGTAGCCAAAACCATAACAGGTTAACATAACTATCCTGAACTAGGAAAACCTTGCTTACACCCTTCTCCGCCAGGCCGCGAGACAGAGCAAGGAAGTAGCGCTAAAGCAACCATGTGAAAATGAACTTACCAGTAATTCCTGTCATTACGTCACTGGCCTACCACTATGCCATACACCCGGGTGGGAATGAGGACTGAACTGTCGTCACTCAAGGAACTACAATTACCAGGTAAGTGTAATTATCATTTCCTTATTGTTCCTCCAGTTCAGTCCTCTACCTCTGGGATGTACCAGAGCAGTAATCAGTGGGAGGGGCCTTTCCAGCCAGCACGTAACACCGCAGAACCAAACCTGGCATCTGCCGCCGCCGCGACGTTCAGCCGGTAATGCTTACTGAATGTATGCAATGATGACCACGTCGCCGCCCTACAAATGTCTCCAGGCGAACCAAACCTTACTCGGCCCAGGAAGATGCCTGCGCTCTAGTGGAATGAGTTCGCAACCCCACAGGAATCGCTCGACGCTGAACAAGATAGGCGGAAGCAATCGCCTCTCGAATCCACCTCACAATGGAAGCTTTCGCCGCTGCTTCGCCTTTGCGCACTCCTCTGAACATGAACCGATCCGACTTCCTAAACTCCTCAGTCACCTTCAAGTACTGACGCAACACCCTCTTCACATCCAACCGGCGCAAACTGTGATCGGACACGCACCCATCCAAACGTACCCAACACTAGCAAGGATACCGCTCTATTTACATGAAAGGGCGAAACCACCTTCGGTAAGAAAGATAGCACTGGACGCAGCACCACCTTTTCTTTAGAAAAAGACAAAAACGGCTCCCTGCACGACAACGCCTGCAACTCCGAAATACGCCGAGCCAAACAGATGGCCACCAAAAACACGGTCTTCAATGTTAAGTCTTTCACGGAAGCTCTATGTAACGGCTCAAAAGGTGGCTTGGTCAGAGCCGCCAACACCAAATTAAGATCCCAAGACGGAACCGTCACTCTACGCGACGGTCGCAACCGAACTACCGCTTCGAGAAAATGCAACACATCCGCATGAGCGCTGAGCCCAACTCCTCGGATCTTACCGCGGTAGCAAGATAGAGCAGCCAACTGCACACACAAGGAACTGGCCGCGAGCCCTTTATCAAAACCATCCTGCAAAAAACTCAAGATCGAAGGAATGTATACCGTAGACACCCGAATATTTCGTCGAGAGCACCAATCCTCAAATATACGCCAGATTCTAAAATACGCTAGAGAAGTGGAGCGCTTCCTGGCCTTGAGCAACGTAGCAACAACTGCCGGAGCATAACCTCTCTTTCTCAGCCGAGCCCTTTCAATGGCCATACTATAAGCGAGAATCGATCCACTTGCGGCATGAACAGAGGACCTTGTATCAACAGATCCGCCCTGGCCGGAAGCCGCCAGGGTTCCCTGTCCAGGCAACACACCAGATCCGCGTACCACGGCCGTCTTGGCCAATCTGGTGCCACCAGAAGCACTCTCCCTGGATGAGCCTCGATCCGCTGAACCACCCGACCGATCAACGCCCATGGCGGAAACACATACAGAAGGCCCAATACCGGCTACGGCTGCAGCAGCACGTTTAGGCCCTCCGACATACTTTCTCGCCTCCTGCTGAAGAAACAACTGGCCTTTGCCGACTGGAAGGTCGCCATTAGATCCATTATGGGACTCCCCCAACGGCCAACTATTTGCGCATAGACCTCCGGATGCAGCTCCCACTCTCCTGCATCCACTCTGACTCTGCTGAGAAAAAAAATCGGCCATCACGTTGTCCTTTCCGGCGATGTGTGCCGCCAAAATCGCCGATAGCTGACTCTCTACCCAGGCGAACAACAAGTCCGCCTCCTCCTCCATGGCTGCACTTCCCGTGCCACCCTGGCGATTGATATAGGCAACCGCTGCTGAGTTGTCTGACAGAACACGACTGCTCGACCCGTTACCAACTGCTCGAACGCTTGCAGAGCTCGGAAAATTGCCCGAAGCTCCAGGCGATTGATCGACCAAGAGCTCTCCAGGGGCAACCACCACCCCTGCGCGAATCTGCTCTCGCAGTGTGCTCCCCACCCTCTGAGGCTGGCGTCAGTCAACAACGGAAGCCAGTCCAGCTGTTCCAGCGACATACCCGGCACTAGCGATGATGGGAGCAACAACCACCGAAACGACTGCCTTGACCGGACAAGGAAGACGCTTGCTCAACGAATCCGACTGGTGCGACCACCGCCGAAGAAGAGACCTTTGCAGGGGTTGCATATGCACCTTGGCCCACGGCATCGCCTCCAGCGTCGCCGCCATGGTCCCTAGCACACGCAGATAAGTCCAAGCCGAGGGAGACGGAGCGGCCTGGAACGCTCAAATCAACTGTCTGAGCCCCCGAGCTCGCCCCTCCGGCAAAAAGACTTTGCCGCTCTTCGTATCGAACCGGACCCCCAAGTATTCCAGGTTTTGAGAGGGTTTGAAGCAGCTCTTGGCTGGGTTGACCACCCAACCCAGGCTCTGAAGAAACCACACCACTTTGTTCGTCACCTGCACACCCTCTGCCTCGGACTTTGCCCGAATTAACCAATCGTCGAGATAGGGATGTACCAGAATTCCCTCTCTGCGCAATGCCGCCTCCACCACCACCATTATCTTGGTGAAAGTTTGCGGCGCCATTACCAATCCGAAAGGCAGCGCTTGAAACTGGTAGTGTTCAAGGAAATGCGAACCTTAGGAACCTTTGATGCTCTGCCCGAATGGGAATGTGCAAGTATGCTTCGGTCAGATCGAGCGACGTCAAGAATTCCCCCTGACGAACTGCCACAATGATGGACCACAGCGTCTCCATCCGAAAGTGTGGTACCCGCTAACAACGATTTACGCCCTTCAAATCCAAGATGGGACGCCACACACCTCCTTTCTTTGGCACCACGAAATAAAATAGAATACCGACCCACGCCATATTTGGCCTCCGGCACCTCTACAACCGCTCCTAGTCGTATAAGTCGCCGCAGAGAAGCCCGAATCGCTAACATCTTCTTCGAATCTCTGAAAGGAGACATGACAAACGAATCCCGCACGGGACACGGCAGCTCCAGGGCATAGCCCTGACCGACTATCTCCAGCACCCACTGGTCGGTCGTGATTTGGGTCCAAGCAGGAAGAAACTCCCGAAGCCTTCCTCCATCCGGAGTTTCGCCCCACGGGACCCATCTCACTTCATTGCGACTTTCGGGTCGCAACAGCAGAGCTTGCGGAGAAACCTCTATTCGCTCTTCGAAAGCCCCGAAAGCCCTGTCCTCGCGATGGAGCTCGTCCTCTCCGAAACCCTCCGTAACATGATGTGCGAAATCTGCGAAAGTCTCGAAACTGCCCCCGAAACCCCAGTCCAGACTTCCCCTGTTTCGGCTTATCCTCAGGCAGGCGACCCGTCTTGGTCTCCCCGAGGTCCTTGACTAACTTATCCAGATCCTCAAACAAAACGCCCTTTAAAAAGTAATTTCCCCAACCGGGACTTAGACGAACTATCCGCAGCCCAATTGCGCAACCAAACCGACATGCGGGCAGCTACCACGGACGCTGTACTATTCGCCAGAGCTCTTATCAGGTCATAATGGATGTCCGCTAAATACGCAGTTCCGGACTCCAACCGACCGAGCTCTTGGAGTTCCCCCTGATCCAAGTGAGGAGAAAGGCGCAGCCGCTGCACCCAGTGCAGGCATGCCCGGGCTACCCAAGCCCCACAAATGGCCGCCTGTAAAGAACACGCACCCGCCTCAAACACCTGCTTCAGTAAACTGTCAACCTTGCGGTCCTGCGCATCCTTCAATGCCGCAGCACCCTCCACCGGAATAGTAGTCTTCTTTGTGACCGCCGCCACCGCCGCATGCACACATGGCGACCAAAACTTTTCCTTATCTTTTTCGGAGAGAGGATAAAGCCTATTCATGGTCCGCATCCCACGGAGCCCCGCTTCCGGAAGGTCCTATTCGTCCTGTATCATCTTGTCGACCACTCTGTGTATGGGAAACACCACCTGTGTCTGCTGCACTGCCTGAACAGGATCCTCTACCTCCTCCTCACCTATTGACTGGACCGCTAAATTCAACATTTGAAGGGCCTCAGTGATTAACGCAGGCAGCTCTTCTTTCCGAAAGATCCTAATGATCTTAGCCTGGTCCTCAGGCTCCTGAATCTCCCCTTCAAGATCCACCGACTCCTCCTGCTCCCAGTCGGGCCCATCAACCTCCAACCAATCCTGCTCCGTAACTGATAACCCGCGAGCCCGCAGTTTCTTAGATGGCGGCAGACCCGCCCCTCTCCCCTCAGCTATGTCACTATGCTGAGTAAGGGAGGACAGAGGTCTCGGCCCCAGAAATTTGCCCTGCCGCCGCAAGCAAAATGCCTGGTGCATTAGCAAAACGAAATCCGGGCAGAATTCCCCGAGATCCGAAGACCCCAAGGCTGAGGGCACGCATGACGACCCTGCCGCCTCTCCAGACAGCGACTGCTGCTCGGTCACAGGCGCCAAGTCAGACATTGGATCCCCCGACGCCCCGGGTAGATCTTTGTAGTCCATCTGTTCTACAGTAGAGGAAAGACCTGCGCAGCCATGGCACACTCCGGATTCGGCCACAGAGCCCCTCCGGGTTCCGCACACAACACATTGCGGACGTGCCGCCATGAAGTTACACCAGATAAAGCCCTCTTGAGACTTCATCTTCCCTCTTTTTTTTTCCCAAGTTCTGACCACGAAAAGGCTATACCCTGCAATCCTAAACTGTAAAGCTAAACTCCACCTACTTTAAATAAGTAAAGATTTGGTATCGCAGGAAAAATCCCCCCCTCCCCCTGAGGTATTCTTCGGCGAAAAGGAGAGGAAACCGCAGTAATTAAAACTCCAAATCAAAGAAATAACGGCAAAAAAGGACAAAAATATCACAGAAAGGAAAATACCGAAATAAGACTGCTGCACATGTGCCCCTCAGCCGCCCGGCAGCCACTCGGTCCTGTCTTCCCTACTCTAAAATGGTCGCCGAAGCCGAACTGCTAGAAAAAAAGGGCGCCAAAACACCGTGCTGCCCAGATTCTGCACCCGATAGATCTGCTGCCGCTGGACAGCCCAGATCCCAGATGCCATCCGAACAGAGAATTTGCCCCTTTCTCAGCTACTCCTCTGCACCGTGCGGCACCCTGACAAGTCCTAGAGTGCCACCGGGGTGTACTTACAGTTTCTCACTCCGTTCTGCAGCCGCCCCGCAGGCACGATCCTTGCTCGCTTCGCGGTGCCGGGGGCGGTCAGAGGCCGGCTAGGGAGCTCTACTCCGAGCAGTCTGGGAGGAGAGACTGCCCCAACCACAGCAGAAGCCCGCTTAAAACTAAAGTTGCTAGGCAGGGAGCATATAAGCAAGATCTGAGCTGAGTTCAAACCGCAGATAAAGAACTGCCGTTTCTGTTTGTGTGTGGGGGGGGGGGTTTGTTTGTTTTTTAAAGGCACAAAGTCGCAAAGATAAAACTCAAGAAACTAAACTGAATAGTCTAACTAATCTCTACTCTACGCTCCTTATCCGCCCCTCTAGTGAGCCCTGCTGGGCTCACGACATCCTCCTGCTGCATGGAGACTGGTCACACATGGAGTGGATGGCAAGCTATATCCAGTGATGTCATGATTCTGACATGCCAGTCTCCAAGCTGCAGGAGGTTGACAACCCAGAGGTAGAGGATTGAACTGGAGGAACGATAAACCTTGAATGATGTAATATTCCTTATTTGGGATGTTGTTGATGTCCTACTGGATAAATTTACACGGTGAAACGTCAAAAATGAACTACATGCATTATCTTCAAAATGAGAGCCAATAAAAAATTTTTAATGTTATATTCGTGTTCAGCTCACCAAGATACTACAGATAAGGGCCTTTTAAAGTCAGTAACGATTTCAATATTGACCAGTGTATTCAGAAGACATTGAAGAAGCCTGAGGACATTTTAAGAGTGATTCCTGGGCTAGCAGATAAAAAAAAATACGCTGTGTATGGACACGTAATCGCAAGTTAAAAGAATACCTTAGCCCCCGCATTGTTGAAGTCCCCCGTTCCATCAACCTACAAGAAGGGACATAGAAAATGTGAAGGTTGCAACATTTGTGACATTACTATGGAAATAGATACCTTTGAGTATCAGGGAACCATCTATACATTAAACAAAATGACATGTGCCTCCATAAATGTAGTTTATGCAATACAATGCCCTTGTCAATTAATTTATGTAGGCAAGACAATTTGCCCTTTTAGGGTTAGAATGGGGGAACATCGGAGTCGTCTCAAATGCAAAGTTAAGGGCATATTTTTGAGCAGTTATGTTTTTGCATCGATAAAATAGATTTAGGGATAGCAGGCAAGACGCAAGAACAGTCTTTGCTCATTAGAGAGCAGAAATGGATATATACTTTGAATTCCGTTATGCCGGGGGGCCTCAATGCCAATATAGAATGGGCAGCCTGTATATAATATTGTTATTGAGGATAGGGTATTATTAATTGCTGAAGTCAATTATCGGGTAGAAAATGATTTTGGGATGTAGAGAGGTTTTAGAGTCTGTGAGGCATAGATAGCTGTAATGTGATAATGATATAGGAGAGGTTAAAGAGATTTAGATATAGGTACGAAAGTATATATTTAAAGTATTCTTTAGGTAATAGAACTAAACAAAATATTAGAAGAACACGTCGTATATTAGATTTCAGTGGCAATTATAGGAGGAGAGTTGTGTATGATGTCAGTATAAAGGAGGGATTTGGAGGCCGCCAATGATTGTATTGAAGGGATGGTTTAAATCGGCATGAGGATTCTCATTCCGCATGCGCGGCGTTCCTCTGTAGTGATCGCTTTGAAGTTTTCTCTAGATAGAATCGCCGAAAACAAAGCTGGCATGAGACTTTGCAGCAGTAAAGTAGGTACACCAAGCAGCTAGGGATAAACGTAAGAGTGATTCAAGGATTGTTTGACACTGAATAGAAGGGATGATAGGTTGCTTATTAATTTTTTTTATTTCAATAGAGATAATAGTCAAGAGGTTGAGGGTTGATGATCCCCTGAAGTAACGGTCATTGTGAAACGTGACGGTGGCGCCAGGGGGAGGCGTTGGGATCAGGGAGCGCTAAGAACAAGTAGTTCAAAATATGAGTAAAAGTTTTATTAAGTATTGATGAATTTAAAATGGAAACAAAAGTCCATTAAGGTCTTAGTAGGCTCCCAATATTAACGTTTTTAGTCTTGACTTAACAGAAGTGATTTACAAGAAGTGCTTTAAAAGGAGTTGAAGGTCATTGGTGCAATATAAACACTCAGTGTTGGACATTTTCTGATCCAAAAAGTGTTACGATAAGTCTGAGACCTTCGACTGAATAATTAAATAAGTAACCGTGTTTTGTATTTGTTGGTTTAAAAGAGTTGGGCAGTTATAATCGCTCTTGAAGACCATTGCAAGCTGCTTCTCTTCCAGGCAATCTCATTGTGGACGTTTGGCTAGTATAATCCCCCCTCCTCTGCCCAGTCAGGACCAGGGGAGATGCCTCCCCAGCTCCCTGCTTCATCAGTGGTAAGCATAACCCACTTGTCTGGACTGGAGGGATGCCTTGGAAATCTGCTTTACACACAAAATGGTTTATAAATGACCTCCTTAATATGGTAGCATGGTTCCAATGTCTACAAACTGACCATACCTTTGCAGGGACACTGTATGGCGCTATTATTCTTTCCAACCCAACAGAATGCTAGAAAGAAATTATACATAAGGAGATCAAAAAATCCCTTTATCTGTATGGTAACAAAATAACTCTGAAAATCAAACTGAATAGGATTAGATCTGGCGAGGATAAAAAAAAAATATATAAAAAAGACAGAATGAGTTGAAAATGGGCCAGGTCAGAATAGAGATACCAGAAAACCCCCCTCCCCCCTCCAAAAAAATGGCCCAATATAATCTACGGGGAGGGGGGAGCAATACCAACAGCTGCAAACGACAGACACTGATTCACTATAACAGTGGTTAGGGGACTTGCACCTTTCAGACTGCCTCTCCGTTTTCCTTTCCCGGTCACAGATACACACAGAACTAATACAAATGCAGATAAACACACGCTCAGGAAATACAGAAAGGACCTGGAAATTATTCCACAAGGCATACTCTGCATCCTCTCTCCACCAACCCTCTCCCCATGCTGCTATGCTCCTATCCATGATAGCTGACTTAATGATTCAGATGTGCATTTCATTTTCTCTCTCTTGTAAATTCTACTATGAAACCTAATCAAACCATACAGCTTTCTTAAAGATCGTTATATATGGTTGAACCATGTAGTTTTCCACTAACTACCTTGTGTACAGCCTCCTAGTGGTGAAGCGCAGCAAGATCTGTTGCCTTAAGAGAGTGGCAACCTGTGGTTAAACTGTACAATCCATCCTTGGAAATCTGTTGACGGTAAGATCAAAATCAGGGGTAGGCAACCTTTTTTTCAATGTAGCCATAGGTGTGGTGAATGAAAAACAAAAGTAAAAAAATCTGCCACAACAAGGACTGTGGAAGGGAGTTACTGGCCCATAACAGGGCCGGCACTACCATTAGGCGATTTGGGTGGCCACCTATGCCCCCATGCAAATAGGAAGTCAGCCATCATAAGAACATCAGATATGTCATACTGGGTCAGACCAAGATCCATCAAGCCCAGTATCCTGTTTTCAACAGTGGCCAATCCATGTCACAAGTACCCGGCAGGTTTCCCAGCACAGGTAGGGGGAAGAAGACAACAGCCCCAAGTTTGCAGGTAAGTAACCCAGGGCCTTTTCAATCCACTGCTACCGCTGTAAATGCCACTGAGGAGCGACAATGGTGGCAATAAGGGGCTGGTGGCCAGCCAAGAAAGGGGGGGGGGGAGCGCAAGGGATGAGGTTCACCTAGGATGCCTCATCTCCTTGCGCCAGCCCTAGTCCATAGCATTATGTCAATGAACAAGACTGTGGAATAGGATGAATGAGTGATGTTGCGATAATGGCGCTCTCATTGGTTGATTCTACACAGAAGACCACATTGTCAAGAAAAGGGTCCATTACATTTTATTGTTACAGCCAAAAACATGGCAAACTCAAATTCGTCACGCTCTCATGGCAAATTTCACCACTTGTGTAGATTGGCAATAGGGTTCCCACCTTGGATCTAACAGTTGAATAGAGTATCAAAACATGTTGCATTTTATTATTCTTTCCAAACCAGAGAATGTTTGGGTATCGCTTCATTGTTCACTCTCTTTCCTATACAAAATTGGAGTTCCTTTCAACCCTCTTTAGTCTTTAATTTTAAATTTGTAAACCGCACTCTGACTCAAAGAATGGTATATCAAATGAAATAGACGACAAACAATAAATTGCCCTTCCCTTCTCTCCTCCAGGACAAACACAAACAAAATAATTCCATGAGCCATGCTCCACATGCTTTCCCCACTTAGAATTTTATGTATTTTAACATATGGATTGTATGTTGGTTTTATAGTATTTTATCTGTCTCCATAGAGATGGCTGAATAAATGGAATAAAATAAACAAAAGCATGGGAGGATGGGGGAAGGTTAATTTGCAGACAGTGAAAGGTACAATCCTGGCCACCTTACTTTGCAGACTACATAGGTCATGCTTGTCTATGTGCCATAATTTACTATGTTACTATATTAAAATGAAAAAATTAAATTCTTATATTTTTGGTTATACCTCAAGAAGAGCTTCAAAAGACAGACATGTGCACTGTTCTCTCTGCAGTCCCTGGATAATCGAGTATCTAGGTTGCATTTGATAAGTACAGATTATGACAAGAAAAAGTAAATAAAAGCTGTGCCGCAGCTAGAGGTTCTTGAGACGCAGAATCTTTACCTCTGGGTGGAACTGTTTGTTCAGTGCGAGAATGGCAGTACTGACAGCTGTCTCCATTGTCACACTTTGAGGGTTCGCCCCATTCGTCTCCATGCTTAACACTGGGACATGGTGTAGACCTATTAAGAATTATATTTTTAAATAAATAATCGCCCTTTCTCCACGTCCCATATGAAAGCAAATTTGTTACAAAATTGTTAACTATGTAAAAGCCTCAATTTTCTATCCAGACATTCATTCTTGCGTTATATCTTTCCAAACTATGGGGCACAGCCAAATCGCCGATTTATTCCAAGCACTGTGGCGTTAATATGAAATGCAGAAATTACACAAGAGGAACAGAGATGATTTTACTCCTCCTGCCTTTCTGCAGTATAAATCGGGGAACCTGAGTTTCTACTGCCATTCTGCAATGCACTTTTTTCTCTTCATTCAGATTAAAATAAACAGGAAAAGCATTTTCATAATCCACCATACAAATACCAGCAGCATGTTCCCACCCTAATGGAGAAAAATTCCTCACATGACCACTAGGTTTCTAAATAGGCTCCATTGGCACAGGCAACATAGAATCAAACTCTGCACTGTTTTAAGGGCAATGGACAGGGTGGGCAGGTCAGAGTTGGTAATTAGTAGAGCAAGTTGGCATAGTGTTAGAATTATACCACAGATGGCAGAACATCACTGCTCCAATCATCCCACAATCATTCTTCTGAAATTTCTTTCAACTGACTTAACTCTCCCTATGCCTTATGCCAACTAACCTGAGTCAGCAAAGAGCAGAGAAAGCGTACTCACTTGTAACAGGTGTTCTCCAGGGACAGCAGGAATCAGTCCTCACATATGGGTGACATCGACGCCGGAGCCCCCATGCGGAGCAAATCCCCAGCTTTCAAAGAAAGCCTTTGGGACTGTATCACACATGTGTGGTTCCCTTCCCGCCCAAGAGTGCTATCTTGCTCAGTCAAATGACATAGCTAAAAAGACGGCAAAAGAACAAAATTAATGAAGGTCTGCAACTCCAGGGGAGGAGGGAGGGTCGTGAGGACCGATTCCTGCTGTCCCTGGAGAACACCTGTTACAGGTGATTAACTACGCTTTCTCCAGGAACAAGCAGGAAGTCAGTCCTCACATATAGGACTCCCTAGCTATAGGCTACCGAGAACCCAAATAGGCTCCCTCTAGAAGAGCCGCAGCAGCCATGATAGGAGTTAAACCGAGAACACAATACTCCGGTAGCCTGACACCAAAGGGTCGGAAGGTAGGAGTTGCCTAAACCGCGAACAGATTACCGAGTACAGCCTGGCCGAAAGCACTATACCGTTGGGACTCCCTATCCAGGCAGTAATGGGCTGCAAAAGTCTGGCTTGAAGACCAGGTTGCAGCCCGGCAGATGTCTGCCAGCGGAACAGAGCAGAAGTGAGCCACTGATACAGCCTTAGCCCTGACCCGGTGGGCCGTGATTCAACCCTGCAACAGGAGGTCGGCTGCCCTGTATGCCCAGGTGATGCAATCTGCCACCCAAGTGGATAACATACGCTTGGAGACTGGCATCCCCAGTTTACTGGAGTCATAAGAAACGAAGAGCTGAAGAGCTGAAGAGCCCTTTGATGCCCCCCGCGTACACTCCATATAGAAGTCCAAAGCCCTCTTACACAGTCCATGGTATGCAGAACTGCCTCTGCCTGACTGGCATGGGGCCTGGGAAAGAAGGTCGGAAGTACCACCTCCTGGTTGAGGTGGAATGAGGAGACCACTTTCGGAAGGAACTTGGGGTGTGTGCGAAGCACCACCCTGTTCCTATAGAACCGTGTGTACGGTCGACTGGACACCAAAGGCTGCAGCTCACTCACTCGTCTAGCCGATGTGAGTGCCACCAAGAAAAGCGCCTTCCAAGATAGGAAGCGGAGATGGCAGGTAGCCATCAGCTCAAAAAGGTGGGCAAGTAAGCTGCTCTAAGGCCACATTCAAATTCCACTTGGTCGCCGGGGGGGGGGGGGGGCGGACCAGGGGCTTCAGCAGAAGCAGACCTCTGAGGAACCTGGACACCAAGGGGTATAGAGAGGTTGGCCTTCCACTGGAGAATGGTGTGTTGATAAAGCACTAAGGTGAACTCGGACCGAGTTTGACTTAAGGCCTAAATATGAAAGGTGAAGCAGGTACTGCAATACCACTGCCACCTGGCAGGAGAACGTGTTCTCACTCTGCTGAGCACACCACACCTCAAGTCTACGCCACTTAAATGCATAGGTTTTCCTCGTCGAGTGCCTCCTAGAGGCTAGCAACACAGCCTCTATCTTTTTAGGGAGGAGAAGTGGTACAAGACTATCCCTTTCAGCAGCCATGCCATCAGGTTGAGAAACCTGAGGTTGGGATGCAGAAGACAGCCCCTCTCCTGCGACAGGAGGTTGGATTGTAATACCAGAGAAATTGGAGCCTCTGTCACCAGCTGCAGGAGCAGCAGAAACCATGGCTGTCTCGGCCACCTGGGAGCTACCAGGATGACCGAGGCTTTCTCCTGAAGGATCTTGAATAAGGTCCGAGCTACCAGGGGTGTGGGAGGAAACGCATATAGGAGGCCCACAGACCATATTAGAAAAGCATCTGCAGCCACCCTGTGAGGGTGTGGCTGCCTGGAGCAGAAACAGGGCAACTGGGCATTTTGCAGACTCGCAAACAGTTTCATGGATGGTTGCCCCCAGCACCGAAAGAGCTACTGGGCTATGTCGGGATTCAGTTGCCACTCGTGCAGCTGGAGAATTCTGCTTAGCTTGTCGGCTAAGAAGTTCTCCTGACTTGACAAAAACCGCTTTAAGGTACATACCCTGGCTGACCGCAAAAGAGCATAGGTCCAGGGTCTCCTGAGATAGGATGCGAGAGTCTGTGCCCCCTGCTTGTTCACATAGAACATAGCCACTTGCGGTTGTCCATCTGAATTAAGACAAGTTGATGAGCCACAGTTTGGCAGAAGGCCCGGAGAGCTAGACAAATCGCTCGAAGCTCTAGGAGATTGATCTGTTGTGTGCTCTCCCAAAGAAACCACACACCTTGAGTGCAGATCTACTGGCAATGGGCACCCCAACACAGCAGAGATGCATCCGTAGTAAGCACCTTCAAAGTGTGAGGGAGTTTGGAAAGGCACTCCCTCCAGAAGGTTGTGAGGCTGAAGCCACCACTTCAACGACTGCACCAGTCGTTGGGAGACGCTGAGGCTGTCTCTGAGTCTGCATGTGGCTTGCGTCCACTGGTCCCTGAGGCACCACTGAGCTGTTCTCATGTGGAGCCAGGCATTGGGTGTCACATGCACTGTGGAGGCCATGTGACCAAGGAGGCGCAGAAAGTGTCTTGCAGAGATCCGAGATCTGTGGCTCACCTGCTGCACTAGGGCCACAAGCCTCTGCACCCTGATTTCTGGAAGATAAGCCCTTGCCTGAAGTGTGTCTAACCTAGCTCCTATGAACTCCAGTCCCTGAGTAGGAACTAGATTGGACTTTGTGTAGTTGATCACAAAGCCCAGATGCTGGAGCAAGTGGATAGTGCGGGACGTGGCCTGTTGGGCTTCCAGAGCTGACTGGGCTCTGATGAGCCAGTCATCTAAGTAGGGGAAGACAAACACCCCCTTGAGTTCTTAGGAAGGCCACCACCACTGCAAGGCACTTTGTGAATACCCTGGGTGCCAAGGCTAGGCCAAATGGAAGTACTCTGTACTGAAAATGGTTTCCTCCCACCACAAATCGGAGATATTGTCTGTGGTCTGAATGAATCAAGATGTGCGTATATGCATCTTTGAGATCTAAGGAGCTGCTCTATTCCTGCTCAGAGGGATCCGCCTGGGAGACGGAGGAAGAGTCGTCTCCGGACACCCACCGTACCAAGTACGTCCCGTCAGACACCCCGGGATCTGAACCTCTGAGAAGGTCACCCTGGAAGACATCTGGTTCTTGTACTTCGTCCGGCACATGGCAAAGACTTTGTCATTCCTGGCAGAGGCCGAGGAGGAGCCTCGAGCTGAAGAGCTCAAGATCCTCCAGTATGACTTTCCTCTTAAGGAAGCCCTTACTGTACCGGTGCTCCCCATTCTGGAACGACTGATGTTCCGTATGTGGGAAACACCGGCCTCGATGCCGGTCCTCAGCAGGCGAATAGATTTTATCTGTCGAGTTTGCAAGAGCCCTGGGTTCCAAAAAGCACAGCTGCCACACATAAGAACATAAGATAGGCCATACTGGGTCAGACCAAGGTCCATCAAGCCCAGTATTCTGTTTCCAACAGTGGCCAATCTAGGTCATATGTACCTAGCAGTTTCCCCAAGAGACAAGTTCCACAATGCTTGTACTGGGTCAAGCATTGATATCTTCGGTCACTTCTTAATAATGGTTTATGGACCTTTCCTCCAGGAACTTGTCCAAACCTTTTTTAAACCCAGCTACATTAACAGCCTTTACTACATCCTCCGGTAACAAATTCCAGAGTTTGATTACACGTTGAGTGAAAAAATATTTTCTTTTATTAGTCTAAATAGTTTACCCTGTAGCTTCATTGCATGTCCCCTAGTCTTTCTATATTCTGATAAGGTAAACAATCGATCTACGTTTACCCGTTCCACTCCGTTCATTAATTTATAGACTTCTATCATATCTCCCCTCAGCCGTCTCTTTTCCAGGTTAAAGAGCCCTAACCTTTTTAACCTCTCTTCAAAGGAGTATCCTTCCATCCCCTTTACCATTTTGGTGGCTCTTCTCTGAACCTTTTCTAAAATCGCTATATCCTTTTTAAGATATGGCGACCAGAATTGCACACAATATTCAAGGTGCGGTCTCTCACCATGGAACAATATAGAGGCATTATATCTTTTGTTTTATTTTCCATTCCTTTCCTTATCATACCTAGCATTCTATTTGCTCTCTTGGCCACCGCTGCACACTGGGTCGAGGGTTTTAACATGGTATCCACAATGACGCCTAAATCTTTTTCCTGGGTGGTGGTTCCTAATGTGGAACCATGCATTGTGTAACCATAGTTTGGGTTGTTCTTCCCTAGGTGCATAACCTTGCACTTCTCCACATTAAAATTTCATCTGCCATTTTGATGCCCAGTCTTCCAATTTATCAAGATCCTCTTGCAATTTTTCACAAACCTCTTGGGTTTTAACAACTTTAAATAGTTTTGTGTCATCTGCAAATTTGATAACCTCACTCGGTATTCCACTTTCCAGGTCATTTATGAATATGTCAAAAAGCAGCGGACACAGCACAGATCCCTGGGGTACACCACTATTCACCTTTCTCCATTGGGAAAATTGGCCATTTAGCCCTACCCTCTGCTTTCTATCTTTTAACCAGTTCCTGATCCACAATAGTACACTACCTCCTATCCCATGACTCTTTAGTTTTGCCAAAAGTCTCTGATGAGGGACCTTGTCAAAGGCTTTCTGAAAGTCCAGATACACAATATCAACCGACTCACCTTTGTCCACCTGTTTATTCACTCCTTCAAAAAAACATAACAGACTAGTAAGACACGATCTTCCTTGTCTAAAGCCATGTTGGCTGTCTCCCATTAGGTTGTGACTATCTACATGCTGAGTAATTTTATTCTTTATGATGGTTTCTACCATTTTTCCTGGTACTGACGTCAGGCTCACTGGTCTGTAGTTTCCCAGATCACCCCTCAAACCCTTTTTAAAAATTGGTGTTACATTGGCGATCCTCCAATCTTCAGGTATTAGAGATGATTTTAATGATAGTTCACAGATTACTGATAGCAGGTCTGCAATCTCATATTTCAGTTCTTTCAACACCCTTGGATGTATACCATCCGGCCCAGGTGATTTGCTACTCTTCAGTTTATCTAATAGTTGTAAGACATCTTCCCGATGTATCGATATTTCCTTCAATTCTTCCTCACCTTTAAATACCACTTCAGTCATGGGTAACATCCCTACATCTTCCTCAGTAAAGACCGAAGCAAAGAATTCATTCAGTCTCTCCGCTATCGCCTTATCGCCTCTTAGTGCTCCTTTAACCCCTTTATCATCTAATGGACCAACTGACTCTCTCACAGGCTTTTTGCTACGAATGTACTTGAAAAGGTCTTTATTTCGCGTTTTGGCTTCCGCAGCAAGCTTCTTCTCAAATTCTCTCTTTGCCTGCCTTATCAATGCCTTGCATTTGACTTGCCAGTGCTTGTGCTGTTTCCAGGTTTCTTCGTTTGGCTCTTTTTTCCATTTCCTGAAAGATGCTTTTTTGGCAACAGCCTCTCTAACCTCACCTTTAAACCATGCTGTCTGTTTTTTGGACTTCCTTCCACTTTTCTTAAAGCATTGAATATAGCTGGTCTGGGCTTCCAAGATAGTATTTTTCAACAACACCCAAGCTTGATGTACGTCTTTAACCTTCGCAACTGCTCCTTTTAGTTTTTTCTTAACTGTTTTCCTCATTTTATGATAGTCTCCCTTCGAAAGTTAAAAGGTAGTACTGTGGATTTCCTTACTATCCCTCCTCCACTAATTAAATCAAAGGCGATCATGCTATGATCACTATTGCCAAGTGGCCCCAACACCCTTATCTCTTGCACTAGATCTGGTGTTCCACTAAGGACTAGGTCTAATATGGCTTCCCCTCTGGTCGGTTCATGAGCCAGCTGCTCCAAGAAGCAGTCATTTATTTCATCTAGGAACTTTATCTCCCTAGCACGTCCTGACGTGACACTGACCCAGTCGATACCGGGGTAATGGAAATCACCCATTATTATTACTGCGCTGTAACGTTTGTTAGCTTCCTTGATTTCTTTGAGCATTTCATCATCCATTTGGTCATTCTGGCCAGGTGCTCGATAGTACACCCCCACTGCCATTGCCTTCCCCCTTTTATATGGAATTTCAATCCATATAGATTCTACCAGCAGATTTTGTTTCCTGCAAAAAACTTTAATCCTTTCTGAGTCAATGCCCTCTCTAACAGAGCGCAACCCCTCCTCAAATTTTATAAGCTCTATCATTACGATATAGTTTTTAACCAGGTATCACAGTGTCCCACTGGTTGTCCTCCTTCCACCATGTCTCTGATATTCCAATCATATCTAAACTTTCATTTAGTGCTATATATTCTAACTCTCCCATCTTATTCTTTAGACTTCTAGCATTTGCATACAAGCATTTTAGAGAATGTATTTTATTCATGTTAATTTGGCTATTGTTAGACATGGGTAAATTGGGATCTTTAAGCTCTGTCTGCTCCATACTTGAGGGCAGTTGGGCAACTTTACTCTTTTGTGGAACCTCTCTGCTTTTGGTAGTATCCTTCAAGGATACATTCTTCCGAACCATCTGCTCTTGGGCGACTGTTGGCTTTCCCCTAATATCTAGTTTAAAAGATGCTTTAGCTCCTTTTTAAAGGTTAATGCCAGCAGCCTGGTTCCATCCCGGTTAAGGTGAAGCCCATCCCTTCGGAAGAGCCCCTCCTTTCCCCAGAATGTTCCCCAGTTCCTAACAAATCCAAAACCCTCATCTCTGCACCATTGTCTCATCCACGCATTGAGACTCTAGAGCTCTGCCTGCCTTTTGGGTCCTGCGCGTGGAACAGGAAGCATTTCGGAGAATGCTACCATGGAAGTTCTGGATTTCAACTTCCTACCTAAAAGCCTAAATTTTGCCTCCAGAACATCCCTACCACATTTCCTATGTCATTGGTACTGACATGTACCAAGACAGCAGACTCCTCCCCAGCACTATCTAAGACCTTATCTAGGTGGCGCGTGAGGTCCGCTACCTTCGCACCAGGCAGGCATGTTACCAGGCGATCCTCTACGTCCACCAGCCACCCAGCTATCTACAAGCCTAATGATCGAATCACCAACTATAACATCTGTCCTAACCCGTCCCTCATGGGCACATGGCCCTGGAGAAACTTCCTTGGTGCGAGAGGGTTTTACATCACCTGGAGGACAGGTCCTAGTTACAGGATCACTTCCTGCCACACCAGGGTGATGCTCTCCTGTCACGTGACCTCTATCCTCCCACGTGACCTCTCTCCTCCCACTGGACCTCTCTCCTCCATGGCAACAGGGGTGCTGCCAGACTGGAGGTGAGACTTCAGGACTATATCCCTGTAGGTCTCGTCTATGTACCCTCTCTGTCTGTCTTATGTTTTCCAAGTCTGCTACTTTAGCCTCTAGAGAACGGACTTATTCCCTGAGAGCAAAGAGCTCCTTGCACCTATTGCACACGTAAGACCTCTCACCAACTGGGAGAAATCATACATGTGACACTCAATGCAAAAGACTGGAAAGCCCCCATCCCGCTGCTGGACTGCTGTCTGCATCTTAGTTTTAAGTTTGTGTCTAGATCTTTAAGTTCTTACTTACTAGGGGTTGCTATGGGTATTTATACCAATAAAACTGTACCTAATACGTTTAATATACCTTGTTCACCTGAAGCTTAATTAATCTCAGGTCCTTAGTGTGACTCATTTGGGTAATGAGCTTCACCTGAAAGCACCTCTTGTCTTTTAAGATGTGTAAGTACCTATAAAGCTATGATTATCCCAGGGGTGGGTGGGTGTGGGGAGGGAGGGAAATAACACTTATTAAAAGAGGGCTGCTACACAGTACCCTGTCTTGTGCTTGCTGAGTAAGCTAAATTCTGATTTGATTTACAATTATAGCTCTTAGCTGCTGCTAGGCTCTAACTTCTTATGAAATTTAAACTACAAGCTCTCTGCTGGGGTTCTAAATTTTAACCAGAAACGCTCTCTTCTGTGTTTTAAAAACTAAAAGTAACTTTTCTGATGCTAGGCCCTGAGTGACTATTAAATGTACACTACAAGCTCTCTGCTGGGTTTCCAAATGGTAATCAGAAAGCTCTCTTCTGTGTGTTAAATTTAAACTAAAAGTACTTTGCTGTTACTTGGCCCTGAGTGACTATTAAATGTACACTACAAGCTCTCTGCTGGGTATGAAATGTAACCAGAAAGTTCTCCCTCTGCGTTTTAAATTCAAAACTTTAAATTGCTGCTACTAGGCCCTAAACTGATCCAACAAAAAACAGTGGGTTCACAGATTAAGTAGCTTTAATATTCAAAGAATTCTTTTTTAGAAAATTACCAGAAGTATATACTCACAGTGCCGATTTCTCTCCAGAAGTAACAGTCCCCCTTTCTAGTCCTTCCATGGTTGTGGAATCGGCCAGTGCGCCGGCTCAAAAGCCAGAAGACACACTCCCTCAGTGCCTCCTGGCAGGGAGGCCCGCAACATGGACGCCCCTCGTTAAGAAGTGCTACCAGGGTTCCAATGCTGTCCATGCCAAATCCAGGCATACCAGCTGCACATGGGCCTGTACCTGCCGCGAAGCCTGGCAAAGGAGATTGCCGGATTCTCAGCTGGTCTCTGAGGGACATTTGCAGCGCTTCCAGGTTTTGTGCACTGGGATCCCGTGAGTGCTCGACGTTTATTGAAACTTGAGCAGCCTATGACTGGCTTCAAGGCTTTTGGCCCGGGTAGCTGGCGGGCCCGGCATTTGGTGCATGCTGCCAGGCATGGCTACAGTCGTCTAACCTGGAGCCATGGGTGCAGGACAATTTGTCGATGTCCCTTGCCGGGTATTGAAAACCTCCTTTGGCAAGGCATATGACCGAGAAGGCTGCTAAGATTAAGTCATAGTACCTTCACGTCTCCGTCAATCAGTGCAGACGGCTCCAATTGTACAACATTGTCTAGATCGGCACCACGTTCTTGAGCAATTGAAATGGACAGCGATTGATCATGTTTCCAATGGATCCTAGAAGGAGGGGATCGAGTAGCAAAGCTACGGTAGATTTAGAAGCAGCGTTGGATTATTCACTTTACGAACTGTTTTCTTCTCCTGAAGGTTTGAATCGAGAAGTTGATTGGTTAGGATTTTGACACTGATATCTGTCACTGCAGGGAACCCCGTGACGGGTGGGTATTCCTTCATGTGATTGGTTGTTTCCTCGGATGATATTGAGTCCAGGTGCCCTGGGTAGAGATGAATTCAGGTGTGCTTCCCAACCCACCTGTGATGCATCTGTTTGGGTGGCCTGAAAGAGGGGTTTATGGAAAGGAGACCCCACTGTCCAGATCTTCTAGTGATTGCCACCATTGAGGGACAAAATTAGTTCGTTGAGAGATTGTTATTTTGTCCAACCAATGGTCCATGGGCTGTGTCCACTGTGTGGAGAGGGTCCACTGAGCTGCTCGCATGTGGAGGCGAGCATATGGGACTACATGAACTGTGGATGCCATATGTCCCAGTAACTACAGTAGCTCTCGAGCAATGAGGGAAGCATTTGCCTGCTGCTTGAGAAACTAGTTGCATTATGCGAAGACACTGGGCTTGTGGAAGGTAAAGCCCTGCCTGTCTGGTATCCCAGAGCAGGCCTCCTATGAATTCTAGGCATTGGGAAGGAACTAGTTTGAGATTTTGGGACATTTATTACCAAGCCCAAGTATTGGAGGATTCGCATTGTATGGGGACAGTGCCAGTGGCTTGGCCTCTGCAATTGTAGGGTGCTCGAATGAGCCAGTCTAAGTAGGGAAGACGAAAATCCACAGGGTTCGTAGAAACGCAACTACTAATGCCATGCATTTCGTTAATCCCCCTTGGTGCTGAAGCCCAGACCAAAAGGAAGAAACCCTGTACTGGAAATGTTTTCCTCTGAAAAGGAAACGTAAAAATTTTCCTGTGATCTGGATGGATCAGAATGTGAGTGTATGCATCTTTTAAGTCTAGAGAGCCAAAGCCAATCCTGGCTTTGAAGGTATGGCAATAGAGTTCCAAGAGAAATCATTTTGAATTTCTCTCAAAACAGATATTTGTTTCAAGATTCCCTGAGGTCTAGAATGGGTCTGTGTCCTCCCTGCTTTCTTTGGAATAAGAAAATAGGGAGGAGTAAAACCCTGCACCCTGTTGAAGAATGGATACTTCCCTCTATTGCCCCTTGGGCAAGACGTGTGGCGACCTCATAATCTAGCAGATTATCTTGCAGAGGTTGTGAATTGAATTGCTTTAGAACTGTAGGTAGGGGGGCATGCTGGCGAAAATGAAGCTTGTACCCCTTTCCTACAATGGACCAAAGTCCAATCTTCTTGCTGTTATCTGATGCCATCTGTTGACAAAAGTGGCATAACCTGCCCGGAATATTGGGGGTTGTGGGACCCTTCAGCAGCAGGGAGGCAAAGCTCTCCTAGGAAGAGTCAAACCCTTGAGGGGGCGGAACCTGAGAGCTGGTTGGGCTCTCGGGCCCTTTGGCTTCTTTTGCCGTCTAGTTTGTCCCTTTTGGGCAACCTGACCCTGAGTTTGACTCTGCTGGGTATAGGAAGGATAAAACTTGCCTCTTTTTATTTATTTATTTATCTGCATTTTATCCCATCCCGCTTTTCACCGGGTCAAAGCGGTTGGGGG